>PVKZ01001242.1:0-439743 GCA_004027375.1 Macroglossus sobrinus
GAAATGACCAAGCATTTCCTTGGTTTCTTACATGGGTAGTGTCCCTCACTCGGCAAGTAATGAACCCACCTTTGTTTGCCTACATGTGTGTTCCAGGGGTTTTTGGCTTGTAGAGTGAAATGTGAATCAAAGTTTTTTTCCAGATAACTACCTATTTTATCAACGTCTTGTTGTAATTTCTTTGTCAACTTTAGAATACAAATCGATGTATATGTGATCATTAGCATATTAAAAGTAAATAGATTTAGGAAGTTAACACAAACATCCTATATAAATGTAAAAATGAGTAATTGATAAGTAATCTCTAAATAGTTGGATGCATTTGAAAGAAAAAAGCAAAATGTGGTGATAAATCAGAGTTTTAATTTACCCTTATTCTTTCACATTATAATCCACTATAGAATAACAGAACATCCAAATGTCTTTGAAAATGATATTGTATATTTATATTTTTTGCCACCCTAAATTTTATAAATATGATGTAAGATGTTCCTTTATATTATAAAAGAAAGGATAGAAAATAGTTAGGTTTGTCTTGACATTCTTCAAAGGCTAAATCAAAACTTTTAAGAGCTATACTGTTTATCTCCCTTAGAATCAAGGAGAAATTTTCAGTCTTCTTAAACTGATGTATTAAATTAAAACATATGCTGTAATGATTTTATAATATTCACAATTAATAATAAACTCAAAATCAATTGCAAAACTTGTATAATTATCTACATCTAACTATTTATTTATTTATTTATTTATTTATTTATTTATTTATTTTAGTTCAACAGTGTCATATTCAAAGAAAATATTGTGAATTTTTGTGACTATCTTCTGAAAATATGTTATATTAAGAAGTAATTCCCTCACTTTTCATAATCTCTTTTTGATCCAAGAAACCTACCTAAGTATACCTAAATGTTGCATGTTACAACTCAATTAAGAACTTTAGTATCTTCCATTTTTGCTAGTGGTTATAAGCATAATGGATTAGCCACAGCTGTTTAGTCTTTTACCACAATTAATACAGACTGGCCACTGTTTCTAGTCAATATTTGTGTGGAAACTTTACTAAGATGTTTTAAAGTGCATGTTTTATCTGTCACTGTTATAATTCTGGTAAAATTGTAAAGGCAAGACATTGTCAAGAACTCAAATGCTGGCGTCCCTTTGTACACATTCTACTGGATTCCATGCAGCTAACGGGCAATATGTTTTAAGTAGATTCCTCTTGTTGTGTGCTTATTCTTGGGATGGGCTGAAGCTTCCTTTGCTGGAGCTCTACGGTTCCAACAGTAACAAAGAATTACCTGATTTTGCTTTCACAATCTAGAAAATTATAAAATAACTCTATGGACAGAGGCACCCATTTTATTGGCACTACTGTAAGTGTTTTTATACAGCTGTGGCAATTAATAAAAAACATAACTGTCCCTATCACCTCTGTTCTTTGGAATGGTAATAAGTACATTGAAATTCTGAAACTAAAATTGACAAAATTTTTAGTATCTTAAACTTTCATGGACTGGGTATTTCTGTTGCTTTTAATGACAGTGAGATCGACACTTTCTGGGTTTATTATTCCCTTTAAAAGTAAATAAGCGGTTACCCTATGTTTACAAGAATAGCACTGCCAATTCTCATTTTCACATTCTGGCAAGCAGACATTAACAAATACTGCCTGAGAGCCAAGCAATACACTTAGTATTGCCACCAGTTGTAGACAGTCATTTCTTGACATCTTCCTAAACAACCTCTGCATGATCAAAATCTGAAGAAGTGGTCTCTGAAGCAGTATCACAGAAAGAAATTATTTGAATTCTACTAAAAAGTATCTTATCAGATATTAACAACTATCAAATCAGTGAACTCGCAGGATTTAGTCCTTACTTATGTCAGCATTTATCATGCAAAACGTAAGTTATTTTCAAATCAGTTGAAGGCTGTCAAGATTATAAACTTCAAGCCAAAGATTCTTTGAAATGTCCCAGAAATGAATAGTCTTCAGGAGGTAGCTCAGTTCAAATCAAAACACAGAGGCCAAGATCCAGACAGCTGGAGCCACAAAGTGTCACATTGTAATATGTGTGCATATGCATTTTTCTCCTTGTTACTTTCTTTTCTTTTAGCAGGTTAAAGTTTTGGACAACTAATAGACATTTGTTACCTATAAGTACCACATTCTTAAAATTGCTTTCTGCTTCCTTACTTCCTAGAATGAGTCAATAACTAGTTGTAAGTTATTCATGATTTGGCCCAAGTGAATGATGAAATTCGCTTGCTGGGTCTATCCACATTTTCTTTTTGGAGCCATGCAGCTTCCCTGAATACCAGTTTAACAATCAGTTGATTTCCTGTGTAATTTGGTTTAACCATTATTTTTTTACATGGCAAACACCATAATAAGCCAGACATTCAGGAATACAAAATGCTAATGATTCAAGGTGAATTTTAGATTGCTTTTTTTCTTTCCTTAAGTCTCTCCAAATTAATTATTATAAGAAGGCCACACAGTAGGGAAGATACTACATGCCATAGTTCAGATAATAATAGCAAGAGAACTAGATACAGCTGTCAAGGCTGCAGAACTCCTTGCCTAGAGGTTTCATTAAATTGAGAATTAGTTTGGAATGGGCCTCCATAGATATAGTGGCTTCTCAACAAGGTCTTCTGTCTGTATGGTTGTAAGCACAATATTCTAGAAAGATCTAAGAAGTACACAAATAACATAGATGTATATATTCTAGATGATAATGCTGTATGTTTCTGTAGGTTTTTCAGGCTGGAGCTAATGTCTGGTCTCGGTCTAATGTAGGCACTCCTGAGTGTTGACTTACAAACTGACTCACAGGTTCTGCACACAATCCTTGTCTTAGTATTTTGTTTTACAGCATTCAAGTGTATGACCTCCAAAATCTGAAATGTTCCTGTGTAGCTGCTATCCTCTCAAATGACCGAACAAGTGACCATCTAAGTAGAAGAACAGACAAATCTGACTTTCACTGAGGTTGAAATAGATACTCTCCCCAAATAAATATTTCTCCAAAGAAGAAATACAGATGTCCAATAGACACATGAAAAGATGCTCGATGTCACTAATCGTCAGAGAAATGCAAATTAAAATTACCACGATGTCACCTCACACCTGTCAGAATCGTTACCATCAATAAATCAAAAAACTACCAGTGTTGGTGAGGATGTGGAGAAAAGAGAACCCTCATGAATTGCTGGTAGGATTGTAAATGGGTGGAGCCACTATGGAAAACAGTATAGAGGTTCCTAAAAAAATAAAAATAGAATTACCATATATATAACCCAGCAATTCTACATCTGGGTATTCACCAAAGAAATCCAACACACTGATTTGAAAAGATACATAAACCCATAGGTTTATTGCAGCATTATTTACAATAATCAAGATACGAAAGCAACCTAAGTATCAATCACTAGATGAATGAATAAAAAAGAGATGCTACATATATTCAACTGAATATTACTCAGCCATAAAAAGAATAAAATTTTGCCATTTGTGAAACATGGATAGAAGATATTATGCTAAGTGAAATAAATTAAACAAAGGCAAATATAATTTTACTTATATATGGATTCTAAAAAAAAACAAAATAAATGAACAAAACAGAAACAAACTTATAGATATAGAGAACATTTTGATGATTGCCAGGGGAAGGGATTAAGAAGTACACATTGTCAGTTATAAAAACAGTCACAGGGATGTAAAGTACAGCATAGAGACTATAGTCAATAATATTGTAATAACAATATATGATGTCAGATGGGTACTAGATTTATCAGGGCGATCACTTCATAAATTATATGACTGTCTGATCACTATATTGATAAAAAAAACTGTATCAACTGTAATTAAAACTGTATCAACTGTAATTGAAAAAAATTTTAAAATACCCTAAAATATTTAATATGTGATCACACACTTTATAAGAAATGAAGTAGATTGACCACTTCTCTAGATGTTGATGATCTACAGTTTAGCTTAAGATGAAGAATGACAATCAAAGGTGAGAATCAAATCTATCTACAGCCACACAACTTAATGTCTTAACCAACACAACCTGCTATTCAATTCTTCACATTAACACAGCCAAATAATTTTAAAAATATTTGTTGAAGATGAAATTGTACATAACTTTTATTATTTGTTTCAAAACTTTCAGAAAGTATTAGACTTCTAAAAATAAATGTCTCAATTAGGCTAAATGACTATAAGACCTGCCTCTAAGCCCTGGCCTTGACTCTTGACCCTCCGTGTCTATCTAATTTAATTATTATAGCATGAATACTTCCCAACTCTAAACAAGACCTCAAATTGAAAGACTTGCCTTCCATCATCCAACCTCTAATATATTCCAGTTATGCTCATCCTCCTTTGAAGTGCTACTAAAATCCTGTCAAGAATTGACCTTGTCTACTATGGTAAGAAATAAACTCCACTTTGCTTTATCAACAGATTGTTCCAGGGAGCCAACATTTGACATTTAAATGCTTTGTTAGGAGAAAAGTAGAGGCCAGGAGACCAATTATGACTCCAACATCAGAAGGCTGCTTAAATAAATGTGATAAAATGGTGAATAAATGGAGAGAATAAACTTTCTTTTTGCACATGAAACTTTTACCCAATCAAAAGTTGCTTATGTATTAGAAGAGAAATGCCTTTTCAAATACAGTAATTTACAATATATTGTGTATCCATATAAATCATATACATAGACACATATACATATATTTATTTTTATATATACAATATATTTTTATAAGATTCAAAATGCCTGACTGAATAATCTAAAGGGAGAAATGACTTGATTGAGCTGCCTATGCAAATTATGTTTCATTATCACTACTCAGTTCTTTCTATATTTAAAAGCAAAAAATGATAGAGTATTTCATGGTTGCATTAATAAAATACTTTGAAAGTATGCATAAATTCTGTGTAATTCTTCACTTTCATTCCCAGAGCAATAAAATCTACAAGGATAAATGGTCCATCCAAATCAAATGAAGTATCATTTACAAATTTTTTTTTGCATTATACCTTAAAAAACAGAGCACTTGTGAAGACATACATACCTTTGGTTAAGTTGTAGGGAAATACTAAATGAGGTACAATATACCTCATAGAATTTTCAATACAAAAGCATAAACTTAGTGTCTAAAATTTTAGAAGACATATGTTACTATGCCTTTTAGGCTTGCAACTTTATGTTAAATATATGATCTTTTTTCATTTTTTATTTAAATAGATCATGAATTTTGTAAAAATTCAGCGTGATATATAATTGGTTTTTGATTTTTATGTGTTATGTTGCCATGTAAGTAATAAAAGAAAATGTTAGCAGTAGATTCTCCATGAATATAAAAAAAAAATAAATAAACCTTTCCCCACCCCCATTTTGCAAATTAACTTGATTTCTTTGAGAGTCTTGTACGTAACTGTGATATATACTTTATACTGGGAGTGTTTGCCTGATTTATTATGTATCTTGGGTGTCTCAGCAAGATGAAAGAGCAGGAAAAGCAGATGGAAGACAGCAGGTAAACAGTATTTGATGCGAGAAACTCATTCGTGATGATAACACTGTGACTGTTCAAAATAGAAACAATGAAATGTAATTCAAGGAGAATAAGCAACAGAAGTGTGATAAATCAAAGAAAATGAATACTATCTCTATCTGAAGAATAAAAATAGCAGTAGTATATTTCATTTAGATATAACTATTCTCAAAACTAAAATGGGACCTAATAACCTCCTTAATAATGCTTTCATGTTTTCTTATTAATAGGAGCTTCTCCATTATCATCTTAAAGATGCAAGCAAGTATTAAAAGAATTTCACTCTAAAGGCAATATTACACTTCAAAAGTTTTAAAATCACTGCTGTAAAAGAGGTACTGAATTGTGTTATTCATAACCTGAAAGCAGGATCAACATTGAGATATCAAAAGGACAGTATCTTACAGTAATCCTAAGATATTTATCATGTTTTCACTGTACTTCATTTAGATATTTAAATTGCATTTATATTTTTCTAGGCTCAGTCTGTCTGACCCCAGATCACCACTATTTCCTCTTATCTTTCCTTAGAGTAAATGCAGGGCACTTGTTCACTCTCTTGATATCATATTCCTTAAAGTACTTTGTGACCCTAAAGGATGTTAATGCAATTCCTTTCACCTTAGTTATTTAATTTTTCTTTCCAGTCTTTTAATTGAAGCTGTGTCTAGCATCTGAAGTGAATTTCTCTTCAATTTCAGATCACGAAATTATACATAATACCATAGTCAGGGTGTACTGTGTATTGAGTACAAGCAAAAAATGCTCTTATTGATTCTGCCAAACGGTCCATCAAATTTCAATATATTTATTTTTATTAAAATACTACATGCTCAGCTTATTACATATGTTGGTCTTTAATTCTTAACTAGATATGGCAAATTCTTTCTACCTAGTATGTTAAGGTATGGTACAAAGGTAAAATGGTAGTGCCAAATAAAGACAAAAACAGAAGAAAACCTCCCCCCCTCCCTTTTTTTTCTTAATAGAGAAGAATAAGCATGGCCAGTATGAACTTTTATTTGTGGAAGGTGAGTGGTAAAGTTGAGCCTAACGTGACCATGATGGTTTAACAGGTTATATTTATTTCTACAGTTGGAATCACCCATTAAAAAATATGTTTTCTTAATTCAGCTTAGTGATAAAGTACAGAGGCCTTTGAGGAAGAGAGAAGCCTAACTAAAGTTTGGTCAAGTCAAATAATAGACAATTTTGAGCACTTAGTGAGCAGTAATACACTGCTTAAATGTAAGCCTATTATAGAATCTATAGAAAGTTAAGGTATGAGAATCTTTAAGATAGTTAAATTAGACTTCACAGAATTAAATCACAGCTACATATATAAAAAAATCTATATTTATGATTTATGATATGTGACATCTTATATACTCAATATACTTTTATTTCTTGAATATTTTATTATTGTCTTAGCTCAGGCTATGATCACAAAATACACCATAAACAGGTGGCTTAAACAACAGATAGTTATTTTTCACAATTCTAGAGGTTGGAAGTCCAAGACCAGGATTCTTGTGAGTACTCTCGTCCATGTTGCAGACTGCTCACATCTTGTTTTATCCTCATATAATAAAAAGTGAGAGAGTTCTGGTCTCTCCATCACCTTATCGCATTCATGAGCTCCATATTCATGATCTAATTACCTCCCAAAGTCCCACTTCCAAATACCATTGCACTGGGGATTAGATTGCAATGTATGAATTTTAGGTGGATACAAACATTTAGATAACATATATTATCTATCTGATACACTATATATTTAGTAATATTTTATAACACAAGAAATAAAAGATAAACAGAAATTAGAAAAGATGCAAACATATAGAGTTCATACTAAACTCTTTTCACACATTAACTCTATTAAAAAAAAAGTACCCTTTGAAAAAGAAGCTGTGTTTTAACTTAAAATATAAATACATTTAATATAAAAAGGACATTTTAGTGAAAAAATAGTCTATCTTCACCTTAGTGATATCTTAGGCATACATTTTGACTAGAAGTCTTTCACATTTGAATAAAATAATATGCAAAAGCTTATAAGAGAATATTCTGCTCTTATAAAATTACGTATCTATAAGTTTACTACTATTATAATAATGCTCTTTTCTATCTACTTCAGAGTGAAAATTTAGAGTTTAAAATTTTTAAATGCTAAATCCTTTTTGATCCATATGGTTAACTATCATATAAGTACTTACTGTTCAATGTTAATTCCAGAGGCTTAAGGAGAGACTTACTAGAATACCCTTGAAAGATGGTGAAATATCCCTTTAGCAAAAAGGTTTTTTCAATTCATCAAGACATTTATGTAGTTTTCCTGAAGGTGGCTCACATTTAAAGAAGGGTGAGCTTGCTGAGTTAATTTCAGCGTGTTGAAGGTTAATTGATCATGTAGTTCTGATTTATAAAAGGAAAGTACACAAGAACTACAATATCTCAACATCAACCATCTTTCTCCAAAGGAATATGGAATACTCAAATATATCTGACAGAGACCAGAGAGTATTTGCAAATTTTTAATTGAAAACACAGACATTTCCAGATAGCTTTGTATTAAGTTGCTTTCTGCTTCTCAAAAATAAGAAAAGCTAATTGAAAATTAACACTAATAATCTGCCTTGTACTTACATTTAAATAAAGTTTTTCTTTTCTTACCTTCATCCAAAATAGGTTCAGCAGGGTCACTGAGGCATTTGGTCTAGACTGCCAAGCACAGGAAGCCTATAGATTGCTTAGATTATACAAGATTAACTGTAGAAAAATAAATGTATAAAAAGCTCTAGCAGAGTCTAATAATCTAAAGAATACCTTTTTTTTTTTACTTGATACCACAAATCATAAGATGTTAATAGATGAAAATTAACCTATTGTATATTATCTACCTTCCAGGAAAATGGGTGATGAGGGAAAACATAATATATTTATGTTTACTTTGTGATAAATTATTTGTTTTCAAATTGCAGAATAAATGAGTGACACATCAACCATTTCATTGTATTGGCTGAGGTCAATTAAAAATATATGACTCAAATAAAAATGGTTGAATACAGATAGAGGCTAAAAGTGTCAGAATTCTTTGGACAGTGTCAATTTAATTGAATTATTTCAATATCCACTGATCAACCTAGTTAATACTATGTGGAAAGGTCTGTCAGAAACCATTATATTTTGTTGATAATCAAATAGTATGATGCAAGTTTTTTATAAGTATTGAAACCCTGTTTAGTTTTTCAAAGCATTTGTCTAAATGATAGTTTGAAGATGGTCAAAGAATGTAATGTTTGAAATTTTACATATCCTGAAAATCACAGATTAATGCCATCATATCGTGTGAAGTAATGTTCATAATTAAAAGTTCTTATAATTACAAACATTTCCCTTAATTTCCAAAGAACTACTTTTTATGATAGCAATATATTATGTTATTTTTCATACATCTAATATCACTTCATTTTATAAAAGCTGACAAACAAGAATATAAGTGATAATTGCCTGAAATACATCAACATGAAACCATTTTTTGAGATTCATTTTATTTATTTTTAAGTTTCCTTTCATTCTCACTCTCTTTCCAACCACACACATGATACATATTATTGTATTATATTATGTTATCATCTTATTACGACATATTGCTATTTAATATTTATATTACCTTTATTTGTACCTGTAGTCAATAATAATGTAATGAGCACTTAACATTTTTTATAAGAAACATAATAATTGAATCATTGTTGCAGGGTAGAACTCATGTTAAATGATATTGTAAAATAAAAAGAGACAAAATATAAAACAAATAGGAAAGAATTTTTTCTTATTTGAAACATGTGGTACTATAAGAGATATCAAGCCCTGATAAAAATCACTTCCAATTTTTTACACACATATATTTTATATTTAAACTACCATTAAATACATTTCCTTTTTCTATGACAAAGATCAAATACTATATGTTTTTACCAGCAATTTTCCCATCCCTTTGTTCTTATGTCAAGCTGTTACCTTGTGTTACACAAAGAAGAATAAAGAGTGAAGTGAATTAGCTTTATTTAGAAATTTTGTCAAAGAATTTTATTCGTTAATTTATAGTGGCTTAGCATGGTTCTTTACTATCAAGAAGTGAAAAAATAATGCAGGCAGGAAATGGGTTTGCATTTCTACATGCTTGTGAATATCCTTCTCTTGGTCAGTCTTATAAAGAATAATGTCCAATCTCCAAGGAACAAGTGGTAGTTCCATTGAATAACAATATAATACCTCACCTAAGTGAGCTGCTATCACTCTCCCCATGGTACTTGTTCATATCTATAAAAGCCTGAGGGAAAAAAGCAAGGAGATATTATAGCAACTGGAATTCCAGTAAAATTTCAACTATCTCAAAATCAAAAGAACTTGTTTAATATTTAGGTAGAATAACAAAAAAAATACAATTTTTTTGGTCTAGTATAAATATACTTGCATAGGAGCCCTTTAATCAGGGACAATATAAAAACATATTAAATATCATGAAAGTGTTTCAGACTGATAAAGGGCAAGGAAGGGTAAGAAATGGAACACTAAAATCCTGAGAGTTCAACCACAGGTTAGTTATAAAAACAAACTTTTAGAAACATATTTTTGTTACATAGAGGACACATGTATTCTTCAAACCTTTTTTCCTTTGAAAAGAATATATATTAGCTGACTCGTGCTTTAAAAAAATAAAATAAAATGATACAATGAAATGATTCCTTGGCTAGAATTCAGCAATAATGAATCATAGCCAGTCAAGAAAAGCAGTATTTCCCATGCAGTGCTAAATCATTTCTCTATATAACAGCGTACAGAGAAGCCAGTAACTTCACTCTTCCTCCTCTCCAGATTATTGAAAACTCAAACTGTACTCTGCAATCTACCCTGAAAGATTTCACCAAAGATGAACTTATTAATACAAACTAAAACTTATTAATATATAGATTTGTAACACAGGTCATTTCCTCATCACGCCATATGATGCTCAAGGTCATAATCATGACCTTACCTCTCTGACTGAACCAATTAAACAAAGTTGGAATATATCAAGCATTGTACGAAATAGTAGTGTGACATTACAAAGTAAATTATTTTTAAAAGAATCACAGTCATTAAGTGTAACCTCAAAAACTATTTGATATTAACTTGTATCCCTTTTATGCTCATTCTAAATCACTGCCTTTCGAAATGCATATTATGTATGAATATAAATGTAAAGTGAATATTTCCATAATAATTTAAATGATTTAATAAGTCTGTCATAATCACTGAATTTTACTTTAACCAACACAATATAAAATATTTTCTAAATTAAGCGCTTTTATTTATACTTTTTTTTACTTTAGTAAAAAAAGTTTACTAAAAAGATATGAATAAAAAAATGAATACATTTTAGAAGACTTAATTTGACTTAATACTTAAATCTATAGAACCATAAAATACTTAGGATATATGTAAAGATCTAGTCAAAATAGCATGTGTAGAAATTTCTGTCTTTCAGAAATTTTCTTAGAAAATTTCTTTGTAATGACGTTCACCGCAATATTTGTATTTAAATTGCATTATATTTGATTTTGGTCTTTTTCTTATATCTCTAAGAGTTTTATAGAGTATCTAAGAGCAGTAAATCAATTGGATTCATTTTATTTTTCCAAAATTGCCTATTCATTTGTAGAACTAAATATAAATTAAAAGTAATTACTATTACTTATATGTGAAATCACATCTAGATGATTTCAAAACAAATTTAAAAATAAGATGTGAGAATTCTTTCACGGTATGATATTTTAACATATGGATACTTTTAAAAATATAATATAAACAAAGCAAACTTCAGGTGATTGACACTCAGAAGACTGTGCTAATCCTGATAATTGATAAAAACTTTCATGAAGTCAAGATCCATGCCTGAATTCTTCATAGCTATAGTTACATGACACACATACTTTCTCATGTATTTTTTAAGAATTAATTTAATTGAATGAAGCTATTGTCTCAATTTTTTTTCAATAAAAACTCTATTAAGTAAAAATTATCTGGTCTATGAAGTAATAAGCTGTATTGGTGACCCCTTTCTTTATAAAGCCTACTGCTCATGGAGATTAATTCAAGAGGCAAAGAAATGCATATCCAGAAACTGTTACGGTATCAGATTAGCTCTTCTAACAAGCAGGAAAGCAAAAGTACATGAGGTAGCAAAGTTCATGGGGTGTAACAGAAAGAAACCAGAATGTAAAAATTCTTTCTAAATAAATTAGAAGGATATTGCAGATCATCTGTAACCAGACTTTAGGCCATTTCCAAGAGGCTTCTACTCAGGACATTTTTAGAGAATTTCATTGCATTATTGTGTCTCACAAAAAATTGTGGGAGCTATAGTCCATACTATGGCTTAAGTTGAGAAATCAATTGGTAATTTTAATTTGGATGACTATAATATTTTTCCCATTTCTTTAAAAAGTAATTGCTTTATTATCTTTATTTTTTTACATGTACGCTAGAAGGAAAAAATAGCACCTTAAAATGTAATGTAGAAAGAATACAATATTATTTAAGAATAATTACCAAGTTCACATGAAAGATGCAAAAACCCCTAAATAAATAAAAATGGTATTGCTTCAATATAGATAAATCATATTTAATATTTCCTCATATAATTTGGGGTTATTCATATTCAAAATAGAAAGATATGTATGTTACAAAAAATATTTAGTCTACCAAATGAAAGAAAAACAATATAAACAATTTTCATAGCTGCATCGTTATTTTTATTTTAGGGCCTAGGATAACAATTTCTATATTAACAAGCTTTTTCACCTAATTTTATTTACTATTACTTAAACAGAATAGGAAACCTTTGATTTTAGTAAAAAATTCTTTTAAAGAGCTTGCTATAGCACTGGAAGTATTTCAATATATCAATAAATGAAGAAATATGCTGAAATTGAGTCAATAAGTTTTATAATATCCGTGTTTGCAAATAAACTCTAAACTAGAGAAAAATGCATGTAAACAATTCCATTAAGCTTAATCTATATTAAAAAGAAGGTATGCTTAAGGATGTAATGAAAATTGAAGCACTTCTTTAATTATCTGCATAAATTACTTAGCCATCAGTATTAAAAAAAATGTAGTAATGCTTTTTGGTTAACAATCAAGTATTTAAGCAAGACAGCATGACTAAGCTTCTACTACAAGTCTTAGAAAAAAATATTATTGTATCAAAATTTGATGAGGCAATTATATAGAAGATAAATTGCAATGATATTTCACTCTTGATAACCAGTAGACAATGATTGAATATCAAGTGCCAGTAGAAGTTTAATGTTACTATATTTTACTGTATCCTCAAAATAGCATTTAAAATCCAATATGAATATAATTTTCAATGTTCAGAAGATCTTACATGTAATTGAGTAATTTACAATATTGTGCATCTTCTCAGGTCAAAATTAATACAGATTCATCCTTTTATACTTTATCAGTCCTTTCAAGATTATAAGTACTCAAGAATTATTAAATTTATTACATTATGAGATAAAGAAAAAACAATAATTTCAGTGTGAATACTTTATTCTTTCTAATTTAAATTTATTCAAATTACTGTAACATACTTTCATAAATATGTTTCAGTGAGTTCAAATACAATGACAATATTAAATAATTTTATAACATTTTAAGTACTTTTCTTCAGAAAGTAGAATAGAGAGGAGAAAGTAATCTCAAAAGAAATTTAGACTTTGAAGTATTTAAAATATACTTTTAAAAAGGTCAAATATAGTTTGAGAACTATTTGGAACTGAAACAGGAATAAATAGTATCAAGGGAAAGAACTTTATTTTGTCATGCCATCCTTTTATATCATTTTAATTAATTAAGTTTAATCTACTTAAAGTAATTTAAAAATTTTATAATATGGTAAAACTGTTAAATAGATGCTTATATTTAAGAAAATTCAAATAATTTCTCTATTATATGTTAGGCAGCTTTACCTCTAGGTTAATACAAATCTAAAATCCCCTCATTTGATTCCCCAAAACCTGAAGACCAAAATGACTGCTAAGGGGTGTGGATCCTGTCACTTGATAATCCTCATGTGTGCATTTTATGTAGCAGCTAATTTTGAAATTTTGAAAAGATGGAACCTCCTGCTCTGTGGAAAACATTATTTCTTTTAAATTTATTTGTAAAATCTATGTCATAAAATAATAGAGCTTCCTTAATCAAGAGGATTATCAGATACTGTGTAATCCAAAACAATTCCTGATCTTATAAATGAGGAAACTTACTCAAGTAGGAGACAAGAATGTGCCAGATAAAAGAACAGCTTTCACCCAAGAGCATCCATAGGCTTGAAATAAAGTTTTCCTCCCAACCACCTCTACTCTTCCTCATAAGTGTCCCAACTTTTTTCACTTAAGCACCAGATCTTTATAATAAAATTATAAACCACATGTCTCATAAATTCTAGCACAATTCTAATCAATATTGACAATAAATCATTGTATGTATTAATTTTATTTGTGAATACTGCCTATGTAAGCCAGGATTGTTTTCCAAAAACAGTGAGGCATGTTATTATTTATTAGCTATCTTTCTTTGGCTCTTGTGATAATGACACAAAAGCCCAGAGACCAACAGATATGAAGAAGCCTAGGTGAACAGATTTTAATATGAATGTAGGACTCAAGGGTAGCCACTGAAGGTGGGGTGGGGTGGGAGGTGGAGGGAAGGTGGGAAACATATGCATTGAGATTGCCAGTTCTGAGGGTAGCATATGAACACGATCACCTACTCTGAAGTCTTTAGCACTTACTAATTCAAATCTTACTTGTAAAAGCACAGAGTAGGGTAAGATAAATTTAATTAGCTTTGGCAGCAGAGAGCCCCAAAGGAGATGGGGAAAGGAAATCACAAGGAATAAGTGACCCATGTGGAAAGAAGATAAATACTATGGGGGAAAAAAAATCAACAGAAGGAAAAACCTTTCACAGAGAAAGCAGAAGTAATGAAAAAAATAAAAGGCCAAAATTCAAATATCTTCAAAATGATTTAAAGAAATGATAAGGAGATATTAAAAATATAACAAACTAATTGTTGAACTAAAGAATTCAATATTAGAAACAAATGGCAAAATCATACAGCAACAAATAATATGAAAATCCTGAAACTTAAGATTAAATAATCAAAATGTATAAAGAAGATGATTAAGACAAAAGAGAAAATGAGAAAAACAGATTAGGACTATCAACAACTGTTAAGAGACCTTGACGGCAAGAATGACATAAGTAGAAAAAATTAATATTAATACAAATAACAAACAATAAATTCTGAGAATTACTAAAAACAGACAGATTGAAAGCATTCATGAAGTTCTGAATAGGATAGGGCAGATTATTAATAAAAAAAATGAAAAGGCCATACAAAGAACTGTAGACACATTTTAAAATTTTAAATTATTTTTAAAAAACTAAAGTTTTTTTGAGAAGATACCATTCATAGAAGTATAATAGATGAATATATATTTTTCAAATGCATTACCAAGTGAAGAAAGACGATGTAATTATATCTCAATTTAACAACAACAGTAAACCCAGAATTTTATATAAATTCAAGCCAGTGTTTGCAAACTAGGGCTTGCAGGGCAAATCAGCTGGCTGCCTGTTTTGGACACAAAATTTTATTGGAACACAGCCGTGCACATTTATTTATATTTTGTTTATGGATGCTCTCCTGCTGTAATGGCAGAACTGACATTTGAGAGAGAAGCCACATGGCCTGCAATGCTTCAAACATTTTCTATCTCATTCCTCACAGAAAAATTTTGCTGAGTTCTGATCTAAGCTATCATTTACATGCCAGAGTGAATTACAGATGTTCTTGGGCATACAAAAATCAGGAATATTACCACAAAAACAGATAATCTTTGAAATAACTTTGGAAAAAGTTATTCCCAGCACGAAGAGTAACTAATCCAGGTAAGATATGAAAAATTAGATAAATAAAATCTTAATAAAAATCGATTGCTTTCTCTTCAAGGAGGTGGACCAGCATCCCCCTCAGCAGACGCAGAGATGCAGATCTTCGTGAAGACCATGACGGGCATGACCATCACAATCTAAGTCAAGCCCAGTGACAAGCTTTGAAAATGTCAAAGCTAAAATCCAAGACAAGGAGGGCATCCCACCTGCTCAGCAGCGTCCGATTCTGGCGGGCAAACATGTGAAGGATGGCATCACTCTCTCAGATTGGAATATCTAGAAAGATCCACTCTGCACTTGGTGCCTCCTCTGCACGGTGGCATCATGGAGCCCTCCCTCCACCTGCTCGCCCAGAAGTACAACTGCGACAAGATGATCCACCGCACGTGTTAACTCCCGCCTGCGTCTCGGCACTGTCAACTGCCTCAAGAAGTGTGGCCACACGAACACGCTACACTCCAAGAGGATCAAATAAGTCTCTTCAATCACCTTCTCAGCCCGCAGGGCGGCCACCTGCCCAAACCCCTTGGCCTGGGGGCCTCAATGAAGTTTCCCTTTCATTGAAAAAAAAAAAAAAAATCTACCAATAGCTGAATCTAAACATGACCAAAAATTAAAGTATAAACATAGAAATCAACATATAATATTCCAGGTGAAACCAATATTGGAACAATGTAAGGGAAGAAAGAAGAACATGAGAGATCAGAATGGTGAAAAACATTCTTATACTAAGAAAGATACAGATATCGGTCAATTTCAACATTAATAGGGAAATTTGAGTTTAAGTCTTAATAAGCTAGTACTACCTACCAATCAGAGGGATAAAAACAAAACGAGCACATTGCAGAGCAGAAGAATAAAATGACATGCAAATAAATTTAAAAGAAAAAGAGAAAAACAAATGTTAACTTAAGAGAAAATATAAAATAGCACTTTAAAAGATGTTAATTGATTATACTTAAAAATTGAAAAATTTTTTTAGATTGGATAATGAAGTAAAGAAGTCAAATAATATATTGTCTGAAAGAGACACATTGCAAATAAAAGAATACTGTTGGAAATAAATATGTAACAAATATACATACTTAAAAAATGGGGAGGCAGATTATATTTGGTACAGTAAAATTTAAGATAAAAAACATTAGAGCACATGTATATAAGTAAATTGTTTAATTTTATAGTTGTACATTTAATAAAAGACAGAAACCTGTAGATATATTAATAGTTATAATTTGATATTTTATAATAGTCCTTCTGTTATATTAATGTAGAAAAAGATAAGAAAAATGATAAAAGATTAGAATAACAAAGTTTTATATATGCAGCACTCTTTAAAAGAATTCTGAGTAAAAGATCCACTTTGAAAAAAACTGTATCTAGGATTGTATATTTATATTATATAAAAATAAACCTAATAGTATGTATTGAAAAGAAAATCTTTATTTTTAATAAACAATAAAAAATTCTTTCTAAGCAGGTTTAGACTGTTAATAGAATTGACTACTTACCAACCTCAGTACAGTTCAATGTCAATATCATTAACAAACAATGCCTAGTTAAAATACAATAGTAGAAATCTTGCTAAATACCACCCAAAGATCTAGGGGAAAAATTAAAAATCATAAGATATTACATAATTTAATTGGCATTGTAATTTTTAACATATGACAAAATTAATAAGATGCAGGTACTATTAAAAGAGAAATTTGTAGCTTTTAATAAATGTATCTCAAAACAAGAAACAAACTTCTATTGAAGAAAGCATTTGAACATTACAGATAAATTTAACATTTGATTTTAAAATTTTCATAAAATCATTCCTTCATCAGAAGTAACCATTGACTATTTTAAGTATGTTTTAAAAAATCAAAAAATGGTATTTTACTAGATTTTTAAAAGTACTTATTAGCAAATTAAATAAATCAATAAATATACTAACCATGAAAAAGATGGCAATAACTATTAATGAATGACTATTTATCTCTATAATGAAATCTACTCAACCAACTTAAAACACTCATAAAATTATGTCATATTCATGTAGAACTTTCAAATTAGATATGTGTGAAAACAATATAAAGTAAGAGAAAATACCAAATATTTAATAGTCAAATGTCCTAGAACTATATTAGCTTTCTTTCTTAAGATTTTCTCTAGGTGTTATCTATTAGTATGATATATATTCAGGAAGTAGTATCCTTGAAGAATAGAGAACAAAGAACGCCTTTGTTTGTAGGAATAAATTTATTTTTCTTGACTAAATATTTTCTTTAAATCAATTAATTAGCAAAAAAAAAGGAAGAATTTCAAATTGTTCTTACTACTTAAGGAAAGTTTTTATTGTGTAACTTAAGAGAACAAAACTGAACATCTACTTTTATATAAATACTAACTGGTATAACTTTATAAGCTATTAAGTATCTCAAGACATGTAATTCATTTTCAATGATAATCACGAGAAGGGACATTATAATCCTGCTTTTAAAATGAGAAAAGTGATGTTCAGAAATGAGTAGCAAGAATTCTTTCTTAGGTATACAAGCACAAATGTTTTTCTTAACAAATGATTTGATGAAAGAGATTGTCGCCTTACTTCATTCTGGCTGTATTGTTGATAGAACCCTGTGTATGCTGCTCTGGTTTAGAGCTGATGTGCAAGTAGTTTGCTAATAGTAATAGTAAATAGTAATCTTATGACATGCATTGCGTAGTCATAAGATTAATGACTATGTGACTTGTCAAAAGAAAATTCAGACAGCTTTACTTTACTTTATTGTTCACAAACAAAACTATGAAACAGGGAGACTTCAAATTTGAAACTAGTAAGAAGCTTAAAGGCATGATTTTATAAAATGGCTTACAAAGTGAAAGTGAGGAAATTGTTTAACCTTTAAAATGATTTGTTATTACAATGGAGATTTCCAGACAGCAGGGGATAAGCTAAAAGTGATTATCTTATACCATTTTAGGAAGATGATTTAAGTTTTGTTTGTGATTACCAGAAACATTTACAAGAAATAAGCAAAGTTAAATTTCGCTTATGTTCAATGAAGTAATTAGATTAAATTTTGTTTAACTGACTTAACTGAGTTTTGTCTGCTCCAGGGACCTTCAAGCCCGTTCTCCATTTTAGTTTATTTTAATAGACTACAGCAAGTATTGTTTATAACTGTTAGGAGATATGAGTTGTGGTTGTAAACAGAGGACATCTGGGACACTACTAAGAAGTATAAATTAAATAAAATTTAAAAAATCAAACACTTCAGCGACATGGATTTATCATAATTACTGCTTAAATAATTGAACGCTGAACTAAAGGTATTAGGGTACCATGCCATGTGTTTTCTAATCCTGTTGGCCAATAGAGTGCTTGGACATATAATAACTCCTCAGTAGATTATAGTGAATGAATGAATGAACAACACTAGAATGCTATGTGATATTGTTGCTATATTGATAATTACATTATAGACTATTTTTAACATGTCAGTAATTGTCAGTAATATGTGAGTACTGCAAGCATTATTCAGTATGTTAGTGGCTGGTTTTATCTTGCCTTTTAATTAAGGCCTACCTGGTATGGTACCTAAATAGAGACTTGGAAAATATTTATATTTGACGTTAACTATTTTAGATGCAGGAGCCTGGAGAAAGTCAGAGAAAGGCAATTCTAAAATAAAAAGTATTTAAGAAGTGAGATTAAAAGACTGAAATTCTAATCCTAGTTCCATTATTTATTGGACAACCTGGCAAGGAACTTAATTTCCTTGATCTTACTGAGATGCATTTTGGATAAACAAGTGTTTGCAAATCACCATGTCAAGGATTAGTTATTACTAGTGCCTAAAACATCTGGCTTTTGACTCAAAATTCTGACCCCGAGGTTAACTTTTTATATCATTGGAATTTGCACCTGAAATTGGAACTGGAATTCTGTTTCTATGAGTCCAACGCATGTGAGAATACACACACACACACACACACACACACACAAAGAGAGGGGCAGGGGCAGAGACTATTTACATACACACGTACATTTCTGGAGAGAAGTATACGAACTTTACCTGCTCACTATTTGTTCAAATATTGGTGGCATTTTAAAATTAGATCTCTGATGTTTAAACCACAATAAATTTATAAAATATTTCATATTAAAAGTTAACTTTTTGCTGTTAATAATTACATATTATTTTACAACTGCAGGGCTACATTTTTTTTCGATTTTGTCTGGTTGCTTTTTAAATTGTTTTGCAGAGGTCAAGATATATTAAGTGTATTATTGTATAAAGAACATTCATTATACCTCTTCTTCCAGTTAGTCATCTCCTATTATGCAGCATTGCTCAAAAAGACATGCTTATACTTCTGCTGATTCTCTCTATGGCATAATGAATTATGGTTAAGGCTTAGACATATCATATGATATAAACACACATGTGCTTATAGAAAATACAAACTTTATTACTTATTTCAACTTAAGTACACATCAGAGTTGTTTTACTATAATTCATTTTCTCATTTAATAGCTTTCATTGTTACCTTGTTCCATATATTAAATATTAATCTAATGAGTTTGCCAGTAATAACAAAAGATGCATTATACACAGTTCCTTCTTTACTCAAAAATGTACATTTATATATAGGTTTTGTAAATTAATTTTTTTTCTGTGGATGATGAAGATTACAAGTAAAGTGCATTGTTTTTCTTTAGACTTAGTTTATATAAGATACGAATAATTTTATATTTTCTCATTTGCCTTGTTATTGTGTCCAAAGTAGTTATAATATTATCTAAATTTGATGTTACTACCAAATGCAGATTTTTTTAAGATAAGAAAGTTAGAACTATGTTTTAAATATTATTTAAAAAGTATCATGACAATTTAATAGACTAAATTTCTACTGTTAGGTTATTTAAAATGATAAAAAGGGTATGGAGTAGAATGACAATAACATTTCAAAGAGAAGATGCTATAAATTTAAATAAGTTCTAAGATTCAGGAGATCAAAAAATATTCACTTGCAACTCATCTTTAAAACAATTTTTCAAGTTTTATATTCCTCATAGAAAGGGAAAAGTGTAGAAGATATTGAATTGCATTTTTATATAGAACATTTTAGTTTGACTATAATTCTTGGATTTAGTCTAGCATTGTCCATGGTAATCACTGACAAATATTCATATCTCTTAAAATGTAAGGCTTTTCCTGAGAGAATATTATATAATAAATGATCTTTGAGTAAATAAATTTTGTTCTTGGTAGTTTTTGAAAACCTATGAAGCTCTGCTTTCTCCAAGCATTCTTAGAATATATTTTAGGTAGAATTAAGGTCACATGTTACCATTGAAATTTGCATTGTGATAAAAAGAAAATGAGATTTAGCATGGGAAAAATGGTATAATTATCAATATATTGACCTTTTTTAAAAGTAATATTTTTTAGGTTTCAATTATAATCTGTGAAATATACACTTATTTCTTCTGAAGCTTTATTTTTTTTAACATTTCTTTTCATTATCCCTGGTTTATGTAATTTCTACATCTTATTGATTTCACCTTGATTGTATATATAGAATACTGAAACTTCCCTTTTCTTAGTGCTGTCCTAGTCATCTCACGATTGGACTCTTTTAATATAAAAACTTCTCCATTTTGCAAAATTAATAGGACAGTGCCTCTCTTTTCTTACCTTGGTTTTAGCAGTAATATTTCATTTTTACATTTGTTTACAGATACATCTGGCTGGTCACAAAATAAGTTTCTGAGAATGAAATATTGAGTTATATTTTAAAGAAGGTGTATGGAGTGACTCATATAGTCAATAATATCTTGGAAAATCATTTCAAACTCTCAAAAGCAACACAATAAATATAGATAAGTTGAACACAGTGAGTTTTTACTCATGTGTTATAAAATACAGATTTTTACTAAAATGTGAATCAGATGAAGTAGTTATCTTACTTTCAGGGGTTATGTTATATGAAACCTACATATTATATCTTAAAACATTTTCAGTTAACATTCGGTTGGTGCAGTTGATTATATGTAAATATTTATTTGACTTGACTTCACTGTATTTTTCTTCTATTCATTAGTGTGTTTTGATTAGATGTTAAGACCTACAGTGTGATAAATCCCGATACCCTATGTACTCATGATATATGTTCAAATATGAAACATACTAGATATAATTTTATCCAAAATTTTTCTTCTTACCCTACAAAAAAATTGAATGCTTTCTATGTGAGAAATAGATTTCTAAATGCTCTAATTGCTTTATTTTATTTAATCCTATCATCGAGTCCAAGGGATAGAAACTATGCAGACTCCATTTTTTTGGATAAGAGAGTTTAGAATTTAAAAGATTAAGTAACTAACCACAGGCCACTTCATTGGGGAGCAGAAATTTGAAGCTCATATATTGTAATTCCAGAGCCTTCACTGAGCCACTGCACTACAGTTATTCATGTGCCACAAACAAACTTACAGTCAACACACACAACATGCACTTTTTCACTTGTTTCTCAATTATTTTTATTACATAGCATATTGCATACCTTGGATACAATTTTATAAATTTTAAAACTCAAATAGACCAATAAATATTCTTTTTGCAATAGTTACTTTAATATATTTTTCCAAATTTCATAAATATTGGCAGCACTTCAATGGATCCTAAATCTTATGATGTAAAAATCGATGTATTTTCTATCATCAACATTATTTCTTATTATATCACTGAATAAAATGTAATATACTTATTAAATACATTTTACTTCAATTTTGGTAATATCTTTAAGAAACAAAAGGATCAGTGATCATTCAGTCACATTTTCTTGTATACTATTTATGCAGAGTATTCATACATTTAACAACTATTTTGTGACCACATACAGTGTACTAGTGAACAAGTGAACACAGTAATGATTTCTGTCCATGTGGAGTACACATTAAGAGTGTAGAGAAAAAGAAGAAAGGCAATTAAAAAAATCAAATAGTAAAAGAATGAATGATGATGTATGTTTGATGGTAAGGTGACATCAGAAAAAAAACATACCAAGCAGTGCTGCAAAATAAAGAGAAATTGAGAAGTCCATGTAATCAAAATGAAAAAAAATAAAATTTGCATAAAAATTTGGAGGTGATTGAGCTAACTGTAGAAATATCTGGCAAAAGACTATTTTAGTCAAAATGTTGACTAGAATAAAGAAAGCAGAAAGGCAGCATAATTAGCATATTTAAGGAATAAAAAGATACCAGTATGGTTAGAGGAGAGAAAGAGGAAAGTCTACAGTAAGGCGTACAGTCAGGAAGACAACAGACTGACAAATTATGGAGAATCTTACAAGCCTATTTAAGAATGTGGCTTTCATGCTGAAGGAAATGGAAGCCACCAGTAAATTCTGAGTGACAAACTTGTGTTTTCTTTTATAGGATCACCGCAGTACTCTTTTATTGAAGATGGACTACTAAACATTCAAGTTGCAGTAATGAGTAAACCAGTTGAAAATATTATAAAATTTGTGAGACAGTTTGGGGCTAGAAATGTAAATTTCAGAGCCTTTGGCATAAAGATGAATTTAAAGTCATTGCAGTAGATAAAATTATCAATAAAACATAAAAGATTGAACAAATAAGATCAAAGATGGATCCTGTGGCATTTCTACATTAAAAAGTAAAAAAAAAAAAAAGGAAGGACAAAGGAGAATGGGGTAGTAAGAAGTAGGACAGAACTAAGAGAGAGTGTGCTCCCATAGGAACTAACTGAAAGTGGATCAAGGAGGACGAGTTAATGAACCATATCAAATGCTGCCAAGGGTGAAAACATTAAGACTAACATGTGAAGGTAGCAATGTGGAGGCAGTGGAAACAATTGTGGAGGTTAGTTAATAGAGCAAAAACATGAGAGACACCAGTTTGTTAAGTAAGCTAGTTGGACAAGAGCAACAGGGGGAACAAAGGAATAGAGGCCCAGCCCAGAGACTGCCCAAAGAACACCCCAATGGTCGTAGAATTCTGGGTACACATGCACGCTAGGCAAAGAGTTCTGTACAGTAGCCAAGTGTCAAGCAAAATGACCTCGCTTGCCAATCACCTAGGAATGCCTTTGGAATCACCCATCATGGCCCAGGTATAATGCAGACAATCCCACTTCTGGGGTCTTTGGTGGTCTTTGTTGTTGTTGGCTGTTGGTACAGCACTGTTACAGCTTTTTGCTGGAATTATGTGCCTCTTTGGGGCGTGCTTTGTTTTTCTAAGATATGCTTTTAATAAACCTTTACTAAATCTCACTGACCTGTGATTCTTCGCTGTGTCAATGAGGAAGAACCAAGGAAAAATGCTGACTACACTTCTGCGCAGTTATCCACCTCCCCACTTGCCGTTTGGGGAGGCACTGAAGTTCAAATTGCCACAACAGTAAAAATGTTAAACAAGAGTGAAAAAAAAAAAGCATTAAAAACAACTATATAGGTTATTGCTTACAGCAGCAACTTCCCTGACACAGAGATAAAATTAGAGAGAAACATATCTAACTAATGAGAGTAATCATAGTGATTCCCAGAAATATTGCTGGAACTATTAGCAAAAAGTTAATTTATTCTCTCTCTTTTTCTGTCTCTGTCTCTGACTCTCTCTCTCTCTCTCTCTCTCTCTCTCTCTCTCTCTCTATCACTTTATCACCTCTGGTGGCCATCTGGCCATCGTTGTAAAAAAAAAAAAATTGTGCAGAGAATCCACCTAAAAATAAAGTAGATCAACATAAAAGTAGACCACAGAATACATAATGAAAACCTATTCTTAGTAAGATAATTTGACACACCTTCCTCCAAAGTGGAAGTGCCATAGAATATAAAAATGCTTAATAGGCTTCACTAGTTAGTATTCAGCATTTTTCTAGAAGCATACATAAAATTTTCAACAATATTACCATGTGCTTGAACATAAATAAGACTTCAAAAATATAAATTATAATTATCAGGTCACAATTACAATAAGCTAGAACTTAATTATAAAAAGTATGGATTAAATACTCTCATATGTGAAAATTAAAACACACACACATACACACTGTGGTCTATTCTGATTCTAGCAATGGCAAATTAATATAATGCAGACCAATTCTCCTACCCAGGGTTACCAGAAAATTTGGAAAATGTATTATAAATACCCCAGTGAAGTACTGGCAAGTTGCTTGGGAGGAGAGGTCTTAAAGGACCAAATCCTATAGAGAAAAAAAAAAAAAACAGGATGACTCATATCTGACACCACTTTACCCTTGAGGTAGTTGACAATTCTAAATATGTATCTAATAGCATAAAATTTTGAGCTGATATTTCCACACATTATAATATTTACATTTCAAGAACAGTCAAAGAGGAAGGGTCTTTGTTATTGGGACCACCAAGAACAGTCTTGCCACAATATTTACCACAAATGAAGTACTAACACAGTGGTGTGTACAGTGACTTTTTACAACCTTTCAACATGTTATAATCTCATTTGGATACAAATTCTTTTAGAGTAGAAAAAGACAGAGTTCTTTGCAATTAATTCTGTGATAAGTACAACAATGAGACCAAATTCCCCCCAAAAGATATTAGAAAAAAGAAAAATCACAAGCCTATTTCACTAAAAAATATACAGAAAAAAAATCTTAAAGAAAAAAAATTAGTATACAAAATCTAACAAATATTAAAATATTAAACATCATTAATTTTTATTTATCCTAGGTTTAAAACAATGATTTATTATTCCTGAATCTGTGAATGTATTATGCCTCATTACCTGATTAAGAAGAAAAAGGTAGAGATTTACTTTAAAAAAGAAAAAATATATATATACTTATTTCTATAGATGTAGAAAAATAACAATGTAAATCAGAATTAATTTGTGATTTAAAAATGAAATAAAAACAAACATCTATAAGATGTAAAGAATTACAAAGGACTATTATGCACAATTGTATGTCAACAAATCAGATGACAGGTGAAATGGGAAAATTCCTAGGAAGACACAAATACTAAAACTAATTCAAGAATAAATTAAATCTGAATATATTCATAAAAAGAAAATAAATTTAGCTGATAATTAAAGAATCCCTCTAATTAAAGCCTAGGCCCAGATGACTTTACAGGTAAATTCTATCAAACATGTAAATAAGAATTAATGCCATTCTTCACAAACACTAGAACACTTCACAATTCTTTTTTTGAGGCCAGTATTACATAATACAAAACAAAAAACAAACAACAACAACAAAAAAACAGACTAATAACACAAGAAAATTACAGACCAATGTCTCTCATGAACATGGAAATCAAAATCCTCAGCAAAATATTAGCAGACTGAATCTAGCACCACATAAAAAAAGCTATACACTATGACCAAGTGAAATTCATCCTTGGAATGTGAGCTTAGGTTAGCATCAAAAAAACACAATATATCTAATATACAATAGCAATCAATAATAAATAAAAAACCATGACCAACTCAATAAACAAAAAAACTCACTGGACAGAATCCAACTCACTTTTATGATAAAAAACACTAAACAACTAAGAGAAGAAGAAAACTTCTTTAACCAAATGTTTGGACTTGATCAAAATTAAAAACTTTGGGGCTTTAAGGGATCCCATATTTGGGAAACTCACAGTCAAAATATTAATGATCAAAGGCTAGATACTGTCTCTCTAAGATCAGGGAAAAAATAATAGGAATGTCCACTCTTGTCACTTCTATCCAACATTATACTGGAGGTTCTAGTCTGGGTAATTGTCAAGAAAAAGAAATACAAGGCATCCATTTTGGAAAGGAAGAAGTAAAACTATCTCTTTTCAAAGATGACATTATATTATCTTGTACATAGAAAAAACTAAGGAATCTACTAAAAATAATTAAAACTAATAAATTCATGTAAGAAGATTACAGGATATAATTTTGAAATGAGAATGCAAATTGTATTTCTATGAACTTAGAAAGAAAAACCCAAAAACTGTTCTTGACTATACTAAAAATCATTGAATTATACTTTAAAGGGGTGAATTATATGGCACATGAATATATCTCAATAGTACTGCTGTTGAAAAAGGAATATCTACATATTTATATAAAACATTTGCAAAAAATACAAAACAATTTCATTTAATATAAAATTTAAAAGAGCAAAATTATTTAAGAATAAATGAAATAAAATAAGGTGAAAATGTTATTGTCTTAATCTGACAAAACATTGTTAAAATAAATTTTAAAAAGCTCAAAATAAATGTAAAATATCCCTAGATCATGGATAACAAAAAGATATTTTTTAAAACAGTAATAAAAACTTCCACAGATTCAATGAAATCTCTATCAGAATCACAGCTGGCTTTAGAATTTAACAATTTTATCTTAAAATTCATACAAAATTTCAAGAGACTCTAAATAGTAAAAAAAAAAAAAAGTAAAAAAAGAACAAAGTTGAAGAACACAGTTGTCCTGATTTCCAACTTACTACAAAGTAACAGTAATCAAAATAGTATTGTACTGATATAAGCATAGATTTAAGATCATTGAAATAGAATTGAGAGTTCTGAGAGAAATTAATGTGTCTATGGTCCATTGATTCAGACAAGGGTTCAAAACTTTTCAATGGAGAAATAATTGCCTTTTTAACAAAATATCTCTAGAACTGTAGAACTGTGTTTGGTTATCCATGCCTTCTAACAGTATTGCTTCTATTTGTCCTTAAAGATAAAACTATGGGTATAGAAATATCTGACATTTTCCAGATAACTTCTTTTCTTTAGAATGAGGGTATCACAGTCCATTATAAATTTATATTGTATTGTTGTTGTTGTTAAAATAATTCCCTTACTTGAATCTAGGTCAGCAGCTTGATTCAATTGACTAAGGCTACTGTGATCTTAGGCATGGCAATGATACTGCGAAGAAACCTCTAGAATAAAAGAGAACCTGTTTTTTCATGGTTGCATGGGAGGTGACATGAGGAGCTAAGAGTTAGAGTGCAAATGCTGAGATGGTGGAAGGCAGTGTTGGCTTCCTTAGGCATACTGCTATTGAGACCAACAAGCCTACTACTTTAAAGTAACTATTAAAAGATGATTTAGTTTTCTGGGTAAGATAGTGATCAATTTAAATTGAATATTTAAATTTCAAGTAATAAATTATTTTTGCTTTGGTGATCAACTATATTTTTCTATTTCAAAGCTACAAAGCCACTTTAATGATGGTTTTGTAAAATACCAGTTCCAACAAGTGCTCTTGGCCACATTTTCAGTAGCTCTCTCTCTCTGATAAATATAAATTCTTAAAAAAATATTAATAAAGAGAAGAAAAAGTAGAAGAGATGGAATAAAATCAAATTCTTGACTTCTGTTTTCATTAGATTCACTGACAGAGTTTCTGTAGGACAGCTGTGATTTATTTCAGTTTCTGTAATGGATTACAAGAGCTAGGCATTGTGTAATATATTGCTCAGTAAATAAAAGAGGTGACCTATCGAGGCTCATAAATTAAGTATAGCTTGAACGAACACTTTAATTGAATTGTTCTATGTTATAATATAGGGCAATTATAGATGTAGTGGCAAATACAATGTAAAACTTAAGAAACTAGTTAGAAATAGATGATCAAAGAGGTGATATGATGCAGGAAACACCTGAAAATGTTTTGTCATTTTTAAGAGGGAACACTAAAAAAGTAAATTACTATTCCTTGAAAACGGACCGTTTTCATTGGTAATGCATCTTGAGGATGATAAAACTGTCTTATATTTTTGCTCAATAAACCTTTGTTCCAGGGAACTGTAGCCCCAGTTTACATGTTGAATACTTACTGTTCTATTTCTCACATAAATTAAGTTTATTGGTTTTAGATTAAATTAATTCATTGATATGAACAACAGAATGATTAGAAAACTGAGACAGTGAAATACAGGATTTTAGGGGAATTAAATATATCTAGATTCTTTAAATCACATTAGTCATCTTATTTAGCAATGTGTATAATAAACTAAATGAATGGAATTACATACTTTGCTACTATTTACATGTATGGTAGACATTTTTTTTTATATTTAGATTTTAAAATGTAGCCCTACTACCAAAGCAACTGTATTCTGAGAACAAACTCAATGAACTTATAACTGAATTCCTCTCAGAGTTGGCTAATAAGAGCACAGCTGGTAACACCTTGATTTTGGCATTGTGGAACTTAAAGCAAAATAACCAGTTGAACCAACCTAGACTTTAGAACTACAGAATTGTGAGAATGTATTTGTGTTATTCTAATCCACTAATCCAGCTGCAATAGAACACCAATACATCTGGTGATTTGATGGTCAGGAGACATATGAACCTATGGAGATAAATACCAATCATTTGATTTAGGTTTTACAGTTCCTGTCAAACTGAGAGTCTGTTACTCAAAACTATCTCTACCTGTAAAGTCTTTTTATAGTTCGTGTAGGAGATAAAACACACAATCTATTGATGTTAAGTAGGAAGAAGGTGATGACATAGATGACTGAACATAAAGCAAAGAATTCTGAGGTCAAAGGTTGGATATTATTTGGTATCAAAAGAAGGTCAAAGGAAATTGGAGATAAGATTATTTAAGGAAAAACAATATCTGGAAAACAATACATCCTTCCTCTTTAACTTTGCTGAAGCACTACCTTAAGAGGATAGAGCACAGTACTTTGTACTGAAAAAACAGGCAATTCTCTAACTACAATGGCAGAACACATCTGCCTTCCTATACGTTGAGAATATTAGAGCTACCTCTTCTGAGTGTGCATTTAACTCTGTTCTACACACTTGAAGCAGGCTTCACTGACAACTGTAACCAAAAGAGAAAACTTGAAACAGATTTCTGGTAGTTAAGGGCAAGCTCTATTTATACAGTAAATATCCATCCTTTAGTGGCATTCCAAGGAAAAGGGGGAAAAAAGGAATTAAAATAAAATTTCAAAATAAGTAAATGAATTTAAAGTTAATGCAGAGCAAGAAATGTTATAAGTGCCTAAGGTTTAAATTTTCTTCATAGGGACAAGCTGATGAATGCATAAGCCAGGTTCTAATTACTCCCTTTTTTTTATGTAGAAGACAGTGAAAGAGTTCAGAGCAACTTACTCAGAGCTGGAGTTTATGGGACACTTATTTTAATGCACCACAATACATAACAAATACACATGAAAGGTTTTGATTTCATAATCATATAAAATCTCCAATATGAGCAGGATTCTAAATGTATTATCTTCTATTTTGCTTGACTTTTATTTAATGAAGCCGATCTTTTCAATAATTTTGAGAAAATGACACAAAATGCAAAAATACACATATACACATGTTTATATTTACTAATTTAAAAGTATTAGTACTATATAATATTATTATATAATATAGCAATATATGTTTCATAGTGCAGAATATCTTTAAACTAGGAAAAAAGACATCCACAATACTGTTAAAAAATAATCTAGCATTTCCATTGATTTTTTTCAAGTGTCTGGTTAGTAATTGATTTCATTCATGCCAGAAACAAAAGCCTTAGAGAAACATTGATTATTCAAATTTTAATAAGGAAAGAATAGAATCTCCATTACAATTTTAAGTAAATGTCACAAAAATTGCTAAAAAACTCAATCATAAGTGAGATTAAAAACAGTAGCCTCAGGAAATCAAACTTTTCAGTTCTTTTCTTCTTAAGGATTCAAGTTACAAGAAGTTCATGTTATTGTAAGAAATCTATATGATACAAAATTTCTAAAGTTAAGACATGAGCTAGATATGTGCCACAGTCCAGCCACGACAGGATCCAGGGGGCCCCGAAGGTGGGCAAGACGTTGGCGTGGGAGACAGTTGACTACACAGCTCAGAGGCAGTGTGACACTGTTCCGTTTTATTGTGATTTGAGTATAACTTTTATACTTTCTATTTTGGCATTTGATTATACTTTCTGGTTAAGATAGCAGAGTGTTAAATTTCTGTGGTTAAGTGAAGCAGAAAATCTTATAGAGTATGTTATTATTCATGATTAATTAGTACATTCTTTTTTCTCAATTACTGGAACAGAACTACCTGATGGAACAATCTAAACTTTTAATACTTATATCTATTACATAAGATACAGTTTGACTTAAGTAAAAGGTGATAGAGGTATTCATAACAGTAAATATTGGCTTGTGGGCAGACATTGTTCTTCTTTTTGCCTGAATAAATCTTTCAATTGCTACTTTACCTAAGCTTAAGCTGAAACTTTCTCATAGCTGTTTAATAGTTTCCTTGGTGCAGTATTGAGGAAAACATTATAAGCAAAGTTTTTGTTCCTTTGTTTTTAAGCACCAAAGAGATCCTTACCTAGCCAGCCTTTCTAGAAAACTTAAACTACTAGTTTTTTATTTATCCAGTAGGCCACAAAAGGAGGCCCTTCCATAGTAGGCACAGGCTTATGAGTAAATTTCTTAGAGGCATGTCAGAAGGAATTTCCCTTAACAATTGTTCAAATAAAGGGTTTATGCATTCTGAACAGTCAGGGTGACTAGAGCTGATTCCATACGCAGTGAATTTATTATGTTTTCCTCAGAGCCAATTTTGAAATCCACTTGTACAGTGTTTACACTTACTAGAATTTGTGCTACCCAAATTCCCACTATTGATAGGATCATTTCTAAGAAACCAATTATCCCTAAATACATGACATGTCCTTGTTCTTGACAATGCATTCCTTGAAGCTCCCATCCCCATCTCCGGAACTTGTCACTCAGTAGAGTAAAAAGAGGACACGGCAGATATGCAATCTTTAATTCAAATTTCAATGTGTCTCAATTAAAATATCTTTATTCAAAAATGTTGTATTTGTGAGTTTCAAATGCTACTATTTATTAACTTTACTTCAAATGTCATAAACATATGCATCTATCGCTTTTGGAAGCTTATTTAATAATATTTAAGGAGATCCAATAAAGACAATTATATCTTTAAACATAAGTTCAATATTTTGTCTATAACTGTGTACTACTAACAAAAATCAAATATAGTTTTAAGTGACACTTTGTAAATACTGTGCACCATTATGAAAAAGAACAGAAACTAACAGAGTACAACTACCTCAGAGGAAGTAATATCTTAGATAATATTGTTAAATATATTTGAGAATAATAAGCATACAAAACAGAGAGAAAACTTACAATAGACATGTTAAATGGAGTGGTCATGACTAAAGAATTACTTAGAAGATCTTCAAGCATAAAACAAAGAGAAAATTTCAGAAAATAAATCACTTCAAATCCAATAACTGATTCACAGAATCTCAAGCAGTAAACTACAGAAACAATAATATAAGGCAATTTACCAGAGCCAAAGATTAGGTGCATCATACTTTTTTAAGAAAAAAAAAATGTTTACAAAATTAAAAAGATTATAAGAGGAAAGCTACATACATATTTATCATTAAAGTAGAGGTTGATGCAACACTGTTGGAATACCTTCAAAGTTCTGACTAAGATGATTTTGGAGCCAAAGATAATCAGTAAAAGTATTAAGTAAGCATAAGGCTTAAATTATATATAAGCATACATAAGCATAAAGGAAAGGGCTCTTGAAATAGAGAATTTACTCCTTGGAAATGATATTGCCTAAATAAAATGTCCTCAAATAACACCTACTCAATCAGATAAAACAGATTTTTAATTTACTTGTCATTGAATGAATTGGTTAGCTGATGAGGCTTAAAGATAAGGAAGAGTCAAGATAAATGACATATGTAATTCCGATGGCAATATGGATGATAACAACTTCAATAAGTATTGAAACTATAAGAGAAACAGGTTTATGGGAGAACTGAGAAAATAATATGGTAAATTAAGTGTTAAGCCTGATAAATTTGAGGAACCTGAAAGATATTTCAATCAATAATCATGTCAAACAGTTGACTATAAAGGTCTGGGGTTAAGGAAGATATCAAAGTTGGAGACAGATTACAGCATTTTTCTTTGCTTTCCTTTAAAAAACCTTCCCCAGGGAGAACTGTCTATATTGTACATATCTAGCCCATTCATTTAAAATATTCTATTATTATCATATCAGAAATATAATTTCTAAATTTTAAACTGAACTCCTCACACTTGATCCTGAATATTGTTTATTTACTATCTCCAATAATACCTTTAATAAGAATTTCAAATAAACATGGTAAAGTATAACCCTGATTGCAACTACAACCACAAGCCCTATCACCAAAAATAACATCTGTTATTGCTTTTGTCTTTTTATCTCAGAAAATTTGTAATGCTATTATGGTCTGGCAGTCCAGGCTACAACTTAAGTAATCAAAGATTTTTACATTTTTTCTTAATAATTCATATCTAATCACTCAGAAAATCTTGTTAGCTTTCCATGTTTCTCATTAAACTAATTCTTAGTAATATAATTGGTTATTATATCCCAACACTGTATCTAGAATCCTTTATAGTCAATAATATAATAACTTTGCACAGTGACATAAGATTATTAGAATTGTCATTGAGATCACTTTATAAAATATATAGGTGTTAAATCACTATGGTGTACACCTGAAACTAATATTTTATGTACACTATAATAAAAAAATATATAAAAACTAAAAATGAAACTAGTTCTCTATTTTATGATATTTTATTTAACTAATTATGCTTTTAACTTTATGTTAATTTCTACCATATTACAATTAAATTTTTCAAATATTTCTAAATTGTTGAGATGTATGTTTAGTTTTATGAATTTTAAACTTGCCCTTTTTCTAATACTTTTGTTTAAAACTATTAAATTCCACCTAAGCTTGGCGTTTGCAGGATCTCACATGTTTTTATACTTTGTATTTTTATCATCATCCACCTAAACTATTTTCTATCTGACTGAAGAGTTATTTAGTAGTGTCAGTCTTAATTTCCAAATATAGATAGATCTTTTTCCTTTGTATCTTTATTACACACAATTGTGATGAGATTTAAACATTAATAACAATTGCTATATCAATATCTTCCTGGGAAGAAGATACTTCAAACTCAAGTCAATATTTCCATAAACACTTAACTTTTTGTTTTTCTACTGTCCCATACTTCAAAAAATTGAATCATTTTTTCCATACCAGTTCTTGTAAAACAACCTGACCCTCTTTTTTATACATATCCTGTAATTTATATGTTTGTTTTGTTCAGTAAAATTCCCTTAATTCTATGCAGATGGAACATAACACTAGAAATAAAAAAAAACATTTTCCCACCTTTTATGTAATGCTCTTTTTTCATTCTTTCAGAAGTTTTGTTTTAAACCTGAAAATTACTACTCATTAATGCCAATGGATAGCATAATTTACTCATTGCAATATTTGTTCTGGGTATTTACAAAACACTAATTTATAACTTACAGGTAATTAATGAAAGTAACTCAGGAAAAAATCTAATTTCTATTACATTATAATTATAAGAAAATATCAAAAGTAAGTGAATATTATTGTTCAAATTTCTAGTGGAAGAAAAACCGCGAATTCATAACTAGCAAACATATTGTGAAATATATATGTGAATGAAGACTGAAGATTTAGCCAAAGAAAACTATTCATATCTAAATACTAAAAAAAGTAACTTTGATTCTTACTTCATGTCATAGCGAAAATTGACTCAGAAAGGATAATAGTTCAACATATAACACCTAAAACTATAAAACTATTAAAAAATTATAGTAGAAAATGTTTGTGATCTTAGGTTAAGATCTTAGATATGACACAAAATGCACCAATCAAGCAAAAACACTTTTTTAAACTGAACTTTGCTAAAATTAAAACTTCTGCTAATTGGAGAGGCATATTTAAAAACATAAAAATAGGAGGCATATAACCGGGGAAAATATTTGCAAGTAGTATCTCTGACGAATGATATGCATCTAGAATATGTTAAAAAATTCACAAAACTCAATAGTAATAATTCAATAATAGAAATGGACAAAAGGAAGACCATGCAAAGACTCAAAGAAAAGATGGCCATCTACAAGTCAAGGAGCGTCCCTCAGAAGAACCAAACCCTGCCAACATCTTAATATCTAAAATTGTGAGCAAATAAATTTATATTTTTTAAGCTATCCATTCAGTCTTGGTACTTAGTTATGGCAGCCCTAGAAAATCAATACTTGGGAGATAGATATAATTAGCATCTTGATTGCAATGATGGTTTTATGGGTATGTACAAATATTAAAACTTTTCAAGTTTTTTCAGTTTAAACATGTGCAATTTAATGTTTGTCTATTCCTCCATAAAACCATTTAAACTGTAAAAAAAGTCTTTCAAGTAAATATTTATCTCTCAATTTTTACTCAATATATTAAAATTATCTTTCAAACTTTTCTATAAATACACTGATCATTTTGATGAAGCCATATGGAACATACTAAAAGTGAAATTCGAATCTTCCCCCTTTGTAAATAACAGCTAAATACCATCATTATGTTTAAAATGTTATCAAATTGCAAATATGTCAGGGTTTTTATGTATAGTAAGCAGAGCACAAATTCTGGAGTCAAATAGGCATGGTTTCGACATTGAGTCTTAACCATACTTGTTGTAGGACCTAAACAGTGATTTTTTTTTTCAGAATTCTTATTCTCTTTTAAATGTGAAAGGCAAAAACAACAACAACAACAAAAAAAAACTATCAAAACTGTTGAAAATACTATTAAAGGGTCTGTCATTTGCTTAATAATTGTTTTATTTTTTTCTATCACCACTTTTTTTAACACCCTTTTTCTTATTCTCTATAAAGTGCCTAATGTTTATGAATACTGATTTAATTTAATTTCCTCAGAAGAGTCTCATTCTATCTGCCTGTATTCTGTTTTCTAAGCAAGGTACATGCATATCTTTGGAAAACATCATAGAAAGCATTGATTAATAAGGCCCTTAGACTTTAAAATGTCATTAAAAAAGATAAGTGATGAGAGTGATCCATTTTTAGTATGCAATGTATGGAAAGCATTTTAGTGTATTCAATAGTAATCAACAGCCTCTGCACTGTTATTTACTGATTGCTATTACATCTTCCTAAGGGGCCTGAGTAGAGATTAAGAGCTTCATAGAAAAGTTACACAGCCTGAGCCTGAAGGCATCTCATAATGAAGGTAAAATTAGAGAGACAGTATTTCTGACATCTGTAGGAATCACATTTTGCAAATATAGCTTAACATTCTGGGATTTTTTTCCCCCTCCAAATTCAGATATGCTGCAAACCTCTGTAGATATGTAGGAGTAAAGCTGTCAGTGTGGTTAGTTTTCTCAAAATAAATCCAAATCTCCCTTCTGAGTGTCTGACAGACATGTTTTTCATTTGCCAGTGGATCAAAATTGGTAAAAACCGCAACACCTTTTCCCATTAATATAAATGTTATCAGATGACTCTTAGGTTCACATCTTTCTTTAGCAAAGATAAAAAGGAGACAAGAATACTCTCAGGAACAAATCAAAGTGAATGCAAACTCTCCTTTCTTTGAGCCCTGCAAACTTTTTTAGAATAAAGCAAATGAATATCATTTCAAACTCAAAAGGAAGACTGGGGCAAGCAATATACCACATGAACCTGAAATCATATAGTTCTAGAAAAATCAAGACATACTCAAAAATAAAAGCAAACAGACAAGAAAGCTTAATGGGAGTATGTCAAACTATTTGATTTTTAGTTACACATGATGTATCAATATTGCTTCTCTTATTGAGACAGATAAACCATAGTAACATAAGATTTTAATAATCAGGGAATTAGGCAAAGGGTATTGGGGAAGAAATTCTATTATCTTTGTAATTTTTCTGTAAATTTAAACTATTCTAAAATTTAAGTTTATCACAAATGCACTTAATCACGGGTTTTTAAAAGTAGCCTATTAGCATCAGGTTTATTATTAAGTAAACTATTAGTCAATACATTATAAAAGTCTTTATTTAGAAAATAAAAATCTACATAGATATCCTCTAAAGAATTTTTTAAAAATTGTATCTTAGTAATTTTCAGGTATTCATTTAAACAAGTTATATTTATCATTATTATTTTTATAAAGCAATATTTCAAGACTTAGTTTATGTTTATTATTTCAAGTATCTTTTCTTTTGCCCGCTATTTTTCTTTTTTTTTCTTCTGTGTACGAAAAGGACTATGACAATAGAAACATTCTTATACTTTGTGGGTCAGAAAGATCTTCAGCAGAAATGAAATAATAACATAAATTTTTTGAAGCCTGTAGGGCTTAAATATTATTTACAGTGATTTTATTCACTGTGGCAAATTAAAGAATGTGTATGTAAAAAAATGTACTTGATTGGAATATGCCATAAATTCAGTTTACATAAAGAAAATCTCTTTTCTATAGTATGGCCCATAGTTTGAGCAAGGTGTGGAATCTTCATTATTCAGAAATGGCAGTAGGATGAAGTATAAGCACTTGCCAAGTTTCATCCATAGAATATAAGTCTTCTGAAATACCACATATCATATTCCAATTTGGATATCAGAAACACACATTATTATGTGAATAGCTTAAAGGGATCTTACGTTAACAGAATCTGTTTAACATTGTTTAACCCAAGATGTCACAAACGTATCAAACTTATTCCGTGGAACATGATTTGAGAAATACTAGCAGGTTTTAAAACTCCTGGGCTCTAAAAACCGATTATTTGGAAATGCCATATAATAGCTGTTTGGAAATAAGAAATTCAGTTACATTTTTTTTAATTTAGCTTATTCAGATATAAAATGAATACAATAATACCCATCACAAAGGACCATGAAAATAATTTTATGCATACAAATACATGCAAATGAATTTGCGTGTGTATGTTTGTGTATCTAGGCTTTACTTCCATTAGAATTAATGATATTTTTTAAAATCTCATGTATTAAAAAACACTTGCACAATTATTTTGAGAGTGGAATGGGCAGGAATTTCTGGAAATTGCATAATTTTCATCTATGTGCAATATCAGCATTTTATAATTGATATAGATTCTTCTCAGCCTATTTAATTACCCTAAAATTAATACATGCATTCAGTAGTTTTTCATCCACCTTGTTAACTGGTTAATTTTCCCAGACTGCAGTGATGTTTTTGGAACTGATCATAATATCAAAGGACTTCTACTGATTGCACAGTGATCTTTGCCTTCTGTTTTCTAAAACACTTCCTTGCATTTGAACATTGAGGATGAAAGGCTGCCAGTGTTTCGCTGTGGTAATCTTCATGTCAGCCACTGCGAATAAAAACTCTTGGGTAAAATCAAAACAGGTAGCAAAGAAGCCAGAAATTGTAAACAAAATATATTGTTGGTTGTTCTGATCTCTGGAAGTGGTGAGAGTATTTTGAGTATAATGTTCTGATTTAAAAATGCTATAATTTGTCTAATAGCTCTCATTGATTAAACAAGTAAAATGATACAGATTCCATGAGGAAAACATATCAAAAATGTTATAAGATTATCTATCTATCTATGTATCAATCATTTATCAGTACATACAGCCAAACATATGTACATGTATATGTATTTAATATTTCTCTACATTTACATATAAACATATACATACATATTTAATATTCTTCCCTTCTTTATAAATATTCTAGGATTTAGACTATTATAATGAATCAGAGAGAAAGGCCTGTCTGAGATTGTGGTAAATGAGTACTGGTTTTTATTATAATTTTTGGCATTTTCAATTATTTAATAAATAACACATTGTCAAAGTCTCAATATTCACAGATCTAGAACTGGAAATTTTGCTAATTTTGGTTATTCTAGACAAAATAATTTGGAAGACAAATTGGAGAAAGCTGAAATAGTAGCACTGAATAAGAATTTAGAAATCAGCTAATCCATCTTTTATTTATAAAAAGTGGGAATCTTGTGCTCTATACAACTTTATATAAAGATAACCTGAGTCTTTGGTTTTGAATATATAGAGCTTTTTATGTATACGACACTGAATTATATCTTGGGTGTATAGAGAGAATGGCTATTGACTTTAGAAAAAAAAATGTTTGCTTACAATGAAGGTAGACTTCCACAATTAACAAGAGAGATGATATACTATAAAATAGAGATAACGGCAAAATCTGGGTATGCATACTGTCTGTCATTTAATGGCTACATATTTTCCATTAAGTAGCCTGTTCTATATAAACTTCCTTAGCATAAAAAATGTACAGCTGAAACTTATTGGATTTTGTTAATCAATGTCACCATGAAAAATAAATTTAAAAAAAAAGGCATGTAATAAATTAACTGTTAAAGTATACCTGTGAAGTTAAAAACAGACACAATTTAAGAAGGGCTTAGCTTAGCACAAAATTTAGTACAAAATGAATTATAAATAAATACCATTTCTAAAAAAAATTGCAAAAATTGTTGAGTTAAAATACTGTGTCAATTAAATTCCTATAAAGTTATTAAAAGTCAAGTGTAAAAATTGGTTCAGAAAACATTTTGTACATTCATTCAGAAAATTATGAAAATTACTTGTTTATGATTAATCTTGTGTGTCAACTTGACTGGGTCATTTGACTTGTTCAGATATTTGGCTAAATATTATTTCTGGGTGTGTCTCTGAAGGTGTTTCTGGATGAGAATTACAATTCAATAGGTAAACTCAGTAGAGCAGACTGTCTTTCCCCAGGTGGGTGGGCTGTATTCAGTCAGTTGAAGGCTTGAGTAGAACAAGGGGGAATTCACCTCTTCTGCTTGAGTGTTGAGCCTTGGCATCAGTCTTATCCCACCTTCGGACTGGAATTTAACCAATCTGATCGCCACTGGTTTTATTGGGTCTCCTGCTTCTAGACAAGCAAGTCTTTGGATTCTCAGCTTCCATAGTCACTTGAGCCAATTTCTTATAATAATCTCTTTCTCTATGTATATCCTATTGGTTCTGTTTTTCTGGAGAACCCTGACTCACATAGATTTTTGTGCCAAGAGTGGTTCTAGAGGAACAGAATATTAAAATGAGTTTTTCGAATTGCTTTCAGGGTTTCTGGAATTGACTCTCTAATCTGATTAAAGATGCTAAGGATTCTATTTCCAGTAGTAAAGAGAGTACTGATAGTCATGACCTAATGATAGGTGCAAATATCTTCATTGGATACTACTAATCAACTACTTATAAGAAGCAAGGAACTAGGTTACTATGTATTTAATACTTTTGAATATTTTTGGAAAACTAATAATGAGGTTAGCTGGTTGTTTCTAATGTCACTGGACAAAATGATATAAGAAAAGGATGAGTTTAGGGATTCAAATTCTCAAGTCTAGCACCACATAAATGACCTAAGATCTTCTATGTGTGTCTTTATCTCCAGTAGCTACAGGGCTGAGACTGCTGAAAATCTAATGCAAAATTTCATCCCAAAGTTGACTGAATTATAATGCAAATTGAACTTCCAGCTTCACCGGATATTTATCCTTTAAATGAGGGTATTGAAAAAAGAATAGGATCCTATAAATCAAAATAGGGACTTGTGGGGAAACTGCGATGAGGCCAAGGACACTGGACCCCTAAATTCTGATGAATCTTTTCTGTCTGTGGAAGGAACCTTCTCACCCTCAGTAGAAGTGCCCTTTCCAACCCCTTCAGAAGTGGTTTCCTTGCCTTCCTGGTGTCTGCTTCTCTGCTTTCCTCTGAGTTGAGGGGATTAACCCTACATTGCCTGAGGAAATGGTAATGATTTCTGCTAAAGCAGTTACTATGGAAGACAATGCAGATCATCCTCAGGACATGCCCCAATGACCCCTCTTTGTTTTTAGACTGATAACTGGACTCAAGACCCAGCAGACTTATAAAGGCAAGGTATAAAGTATGACCAATAAGAGAAGTTGCACTCTTCTCCAAGTTTCTGCATTTAATGCTGCACCTCTGGAAATTAGAAGGGCTCTAACCATCTGTTTAGTTGGTTGACTAACACATGGGCCCAAAGGTGGGCCACAGTGAATGAACTAGAAATTCCAGACCTGCCTTACTTTAATAGAGAGGGAAAGATTCAAAGGTTTATGGAGATTGGAATGTTAGAGAGAATTTATCATTTAAGACTTATTCAGCCACACTGGGAGGGTCTAAAAAACATACATTTCAACAATACTGTGAGAAATAATTATATGCAGGAAGTGAGCCCCAACATCCTGGAAGAGCTTTGTGACCACTCTTCTCTGTAGGGCAGACCTCACGATGGTAACAACAGCTACTGAATTAGAAAAACTAAATACACTAAGAGTAATTGGATCCCCAGGTGACAAGGGCCAAGTGATCCTACTCAACTGCCAAAGACAGAGTAGGTGTGCTTTTTCATAATGGATGAAAAAATCAAAGCAGCAATCAAAATAGTCTGACTCTCATAGAGCTATGGCATTTAGTAGTGGCATGGTTTCCAAAGAAGTAAAATAGAAAGTCTACAAATTATTACTTGATCTCTATAAGCAGAAATGTTCTGAATCAAGTAAATAAAAGTCTAATCTGAATCATAAAAACAGAGAGTCATGGCCCCTCAATTAATTCCCAGACTGCAGTCAGTTTGTGGAGCTAAAATCTCTTGGATGAAATGGAGGTTAGGTCCCCCTGAGGACAGACCTCAGTACACTACCACAAATTTATACTGTTTATCTTTCTCCTAACCTTCTCCAAAGGGACATATAGTCTTTCCCAAGGCACATTGGATCAAAGGAAATAATCAGAACTTTCAGGAACTACTGTATGCTGGTTCTGAACTGACTAATTCCAGGAGATCAAAACATCACTGTGGCCCACCAGTCAGAGTAGGGGCTTAAGGAGGTGAGCAATGGAGTTTTAGCTTAGGTGTGATTCACAGTGGGCCCAGTGATTTCCAAGCCCCATCCTGTGTTTTTTACCCCTCATTTCAGAATGCATACTTGAATAATATTCTCAGCAGCTGGCAGAATCCTACACTGGTTCCCTGATCTATGGACTGAGGGCTGTAATTGGGGAAAAGAAAATGGAAAACTATATAGCTGCCTCTACCTAGAAAAATAGTAAAACAATACCACATTTCTGAGTAAATTGCAGATTCTATTTTATTAAATTGATTTTAGAGATTATTGCCAATATCAATAATTATTTAATATTTCTGTATTTTTTTAATCTGAGTAGGGACCTACTGATTATTGAATAGAGCTGGAGAGATAGGTCATAACCAAGTGCTCTCAATTTCTCATTACTTATCCATTGACTTGGATTGACCTAAATGTATTTAGGTTTTTACCCTCCTGACATGTACTTGGATTTATATTTGCCTGTAAGCTTAAGCAAGAACTAAAGTACAGAACATCTTTCCCTAACAGCTCATCCTGAGAACAACTGATTTCAGGGTGAAAAGTCCGATAAGCATTCTTCATAATACCTAATCTGTTCACCTCTACTTGCTATAAAGTTTGCCTATGAAGTTACTATTATTCTTGCATACTCTCTCCATACAAGAAAATATATATATATATTTTTTTGGGAATGACATGAGGTGTTTTATATCTATCTACACACACACACACACACACACACACACACACACACACACACACATATATTATATATAATGTGTATATATGACAGAGAGAGAGAGAGAAAGATCTCAAGTAGAAGAATACTTTAGGGAAATGAAAACACGCATATATCATAAATAAACACCTGCGTTGCTTTTTTATGCTTTACATACATTAATTAATTAAATGCTCACAACAGCTTTTTTCAATATGAACTATTATTATTTCATTGTTTACAAATGAATAAAGTGAGAAATAGAAGCTAAATAACTTACTCAAGGTCATAGTTTTGAAATGAGATGGAGCATAAACCTTAACTGCTTGGCTCAGGGTCTGTCCTCCCAAATCTTACATTCTCCATGTCATTCTAGTGGTGATTTAAAATATACAAGTTTGAATCATCAGAACATGGTGACTGATTATTTCTAAAATAGTACGCGTAAAAATGGAAACTAATTATCAATCTAGTGCTTCACAAACACTCCATAAACTTTGTCTCAAGAAAAGTAAGATTTTTCTACTTGGATGCAGTTTTCATTTTGAAAAGAAAACACAATCATCTAGTATGATTATACCTACTTTATTTGCCAATTCTTTCTGAGAATAGTGTTGCTTTCTTACGACCATTTTAGACTTGTACATCATCATATAATTAGACATCACCATATTGACAGCATATCTGTACATTATTAATGAGCATATTTTAATTCACTGGAGCACTAATTTTTTTGAAATAAAAAAACGCTCTCTATAAAACCGATGTTCATGAAACACAACAATGTTGACAGGAGCAGATGTTGCCATCTCATTCTTAATCCTTTTTATAAGTTAATTTACATGTTCCTGACTCCCCAAAATTCCAAAAATAATTAGTGAAAAAAGTGCTTGGAAAGGCATACAACTTTGATAAAATCAAAATTTTTTTCTTCAGATATATCTGACTAACACTGGATCTGAGCAAGAACTGGCAATCAGTGAAACATTCTGTATTTTCATAATTTAAAATGATGTCAACTCTTTTTGTGAGTAAAGTTTAAAAATAGTCATTGAAAATAACAGACATTTATTTTTTACTATTTCTTTTGTAGATTTTAGTTTAGAAAGTCAAATTACAGTACTAAAAATCAGCTCTTATGTTTGCAATTTCTTTAATTTACATAGTTAACACTTCTATCTTTAAGATAAATTCTCTCATATTTAAATCAACTTATATACTATTCTTAATTAAACCACTTTCCTAGTTTAGCATTCTGCCATGTTTTTCTCTGACTCACACACAGTATAATAATATACTTCATAACTTATTTAGTGAATAATGTTAATTAAAAATCTTAATAGAACTCTAAGATTAGATGAAAAATATTGCATATGACTAAGAAAAAAACAGCAAAATCATTTAAAAAAGTGATGAGACATAAAGAAAATAAAAAAATATATTCAAAATGTAATATTTCCTAAATCAAAACCCTCTTTTCTTATGTGGCTAAGAATTTTTAAGTTTAAAATTGTTGTTCATTTATTTTTAAAGTATTCAAAATTCCTATATGTCCTTTATTAATTTTCATTCACTTTTAATATTTTCTTTCTTTTTTTTTTTCTAGGCGAGGCAACCCTTTGTTGACCTCACAGATTGCAAAGACTTTGTCAGCTTACAATCACTTATTTTTTTTTATTTTTTATGCCTATAGCTCCTGGTCTTTCTAGGTGGTCTCCTAGTACAAACCAAGCCCGACCCTGCTTAGCTTCTGAGAGCAGACAGGATTAGGCTTGTTCAGGGTCACATGGTTGTAGACATTTTTAACATTTTTCTATAGTTTTTAAATCAGTCTCTCACTCTCCTATCTTTTTCTTTTTTTCAACCACTAGAAATTTGCAGACATCCAGACATTTAACATACTTTAGCATGTATCCCTAAAGAACATACCATGCAATTCTAATATAATTATTGCACCAGAGATTTAATACCTATAGTATTATTTAATATACAGTCTTTTTATAAGTTTGTTTCAATATATATTTTATTTTATTTTTTATTTGCCTTTTCAATCCAGGGCTCAATAAAAAGTCAAGCATTGCATTTAGTTATCATGTGACTTCAGCCTCCTTTGATCTTATATACTACCATACCATTTGTGTCTTTTATGATACTAAAAGTTTAGAAGAATCCTGACTAATTAATAGATTCACACTATTATCTTTGTCCCCAGAACATGCCAACATATCTAAGTAATTTTACTACTTCATGCTTAGAGAATTCATGTTAGTCCATAAAATTTTTTGGCCTTTTTCAAATAGTAAGAAGGAGTTAATACTTATTGATTGTTTGCAGTTTATGATGTATTATTTTTTTTAAAAAAATTTATTACTTATTTATATGTATATGTATTTTACATGAATATATTTATGTGCATTTTTGTGCAGATATATGTGTGTATGAAAAAAATATATATACATATACACGCCAAGTATAACAAACACATGTATTTATATTTTTCACAATATTGATTTATATTATTTATTTTAAGGTAAGTGATATTATCACCATTGTTGTTAGAGATAAATGGAGTTCAGAGCTATGCATGTTATTCAAGACCACTCGTAAGTAGAAATTGGGATCTTATCTCAGGCTCTTTCCATGGAAACATGCTGCTTACTCATTGGACAGCATGACAACAGAGCAAACCTTTAAAGTGTCTTTTCTATATATTAAGTCAAGAGTTCTTAACTGGGGAAATGAGATTCAAAATACGTAGCCTTTGGTGCAACTGAGAGTTGGAGCGGGGACAGGAGGAAGATGTACAGGCAAGTTTTTCTATTAAATAAATCCTTCTAATTATCCTTTGCCACCAACTTATTGAGAAATATTCTATTCAATAACGAGCAATTGCGTCACTCTGTTGTTCACTCTGATGATAGTAATGGTATCACTTAATTGGTATAAGTTAAACGTCTCACTTGTGTAGCACATATAATTGAATTGTGTAAACTTATTGAGTCAGAAGTCAGTATTTATTTAACAATATATATTAATATAAGCTTATATTTTATATTCCTTATATTTGAAATAGCCCTATTTATGAAAAAAAGTTAGGTTTTCTAAGACAAAAATAGCAATACCAATAGCACTATTGGTAAATATTATAACATTATCAATTTTTATATATTTATTTTCTTGTTTAAAACACATATATTTGAGTTGTTGCCCAAAAAGATAATCACTGTTTCAATTTTCTGTAAAAAAAAAAAAAAAACTATTAAAGAATCATATAAACTCCTGGATTTCCTTTCCTGGTGTCAACACTCACTTTTCTTTAACAATCACAATTGTATTTTTTGTCTAAAAATAACATGGTTGATTATTAAATTCTGATTCCTGGAAATCTTTCTCAAAGATGCTCCTTTGGTTGATCTAAGGTCTGGCAATTTCAGTTTTAGAAAACAAAATAGGATAGGCTAAAGCTCAGGTATTGTTTGAAAACAACTGCTCTAGTACACCTGATAAAAAGAAGTTTTTGTTCCCTGTCCTTGTCCAGTAATGTGGCACTTCTATTCTATTTCCCATGCTCCTAACCATTGTTAGTTCCATCTTAGGTCACTAAACTCTTTGTCACTTCTCCTCAGAAGAAAATTTATAAAGAAATGCTATTGCTGCTGCATAGTTGTCAGGGTAAAAGTGAATGAATGAAGAACAAAAGTTCCTTCTTGTTAAATTCCCACCTTTATTCCCACCTCCAAAGCACAACCACAAAAAGCTGTGTGACTGTAAGATCACTACACTGTTGAAAGTTAGCTCATTATACCATTAGAACATTATACCATTTTCATGCTGACTTATTTTGACTTCCCCTTACACCAAGCATCAAGGAAAACAAAAACAAAAATAAAACAAACAAAAATGTAACACATTTTTCTTTTACAAGGAAGTAACTGCATAAAGTTATTTCAGTGTTTAAACCTCAGTTCCCTGTCCTTGGTAACTCCAACTCAGAGAACAACTCTTTCAAGACCCCAAATTCAATAGTCATTCTTTTTTCTTAGGTCTCTAAATACAAGAATTATCCTTCCTTTCATCTCCACTTTTATTTCTTATTAGTGATTTCAGAAGATAAGTAAAAACAGCTGGGGGATGGGTCAAAGCATACAGAGCCAAGGACCGTGACCAATGCTATATCATCAGAGGAAAGGCAGAGCAGAATTTTGAACTCAAGCAGTCTACCTTCCAAATATGCCTCCTAAAAGAAAATAGATGCCCTTTCGTTAGGATCAGCCATTCTGATACTACGAAGATGGTAACAATATTACATCCTTAATCTCACTGGCAAGCATATATTTCATTATTCTCATTTCTTTATGAACATGAGGACTCATCATTCTCTGTAGTCCTAATTACGCACTATCTAATGTGAAAGTTAATTCCTAGGTATCTCTGTCCACAAGATGACTATCTCTGTGTAAGTTTTAATTTCCTGATGAATAATATTTCAGCTGATAATTTTAGAGACTTTAGATCAAAATGAACAATCTCTATATTCTACATTTAGTTCCCTGTAAGATAACACAATATTCTTATGAAGCTTTATGAATTCTGCTTCCATGATCACTGATCCATACACATTTCTGAGATAGTGAAAACCGGAAGCAGCTTGTAGAAGTTAGGAAATTCAAAATTCTTTCAGAATTTGAGCTTAATAATATAGTTCTTCTGAAATGTTTATTTAAAGTGAGCTTAATGATGATATAGTCCTTCTGAAATTTTTATTTACGGTGTACAATGTGATGATTTGCTATACATCTACATAGTGAACTGATGGCTATAGCCAAGCTAATAAACATGTCTTCTTTTCACATAGTCACCTTTATTTTCAAAGGTTATGAGAATTTGTTAAAGCTGTTAATTTTTTTTCTCCAAAAACTAGGAAAAATGTGGCCTTCAAAATGGGTCTTTAGAACCACATTAAGTTGAGGAACCAATTTCTCAAAATCTGCTTAATTAGGTAGACTACATCATAATCACCCATGGAAGGTTCCAGGCCCCAAACTTAGATTTCCTTTCCCTGAATCACTGAAATCTGACCTTGATATTTGTATTTTAAAGAACCATTTTAGGTGTTTGGTCTGCATTAACATTTATGGACCACAGGATTGATGGAAATTGCTAAAAAAAATGTTTTCTGGGTTCAGAAGATTCATGCAAAACTTTCTTAAATACACTGACAAATGTACAGACAAAATCACTGTAATGATATAGTTCCAAAAATATCACACGTGTAGCTTTTGCAATTTTACAGAAACAAAAGTGCCAATGTTTATGGATTTGGGACAAAGAGGAGAAATGATTGAAAGAAAAGTTATTCTAGCTCTGGAAGAAGAAGAGAGAAAGTATTGGAGACACAGCTGGACAAAGTTGCTGTAATTAAGAAAAAAAATAGATACAGAATTTTAGTAATTAGAGAAGTTACAAGCTAGCTTTTCCACTGGCTCATCAAAGGCAATGTTCAGGTTGCAGAGTTGGTATAACACCTGGCATATGGTTTTCAGAACCCCAGATGATAGTTTTCTCAAAATCCAGGAAAAACATCTCCAAGAACCAAACACTCTTTACACAGTATGCTTCTAATTCTCCCAGTAAACTTGGAGCACACACACAGGATGTGGAAGAACTGAGATTTTAATCAAGGTTAATCGAATGTCAAAACCTATGTTCTTCCTATTATGCTATGCTATATCCTGAATAGTGGGGAAATAATAGATACAAATCACCTGACCTGTTACATTCTGTTCTATCTGTGGATCTTGTTTATGAATTTGCTATGACTCTAGTCAGTGGAGACTATCCATGGTTCAGAGCTACCTTTCCTCAAAGCAACCCTTAAGACAATGAAGTTTGCTCATAATCCCCCTGTTTTCATCAACCAAGAATCCAAAGTGCCAACATTGTCCCTCCATTGATCTCTTTACATCTCTTCACCTCAAAGACCTCACCATATAAACTCCAGATGAGCAAGCTTCCTCATGTTCTCTATCTGTTTGAGGATACCCTATACCTTTACCTACAAATGAATCATTATCCTCAAGGGAACCAAGTTCATTGAGGGTTTTCATATGGTATCTCTTTATTTTCTCATGCTCCTATTACTTTTAATGCAGAAGGTAGGATTGATATACTATTTGATCCACTTTTATCCAAATAAACTTTCAGCCTCTATTGTTACCTAAAACCTCTGATATGTTGAGTCTTCTACCAATTTGTGATGAAGGCGATCATGCTCTAAATCTCATTTTAACTATTCTCTACCAACATTCAGAGCACTCTTCATTAATTGAATAAAAATAGAGAATTAAGAAACAGAAAATAAAAGGAAAAAAGAAGAAAGGAAGGAAGAAAGGAAGGAAGGAAGAAAGAAAGAAAGGAAGGAAGGAAGGAAGGAAGAAAGGAAGGAAGGAAGGAAGGAAAGGAAGCAAGGGGGGAGAAAGAGAGAGAGAGAGAGAGAGAGAGAGAGAGAGAGAGAGAGAGAGAGAGAGAGAGAGAAGCATTGCTACTTGCCCTAAAGTTTTCCTCTTTCTCAAGTTTTCTAACCATCCTGCTAATTACAGTATCCATGGGATAACCTGTCAAACTCTTGGTCTTTCAGTTATTCAAATTTTTCACTTATAAAAATTTTCTCATTGAATTCAGTAACAAAATACAGCAAAAGTCATAACTTGGATTTTATCAGTTGTCTCGCTTCTGTCTTCAACATTGCTCACACAGTCCACTCTCTACATACAAGCTCTTATCCTTCTACCTTTTTTCACTCAATTTCTTCAACTGTTCTTCAAGTTTTTTTCAGAATATTCTCTTTCACTATATCCATTCATTTTCTTGATGTCCCCCATTAATAATCTCAGATTTCTTGGGCCATTGCTTCAAAAATAACTTTTCATTAATTCAAAACCTTTTGTTGTTCTGTCCTTTTGTTTCACAGCTTGAACAAATCTCAGATCTTAGATAAATGCAACTTTCTGTTCTCTCCATTTCTAAACCAGAGCAGCCTGACATGGCTAAAGGAAGTCATGTGGACATGTAGGTTCATATATATTATATTAGCAATAAGCCAGTCTCAGTTATCCTATTAATTTTCTCTGATGAATACTGTCATATAATGCAAGATTCTTTAAATCTCCTTTTATCACTGCTCTGTATATAGGAAACAGAAGTACTCTGAAATGTACTCATTTCATCAGTGCAAAGTATGCAGAGCGATTTTCTTTGCCAATTGTTGGAACAAACATAACCCTATTTCTATTCAAATATCTACCAAGGATTTTAGATTACATCACTACCATTTTTTTAATACTTTCTCTTATATATCATATATTTAAACTGTTGCATTCTACTAAATCTTTCTCACTTAAAAAAATAAAAGCAAAGAAGCTCACAGAAACTAACTGAGGTTAGGAGGTCAGTGCAGCATTTCAACAAAGGCTATACAAGGATAACTGTGAGAATCTTCTTAATCTATGTCTCCACGTATTTGATAATCTAGAAATAGATTTTGTAACCCATTATTTTATTGTCTGTTAAAACTAGCTACAGAGATCTCAGCTTGTTAGTAGAATATAGTTTGTGGCACAGCATAAAGAATTATTTTAAGAAATATAATGCAATATGGAAGTTTTGCAAAAATGAAAAATTATATGCTGCTATTATGCCAATTGCTGTACATGAATTATCTATCTCTACCAATGAGTGATTTTTATCACATCCTCAAATTAAATACATCTTTAATAAAAAATGATGAGAAAACATGGATAATACATAAGAGTATGGGGATATCAGAAAGGATGAAAAGTAAAACCAATGAGGAGATGGTAGGCATAGTATACTGAGGGGAAGACTAGTAAAAATAATTAAATTATTAGTGATTCTATAAAGGCTCTACTGTATATTGTATATTACACTTCCTTGAGAAAAATAAAATGGAAAATATGTTAATTTTCACTTTTGAATGCAGACATTGATTAATGAAATCCGAAGTTTGTGCCAATAACATTATAAATGTGATCATCATCATTACAATTACTCTAATAATGATTTTTTTAAAGAATACTCAAATTTTACATAAAAACATTGACTTTCCAAATTTTCTTTTTATTGCTACCACAATGCAAACCTATTTTGTATAATTTATGGGTAATTAGTTTTTGTTTTAAGAAAAGAGGTAAATATCCTTAACATTTTTTAAAAAGGGGACTAATCCAGAAAATTAAAAGAAAACATTTGCAAAATTGCAGTTTTCTTTATCTTAATGATTACTACAGGCTTATATACATCATTATATAGTTTTAGGTACCTAAACTTTCTGAAACCAATTTAGACTCTTTTAGTAATATGCATACTGAGTAAGAACAATGTGCACTGAATGTTATATGAATTAGAAATCAGTGCTGCAAAGACTGTGCTCAAAAAAATAAGCAGCCATAGAAACAGCTGGAAAAAAAAATTATGCTTATCCAGCCTTATGAAATGTAGTTTAAAATGAAAGGAATAAGGAAAACGCTATTCATAATTTATTTTAGAAACAAAAGAATCATAAAAAGACCTCCCAGAGGACCAGCGTACTCAATTCTCTCTAATGCTAAAGAATAGATTTCAGAAAGAGTCTGTACGAATATAATAACATGACTTGTCAGAACTGGACTTGTTTTTAGTTCTTATAATTTAGAAAAACAACAGTAAAGTTCTTGTTCTGCAATACAGAACAAAATTAAAGTTATAATTATATAAAAGTTTACGCAGCGGCAGCTGCAAAATCCCTTATATTACTCCCCAACTTTAATTCCCAGAATTAATCCTGATCTTATTGATGGACTTATTAGCTGCTGTAAACAGCAAAATGAAGCGTGTTTGTGGGAGGAAGTTGCAGGCATCTGAGTATAGGATGACAAATGGCATAATGATAATGGATTTTCTCCATCCTGAATGGTATATTCAATTCTAAAGTATATGAAAAAGCATGTCAAAAATATTGATAATATTATCAGAAGTTCATTACTTTCATAATTAAACCTGAAATATTTAATATCTTTTTAAACTTTACATGGGCTAGGAGCATCTGTTCTCTTGATTTGTTAAAGAACACAACACAATATAATATAATTTTTGTTGTTCTTGCCCCCCAGTAATTCCATCCTAATTTTTCCTGTGTTAACCTAGTTTTTTTTTGCCCTTCAGTTACACAATGTTAATTACTCATAACTATAGATTATGGCCTCTCCAAAAACCCTGTATTTTCATTCAGCTTGTATTATTACACTGTTTGAAATTATACAATATAGCACATTTGTTTGTTTATTATATCTGCTTTGAATCACTTTTGGATCTCTCATAGCTTTGTATAGTGGATATTTTGAATAAGTTCCAAATTTTTATTTTATCTCTTCTATACAGCTTTGGAGTAATGCAGACTGGAAAATTTGACCTGCTTAGGGATGGTCCATAGTTAAGCTTAGCTAGTCATTATACTCTCACACTTCTACCAGTTGATGCTTCAGGAAACTAAGCCTACATAAGCCAATATGGGCATTGTGTCCCCTTATGGAGTCATTGCAGAAAAAAACACATGACATAGGTTTGTCAATTTGATTATTTTTTTATGTCCAATTAGATTCTTCAGGTTCTAATAATTACAGTTCTTTAGATCTCAATAATTTTCTAGACTAGATACTAAGATTTGAGTGAATAATATTTCAAAACAAAGGAATTTTCCTTTTTATTGAAATATAATGGACATATGCCATTATATTAGTTTCAGGTATATTACATAATGATTTAATATTTGTATGTATTGCAAAATTTTCATGACACTAAGTCTAATTAACACCCATCTCAACATATAGTTACAATATTTTTCTTGTGATGAGAACTTTCAAAATTTACTCTCTTAACAATTTTCAAATAGGCAATACAGTATTATTAACCATAGTCACCATGTTGTACATCACATCCCCAAGACTTAATTATTTTATAACTGGAAGTTTGTATTTTTTGACTATCTTCACCCATTTTACACCGCTGACCTCTCACCTCTGGCAACTGCCAATATGAGTTATTTTGTTAAAGTAATTTAAAAAAAAACAAATAACTACAACTAAAAAAATGTGCATGCAATAACCAGTGAGGGAGCATTTTTTTTCATTAGACACTGTACCACCTAGTCCAAAATGATTTCTCATCACTGTACTGAACTCATTCTTATAAAAGTCATCCATTTACTCGCTGTTGCCAAGAAACTAATACATCCCATCCTTGCTATGCATTATCTATTAGCAGCATTTAATTTAGATGGCATTTTCTTCCCCTGGATTTTCTGACATGTATTCCTTAGTTTTGTTTCTATATCACTGGAGCCTCTTTCTTACTATGTTACAAAGGCCTATTATTGATTATGAAAGCCATGACTCATTTCCTGTTTCTTCTCTACATAATCCCCATTAATATCATCATATTATGTTTACAATTCTCAATTTATCTTTTACCATGCATTCCAATTTCTTATATCCAATTGAGTGCATAATCCCTCACTTGTGTTTCTAATAGCATTTGAAATCTAACAAGTTACAAACAAATCTTTGTACATGATATAGCTCATGCCTAGTCCTCCTCCCTTCCACTGAATGTCATCACTAGCTGTCCAATTGCTTTATCTAAAATTCAAGAGTTATCTATAATTTCCCACAGTCCCTCACAGTCTACTTCTAATACATCAGTAAGTGCCTTTGAATTCATGGTTAAAACATATCCTTAATCTATCTAACTTTATTCAGTGTTATATCATAGTCACGGTCAGTTCACCATCCTGATCTGCCTGCTCTTTCCAAATAAAATAGCTTATTACTGGGCTCCCTGTTCTCACGGTAGCTTCTCTAAGATCCATTCTGCACCACATCCTAGAATTAAAATTGTAACCTAAATCATATCATATAATTTCTTTAATTAAAAACCTCAAAACTGTCTCCCTGCACAAGAATGAAATCTAAACTCTTCACTATGCCTGCTAAACCCTGCCTAATTCACTTCTACTGAGGATAAAGTTTTCACATTATCTAAAACTGTATTAGGATACTAACCCTTTGGCTCTCTTATTCCTAATACAAAATGTTTGCATTTTTTTTCTCTCCCTTACTTTGTCAGAAGCCTAATGTTTATCTCAGATAAAGTGAAAAGCTACTAAAGACTTGGATATAATACACAATTTTTAGTATGTTGAAAGAATAAAGAGTCACATGAAAGTGCTGGAAATTCATATTATTTTTAGGGTTCCGGGTCAGTTCTTCAGCTTATATTATGCATATAGTATCCTGGCAAAAGGGAGAAAAAGCATGGTCTTCTTTAAAATTGGGTCGATTATTTGGTTTATTTATTAAGTTCTTTTAGAGAGCCAAACTCAAACAACAAAGTAAAAATATAATATACTGGCTCTTATAACTGAAAGAAATGCTGGCTATTTAACACCATTACAAATGGAGCTATAAGAAATAGTTACTTAGAGATCTAGGCAACTTGCTTCTCTTTGTTTATACCTCTTTGCAAAATAAAGCAAAAAAAAACTGCATACATATTAAAAAAAAGAAGAAGAAATGTTGTTTTTATTAACAGAGTATTTGATTATGTAGAAAATTTTGTTGAATCTACCAAAAAAAAGGATAATAGAGCTAATGAGTTTGTTTACCAAAATTGTAGAATACAGGATCAATACAAAAATAAAATTTATTTCCACATAATGTGAACATTTAGAGATTGAATAAAACATACTATTAATTATTCTAATAAAAATTATGATATATTTAAGAATATCTAATTAAATTTATGTGAGCTCTGTATATTCAAGATGAAAAAAGTAAAACATTACTGAATAAATTTAAGAAAAATCTAAAAAAAAACTCACAAAATGTTCTATTATCTTTCTACATAAAAAGACCATAGTTAGGATGTCACTTCTTCCCAAAATGATCTGTAGATTCACTGCTATCCTCATCATAATCTTAGTAAACAGGTTTTTAAAATTTTTGTCAGAAATTAAGGTGCATTTCCAAAATCCATATGGCAATGCAAAGACAGAGAATAGCCAAACTACTACAAAAGAAGAACAAATTTGGGAAATGTATACCGTTAACTTCATGCTCTTTATTAAGTTACTGTTATCAAGATGGTATGGTATTAGTATCAAGATATACAAACTGATCAATGGAAAAATAATAGAATGCCAGAAATAAACCAACGATTATAAAATCAGTCTATTTTCAACAAGTTGGAAAGTCAGTTCATTAAAGAAAGTTTAGTAATTTCAACACTTGGTTCTAGAACAATTAGACTGTTGCATGATACAAAATAACATTAGTCCATAATTTTACCTCATAACAATTAACTGAGTGTATCATAGCCCTAAATATAAAATATCTAGAGCTATAAAAAAATATATAAGAAAGAATCATTTTGGTCATTTGGCCCTTAGATTAGGCAAAGGTTTCTTGAATATATATATTTTTAAAAATCCTCATATAAGAATAAATTGGTAAAATGGAATCCATAAAAATAAGAACTGCCCTTTGAAATACACTGTTAAAAAATAAAAAAGTAATAATCAATATTAGCAAATCAAATTTCAGCTGATTACAGCTTATATCCTGAATATATAAAGAATTTGCAAAAACAATAATAAAATGACCATTTTAAAAACTGAGCAAATAATTTAACAGATGGTTCATCAATAAAGATATATGAATGGAAAATAAGGAATAGAAAAGATGCTCAGTGTCATTGATCACAGAAGATATTTAAATTAAATAAAAAATAAAAAAAATAATCAGCTTTTAGAATCACTAAAGTTAAACAGACTAGCTATGACAATTGTTGCAAAGGAAGCCTAACTACTTGAAGTGAGTTTCTTATTGTATAGAAATTATTCCAATCAGCACCATTTAGAAGATACTCTAGTTGAGTTTGAGCTTTGAAATGATCTCATGTTTTTATGAGGTAGGTAATCTTGGAAAAAAGGCTTCTATGAGAAATACATGTTTAGATAAAGGATTCTGAAACTGAAGTCTGTGAAAGATGGGGTCTATAACAATCTGTTATAATATATACAGCGGTTGCTGATATGGGGTTAATTGGAATCAGAATTTAGGTAAATAAAATCTTTCACAGCAAGAAAACGTATCAGTCATTGAGGGCCAGATAATCTTTTTTTACCTCTTGAAAAAATTAGCTTAGAAGCTGCAAAGCAATAAAGAAGGAATGAATCGTCAGTAGATGAAAAGTGAAAAATACTAGAAAATGAGTTTCATTAACCATTCATTCATTCATTTAACAAATATCTTGAATTACTTACTTGTGACTAGTAATTTTTTTTATGTGCTGGAAATAGCACATGGAATAAAGTCAAATGCTTTTGCCCTCATGTACTTACATTCAATAAACCTTCAATGGCAAAAACAGCATACAGGTTGCCTGCAATTATGGATATCCTTTTTACTGAATAAAGTATGCACTAGACACTATAACCCGAAAACACGTTTCAGAGTTTTATAGAAAGCAATGCTGCAAAAAATTATCAGTGGCTACTAAAATAAGGAACACCTGAAGTATTCAGTTATGTTTTCTATCAAAATGTGGACTATAGCAAAAACGGGTGCCAGCCCAAGAAGTAGTCTAAATGCTGTTAATTGTGACTGGATTCATTGCGGAGACAAAACTGCATCACATTATTTCATGTTGACGGTCATGTGATTCTATAAAATCTACACTCTTAAGCTAGTGCCTAGGTGATTGAAAGCAACAAAGTTTAGTTAAGCACTGATGTCACTGATGGAAGGCCATCTTTACATGCTGTGTCATTCCATTCTCTGAAGGATGCTTTTGGGGCAACTCCTTTGCCCCAGTTTTGTACCTTGGAAGACTATTAAAATTGTGGACTGAGTTAGGATACTGTCACAGATATTATTTGTTTATATAGACTTTATTCTCTGGTAAAAGAGCAGGACTAATAGGTGTATAAAGCCTTAACACAAAATTAATGTGTAGGCCAAGAGAATAGATGATATCCCCAAAAGAATGACAATGTGTATGAATAGCAACCTAAACTAAAATTATAAGAGAAAAAGAAAATAGAGCAAGGGTACACACTGAAGTGGTGGATTAAAATCCAGCATTTTAATTTTATAAACCAAGAGGGCATATCTGAGGAAAAAGGATTGTGATCAATGCTAATAGGTAGTTGCTGTTCGTGCACAGAAATACTGCTTGCTGTTCTTACACAGCTCATGTTAGAGACAAAACAAAATTCTAAAATCGGCACCATGGAAATTCTAATCCATATGTATTTTTCACCAAGCAAAATATTTTATTGTGAAGTTTCACTGCTTGTTTGGATATAAAGGACTCTAGGAAAACTATAAACTTTTGGGAGTTTATATGTCCAGTTTCTTAAAAAAAAAGAAGTGCTTTCTGCAGAAATGATATTATTGAGAACCTGAGGCCTGGGTAGTTTTGTTTTTAAACATAAAATTAAATTTTAACATTTGTCTAGAGTATGAAGTCTGTAGTTAGCTTTCATGAAAACCTTAATAATATAAGAAAAAAATCATGACTGTCATCAAACACATTTAGGGGTGAGAAAAAGAATATTGCTAAAACAATTGGATTAAGGCCAATTGTAGGTTGAAACTAGATGTTCCCTCATGCTAAAATTGTATCTCTTTTCTGAATTAATCATTTTCCTAGTAGAAAACTAAATATCATTTTAATTTAAATCTTTCAGCAAAAAGTGTTAAGGGATAAAACTTCAAAACATGTGGACTGAGTAATTTGCCTAAATGAAATATATATCATTTCTCAATAAAGACAAGGTGCGTTATTGAAAATATAATCTTGGAATATATTCTAAGATTTTGTAGTCAACCTAGGATGAAAATCTAAATTCAACAGCCATTGTTAAACAATTAGCAGTGTAATTTTGTTGATTAGTGAGTAATTAAATTACATTAATAATGTAATTTATTACTTTGCATTTTTTAAAGGGCAAAATTAAACCATGGTATATTATATACAAATTATCGTAAATTCAAAAGTTTTAAATTTTTTATTTAATGCATTTATTAAATGCATTGATTACTTATGATAAAATCAGGATAAGCCTGATTTTCTGCTATAGATTTGCAATTACATTAAAAAAATCCCAGAAACATCTATCCTTGAGTTACATATGATTGACAAACATTTATATAACGCATAATTATGTCAAATTTTCCAAGACTCAAATGTTATTTAATATTATTGTTATTTAATTTGCCTAAAGAAATTAGAAGGACTCTCCTGACTTAGAGATAGTTTTTGTATTAGTTCCTTACCTCATTCATCCAATAAATATACTTGAGAATCCAGAGGTGGTATGTAGGGAACCAAAATCATGTAGGCAAAATCTTTATTGATAAGAAACCTATTTTTTAAGTATAGAGAAGTAGACAAAGAAGAATACATAATAAAAAAGTATCATATAATAATATAAATTGTACTATAAATATGACAAAATAAAATTAAGGTAATGTGATGGACAGTGACTAGAGGTAGGGTAGGGAACCCCTCAAGCTGGTTATGTAGGGGAGGTGGTTTCTGAGCAAGTAGCACATGTTCATAAGGTGCCAACCTTGAGATAAGGTAAACGAAACAGTATGTGCACAAAGTGAATGCACTGGTGTAAGGAAGGTTAAAAGAGCATCACAGGGTTACCCTCATGGAAGAGATTGTGGGAAGCTGCCTATTAAAACTTAGCATAAATATTCAAATACAAAGTATAACTCAGAAATTAGGAATAAATTAACAAACTGGTCTGCAATGCTGGAAGGGATATGTTTAAGAAAAAAAGCAGAGAAACAATGCAAGGAAAAAAATTAAAACCAAGAAATCAAATAGTCAAAGAGATGGCATTTCTAATATATTCTATTGTAAATATCAACATACATGATAGTGTAGAACAATTTAAGAAATAAAGAATAATCATATAGATTAACTGGACTGCATAACTGTTCTCTTTATGCATGCTGAAAGTTCCTTTGGACCATATTATTTCTTTTCCCAAATTAAGCTATTATTTCACAGTAATATAAATAATTAAAAATCAGATAGTCTTAATATTTATGTTTACCTCAAATAGTTTGACAAGGTTTTTACCTTCCTGTTAATTGGAGTCTTTAGTCTCCATCTAGTATATCTTTTATATCAGTGTATTTTAATCCTAACTATACCTATTTAGATATACACCTATTGTCATCTGGCAATTCATAATTTTTAGAAGTAATACAACAATCAATATTAGAATGATTATTTTGCCTTTTAGAAATCCACAATATGCCAAGAATTTAGACTTTAAAGACAAGAGATGATTATTTTGCCATTTATATGAGTTTGAGGTAAATATAAATGTCAAAATGTGTAAATGTCTCAATAATTTTTTGGTAAATAATAAGAAACTGTCTCTTTCTAATAAAAAATATTCAAAATTATGGCATTATTTGATTTAACATTAAGTTAAATCTAACCACTGGAAGTACTTGTTATAGCACTGTCAAATGTTATATAAATGGCTTTTAAGCAAAGTACAAACAGCATAATTTGGAAAAATAAAGTGTTTTTTTTTTTTCCTAAGGCTTTACAGAAATATAAAAGTCTCTACCACTGTGAATGATATTTTATATGTCACCAATAAAAATCAAATATTTTCCAAACATTGTTAGGCACTTGTATTTATGGGTTGGACCTTGAATTTTTGACAGATTTGTGACCATTTGAGACAGGAAATCGCTGGGTCATTTTTGCATCTATAAAAGAGTAAGCAACTATGACAACTGCTAACCAGGCTTTAGAGAATGTTATAGCTGGAATCCTAATAATTTAAATGACTGAAAGGACTGCAGCATTTCAGCTGAATCACATTTTAACTGGCTACATAAGAAATAAATGAAACCAACCAGAAGCATCATCATTCATGAAGAAATCATCTAGATGTACATATGTTTCATCTCTTGCTGAGGAAATCATGAAGGTGTTCATAATATTTAATATTATATGATAAAGGGATGTTTGTTTCTGCTTTTTCTGACAGTGTTCTGATACCTTGGTTAGTTAGCTATTATTATTTTGCCCTAACCATCTGAACCTCTGTAGTTAGCCTGTTATTGTTGTTGACATTGTTATTATTATTACCATTATTGTTTGTGTGCACTGTGCTCTTACCATATGGCAGAGAATTTCCTATGTGTTCCTTCAGATTGCACTTAGTCTGGAACCAAACTATGTGCCTGTCTTATGCAGAGTCCAAGATTGTATTATTAATCTGTGTTGCCTCTTGTTGTAAAGCATCCATATTTTCAGAATAATTCACTTGAAATATTGGGCTCAATAGTTCACTTTACAAGGGAAGTAATATGTAACAGCTACAAAAATAGAAAATCACTACTATAATAGCTCCCTCTTCTTCATCCTGGGGTAAAGAGGGAGAAGAAAAAAATAAAAGCTCTTATGTCATAGGACAATGCTCTAAGTAGAATGATAGTTCCAAAGATAGTCCCCAGCATTCTTGGGGTTCACAAAATAGGCAAAAAAAAAAAAGCATTTGCAGAGAATATTTTGGTGAAATAAAGCCGCTGCAGTAATCAATTATTAAAGTATATACTTGGAGTGAACTTTGAATATTCACAGCTTCCAACTAATAGGGGATCACAGTTTGGGGAAGTGAACATTTCAGCGAGGTAGAGCCTGAGAAAAGTACAAAAGGAGATTAAATAACAAGAAAATTCAAGTGAGACAATCAGTCAACCAATATATAAAAAATGCATGTGAGAAATTCCTCTAGATATTGAGGCAATTCAAGGAAAAACAAAATCTTCCCAGTAGTCAAGGAAATGCATAAGTAGAGGAACAATGGTCTCAAACTATATAATCATGAGAATAATTCAGATAAAAACCAACAAAGCCCACTGCTAGTATAGATCAAAATAAGAAGGATAATCTCATAAATCAATGGTAGAAATATGAACTGTTATAACTTTCTTATAAAACCTGAAAAAATGTAATATGAACACATATATATGTAAATAAAGATTTGTATGTATATATACATATATACACATCAATCAATGTTATAAATGTTTGAGTAAATTACAAATGGTTAATGCCTATCATAGGATAATAGGATATCATGCAGATATTATGTAGTTGAGGCATAGGAGAAGTTGTCTATTGTAAGTTATAAACAGAGAAAATTTTAAGTAATAAAATCTCCTTAAAATGAGTGACAACTTTTGAGTATCTGTGATTACATACATATATATGTATAATATATACACATATATATATATGTAATCACACACATACACACATATGTGTATGTATACACACATATGTATGCATGTTTTATGAGCATGAGAAGACATCTGGGTATCACAGAAATTTCTTATTAAACTGGGAGATCCTGGGGACTCCCAAAAGGGATTAAGAGACCAGGAGAGGTGATTTACAGGGAAAAAACAAACAAACAACATTAAAATATACATCCAAAACTAAACAGGATTAAGATCTTAAGTTTCTCAGCTTTAAATACCCCTTATTTCTGTTATACACCCACTAATTTGTGTTAACATCCCTAAAATTTCTCCTGAACTCCAGACACATATCTAAATGTGTTTTCAATTTTTATTTGTTTATCTAAGCATCATCTAACATTCTGTTTTAAACGCTTGATTTTCCTCTATAAATCTATTCCTCTCCAACTTTCTCTCATGAGAAAATTGCAAAACTGTTCTTTCAAAACTTAGAGTTCCTCTGAGAAAGTACTCCCTCTTCTACTCTTAAATTATACCCTGATTCTGACTATTCTCACTATGTCTTAGAGGGAAGTGTGAAGATCCAAAGTGCTGTGATTTCTCACTTACCCAACTGCAATAATTTCCTGATCTAGCCGCCAGTCTTTGTTTCCCTAGTGTCATTCTGTAAGCAAAAGCAGTCATTCTGCTAATAAAGAAGGAAATTGTATATTAATGTGCTGTTATGTTCTTGCCATTGTTTTCAGTATTATGTAGATTGGTACCCATAGACCTTTCAAAGGCTTAAAAGATCAGATTCCAGATTTCCTCTCTGGTCTCATTTTTTTAAAGCTCTTATTCACTCTGCACCAGCCTCTCTGGTCTTACCTCATCAAGTTTATTAATCCCTACACCAAGGCCTTAATTCTTGCTCATTCCATATCATATATTTTTTGTCCTGATATTCACATCATGCTTCTTCACTACCTTCAGATCTCTGCTCAAATTTCATTTTATCAGAGTGGGTTTCTGTTGTGATCTACATAAATTAGATACTCTATACCATCACTCACACACTCCATCTCTCCCTGTACCCTGTATTATTGCTATTTCCAACACACACACACACACACACACACACACATACATACATGATAACAGATAAAAGGTAGGTAGGTAGGTAGGTAGGTAGGTAGATAGATAGATAGATAGATAGATAGATAGATAGATAGATAGATATATTGATAGATGATAGATAGATAGAAGGATGATAGTAACCCCTCAGTATCTCTTCCTTTCTAGCATGTCTATGAAACTTTCTTTTTGAAAATAAACATGTATAACATTAGATTTACAAAAAAACAAAGTTATTTTATTATTTAAAATAACTTTTATTTAAAATAACATTATTTAAAATGCCCAGTTATTTTATTTTTTTTCAAAATAGTCTCTACTTTTTTTTTTTTTTTGCCTAATTTTTTTACAGTGGCAATGCTAGTCTATAAACATTTCCTCCAACTCCCTACTTTAAACCTAGGCACATCCTTTTCATTTTATCACATCCATGTTTGCAATGTGTCAGCATCTGTTTCCTCCTTTTCATTATCACTGCTCACCATCATAGGAGAACTCCTCTTTCTCCCTTACATTCCATAGATTCCATCTATTTTCCCTCCAGGAATGTATCTGTCACAATTTTTCTAACCACTTTGTAATCTCTAGTCAAGTTTGTGACAAATATCATTATTTTCCATAGCTCCTTCCTCTATAAATACCCTTCATGTATCTCCAACTTCCAAATTCTATCCTTTTTTTCAAGGACCCAGTTGAAATGTCAATGTTATTAGATATTGTCCCTAGGAGCCTTAGCTAAGATTAGCCTGTTAGTTGAACTCATAGCATTTTAGACTCTTTATCATATCCAGCATGATATAATAGTTATTTGCATGTATCATGAAAGCAAATATATGACTCTTTATCATATCCAGCATGATATAATAGTTATTTGCATGTATCATGAAAGCAAATATATGACTCTTTATCATATCCAGCATGATATAATAGTTATTTGCATGTATCATGAAAGCAAATATATTTTTAAAAATATAAGCAAACTGTTATATTCATCTTTATGAAAAGATTCCTGAGCTCAAAGAGATAGTGTATCTATAAATAACAGAAAATCTTATAACATAATTAAAATTTAAATGATAAATTGAGTGAAATATTATTGTGATAAAATCAAGGTTTTACCTACTGAAAAATGTAAAATAGATTAAAAACAGTACATTCAATACTGAAAATAGATGAATGATGAGCATATTAAATCTGTAGTTTAATAATTTATTAATATGGAAGTTTAATTTAATCTGTTATTCTCAATAGATCCCTAGAGTGTTATAATTAAAAGATATTAGCAATATTGACTATGATTTTATGTTTTTGATCATGTGTTTGTAAATAGTCTGGCCAGAATTACTATAGTGTACAGCAACAAGGGAGTCACTTCTTCTCATCTTTGAGGTTCCACTTTCATCTAGGGCCTACACTAATGATTTTGCTTAGCTGAAAATATTGATTTTTTTCACTGAATGTGAACATTCTGAACATGGCACTGTTGTTAACACTCTGCCTTCTGCTGAGGAATTTTGCAGAGGTTTATAGAAATGCATCTTTTCTTTCTCTGTTTTTATGTATAACTATTTATTTTGAGGTCAGCTTTACTCAAGAGAAGTCCAACATTATAACATCTGGCAAATGGGCATCTCACCTCTGCTTAAGGTACTTTGCATATCTCTTGCTATTTTAGCAGGGTAGGTAGATACATTTAAAAAACAAACAAAATAATAATAATTTAAAAACCTAGTTATACAATAAATCTATCAGATATCTCCAGCTATACAAAAGTAACCTGATAGATATATCATGTACCAGCCAATCCTATCAACTTATGGTCCTATTTCAGTAAAACACAGTTTAGAAAATAAGGATTGTCCTGATAGATACATTTTTCCACACTGTGGAGTAAATTTGGCTTAATTAAGCTTCCTTACTTTCCCCATGATTCAAATACACACACATACGACTCTAGAGCATCTGTCCAAATATTTTCCCCCTTGCATTTCCTTTGAAAAGACATGTATCTTTGACAATGTTTAGATAGACCGACTTATAATTCAAAATAATTAAATGTTTCCACTTATTTTGTCACAGAACACATGCTATCGCTATAAAAAATATAATTTGTCATTTAGCATTTGAGATACCCAAGACAAAGACAGCATGAAAACAAATACCCAATTCTATGTTCTAGAAACAATGAAATATAGAAAAAAAGAAATAAGTAAAACATTTTTACTCAAGAATAAATTCTTATTTAGATAAACATCCACTTCTGAAGTTATTAAAATCAATTTTTTTAAGAGGGGGTGGGAGGTACATTGTGGGGTTCCCGAGAAGGCAAACTGAGCAGTGGAGTTGGAGCCCGCAAGGTGCGCTATGGTGCCTGGGTTTATGGGAGCAGGAAGTGCCGGGTCCTGATTGCTGGGGTTGGGGGAGGGAGAAAGCAAGGAAAGGATGGGCTGGGATGCGTGCTGAGCATCAAGTGAGGCTCAGAGAATGGGGAAATGAGGCTGGAGGCAGAGGCAGTGTTGCCCAGACCACTCTTCCCAGAGGAAGCCAGATCTGGCGGGTTCTAGGGAGGTGTCAGGCAGTTCTGTGAAGAGAAACGCCTGGATGCCTCAGGTCTGGGAGGTCCCTCAACCCAGACTCCTCTGTAAAGAGTCTGGCTCACGCCACCTCTCAAGCAAACCCCAATGCTTTCGATGCCATGTCCCCAGTCTGTCACAGCTCAAAGAACCAGTTAATAACTAGGTAGAAGGCTTTGGGAAAAAAGAAATTACAGAAATACAGGAAGTAGAGACACAAATAAAATTAACAACTCAAAAAAGTAGAGAAAGTATGATCTAAATGGGCAGATGATAAGCTGTGAAAAAAATAAAATAGTAGTTATTTATAAAATATGTGGTTATAAAACAGATGGTAAGTATCTTGCTTAAAAGCCACAAACTATTGAATTTATAAGTGGTAATACATATATACAATATACATATGGATATGTATATTAAACATGTATGTCTTTTTAAATACATATGGATATGTAACTATATTGTAACATGTATATGTAACCATACATCGATGGGGGAGGAGAAACCACATGGATTTCATTTAGATAAGCTTAATTTATATTTTTGGCCCACTGCTCAGCAAATATAGTTGAGATATCCAAGAGATGCCTTTACTGATAAAGTGAAATTTTATATGAAAAATATTGTAAACCATGTGGAAGATTCGTCGATGTTAGTGCCTTTATTAAGAAAATCACATTGAGTTAATTTTTCTTAATCTAGTTTTCTTAATAAAGAGGGTATACACTTTTTCATGATTCATTTGTTGATGACTTCATTAAATGAAGAAGTAATACTATGTATCTACTAGTATCAGGCAGTGGAGTTTTACATGGTTGAGATTTCAATAATAAAGTTACCAAAAATCATTTGATCTAACTAAATGTCAGACCCTCCGTGGAGAACTTAGAGTATAAATAAGAAGAGGTAGAATATTAACTAATGTAATTGTTAACAGAATTCAATAATTTAGGGTTATTAATAACATCTTTTACAAATGGGAAGCAGATGAAAGAAGCTAACTAGTTTGCCCAAAGCCACTATATTTTGAAAGCTCAATTCAAGGCCATTTGTCCCCGACTTCTTTTTCTAAAAACCTAAAGTCTACTTCTTGAATATGAACAAATATAATTACTATCATCAAAGACTTCATATTATAACAGGAAAGATGAACATATACAATATTATGATATAGGTAGGTATAAGTGCTATAAGTCTGTATGAAATTTTACAGAAACTCAGAGTAGTATTTTTTCAAATGTGTAATAGGTAGTAAAGCACAGAAAGCTAAAGTATAATGATGATCTAACTGAATATGAGAGATCATTTAACAAGGAGGTCCAGCTCATTTTAGAAAATTTAAAAAAATTGTGATGAATTATTAGATGAGTTTGTGAGGTCACTTCCAATTCTCTGCGACTTGTATTTGTCTATCTCTGTCTCCATAAAATAGCAATCTTATTATTCTGAGGTGTGAATATCTATTATTGGAACACATAACTTTATAAACACTTAAAGACTGGAAAGAAGAGTATTAACATTCATTAGATGAATCTTTTATTCACTGTTAATATGTTTTGCTTCCCTCTTTCTAAATACAAGTGGTACCTTTCAATTTCACATACAGTAAAAGATAATTGGGTACTTGGAAATAACATAACCAAAGATGAGAGCCAGGAACATTCCATTGTCAGTCTGTCGCATTAATAAAAGTGCAATCATCTTGCTTTATTTTAAATATGCTGTGTGAGAAAATTTTAAAAAAGAAGTCCAGTATCCCTGGTATGCACTGTTGCTGCTTTTATTGCCAGGTTATTCTCTAATGCAAAAAAAAAAAAAAAAAATCACAGATGTTGACCAAAATTAAAGTACTACTTCATTCTCATGAAACTGGTGCTGTACAGATTGCTTAGATAATGTGATAACTCTGAACGTGGCCATATGCTTTATGTCCAGCCATTAGTAATGTTACTATGTTTATTTGATTTACAACTTTGCGTTGCATAATCAGCCACTCAAAAAGTTTTTGTTAAAATACTTTTTACATTAGACAAGGCTGTATCTTATGTTTTCAACCTTGGATCTTATCCTATGTAGTTTCAATCACTCTTCAGCACAGCTGGAATTGCTGACAGTTTCATCGTACCCATTTATTCCCACAGGCCATGCTGCTGAAACATTTGTAGTTTAGTAGAGATGAAGAGTAATAAAATGGCTCAACTTTTAATATTTGTAATTTTGTAATGAAACTTAAGAGAAATAAATGTTAGGATTTAACTTCTTCCCTCCTCCCCCTAATTCTAGACAGATAATTGCACCAGATAGTTCAAACACAAATTCTACAATTCTGAATTGAATTCTCACTTTATGTCAGTGACCCTCTGGGTACTGGGGATGCAAGTGTAAAAAAGACACAAAAATCTCTGTTCCTTTGGGGCTTCATAGAAATAGAAAAATGCAACGTAAGTCAAACAAAATTATACCATGTTGTTAAGAGTTCTGTGTATACAGTGAAATTGTGATGATATAAAATGATAGCTGGGTTGATTTGGAGGGGTAAATATGTTGTACTTTAGGGGTATGAATGGCTTGAGAAGATGACATTTGAACTGATATGTTTCTCATCTGCAAAATCTAAAGTGTACTTATATACCATCATTTCTTTTTTCAATTAGAATACATTCTAAACTTGTACCATGACAAATGAGAGCCAATAGGACTGGAATAAGTCAGTTTCTGTGAACTTTTATAATACCATTCTGTTCTTACTATGCTCAGCCCCATTGCCTCCTTTCTGATGTTTTGGAGGTAGAGCCATTGCACGTGGATTAAATATGAAAGCAGAACAATTACATATGATTGATTACAAGTGAGAGATAAAGAAAAGGGAAGTGTTGTTCTAGGATTTGCACTTGAGTAACTGGGAGTATCTTAACACCATTATCAAAAAAATATTCTTCCTTCTTTCCTTCATTCTTTCCTTTCCTTTCCTTTTGCTTTATTCTTTGTTCTTCCCCAATTTTACTCCTCTGTTTTCTCCTCTCTCTTCACACCTTCCCTGCTTCCTTCTCCTCTTCCTTCTTTTTAATAAACATTTGAAATATCCTAGTAGCTATCGAACTCCCTAATCCATTTATCTCCATCTCTGTGGGCTCTAACTCATTAATATTCACTTTAAAATAACTTAGCTTTTTGTTGTTTACATTCATTTGTCTCAATAAAATACTTATGTTCTTATTAATAAATGTAGATACATTACAATTAAAAATAAAATAAAGAAATTAAAGATTAAAGAAGATATTTGTGACTCACATAACTCACAACTATAAAAAAAAATCAAAATTATAAGACTGGCAAGAGAAGTGCACAGGAATTTCACAAAAGAAGCTATCCATGTGGCCAAATAATCATGTCAACTTCATTAATAAAGAAATTAAAATTTAAACCATAAACTAACATAAATTCACAGAATGTCTAAAATTAGAAAATTGACGATTACAAGTGTTGAAGGGGAGGTGGAGCAAGGAAACCCTCAGAACAGTCTCAAAATCTCCATGTAGGATTTATACATTGGTGTGTTTGTTTTAGGAAAACTGTTTAGTTTGTTTACTAGAATTGAAAATTATTGCATTCTGCAACTCAGCAATTCCACCTCTAGGTATGAAACTGTCTTGAATGAATGCATAAAGTGAACAGAAGACATAGGAAAAAAAAAACTTTTGTGATGACATTTTCCATAGTAGTCTAAAACTAAAAACAATGTATGCTTATCTAGTGTTAAATAATGTTTTATTAATATAATGGACTATTATATAGAATATAGATGAACAAACCATAGGTGTCCACAAGAATAAAACTCACAAACACAGTATTAAAGCCTGACTCCAATGACAAAAATAGACATTATAAAACTTGGGGGCCTGCTACTTTATTCTATTGGAAAAAGTGTTTGGCTTGATTCTGCATTTTAATTGAAGTCGATCGATCACCTAACCTTAACTATAGTTTCACCAAATTAATATTTGACTTGAACTACTATTTTGAACCAAGGATTAATTGTTTTATTGGCCCATAAAATAGGATGTGCACTGAAGAATTCAATTCCAAATAGCGATATTAAACAGGTAACCAGAATAAAAAGGTTCAGATGGTGTGAGCAGGTTCAGATTTCTATTATACTTATTTTTATTTGTATTAGTCTGCTAGGGCTGTCATAAAAAAAAAAAAAACAGACTAAAATAGATACACATTAAGAAAACAGATTTACATTCTGTGGCTGTAGCACTTCTGCCAGCACTAATGTTCATGACCATGCAGAATATTTTGTCCATCCCAGTTTTATCCCACACAGGATCTCTTCCAACTAGACAACCCATTTTGAATTCAATCTAAATAAACCATTGATTCTAGAATCAGCTCATTTGATAAGACAGTAAAATGGCTTGCTGAAACATCAGCTACCATAATAACTGGGAAATAGGACCCTAAAAACTTGAACAGTTATCTCACAGGATGGTTTCAGATATGTCTTGAACCAGAAGCCAATATCTGATGCTATCTTTACCATAGTAAGGAAACAAACAAATAAATGTAACTAGCAGGGTTTCCATTACTATAATAAAAAGAAAAAAACACTTTGCTATTTTTTTCCTGCACCATGACTTTAAGTTCAGTTGGTTTAAAAACACCAGTAGTCTAAACAAATACTTTCAATAGGGAATACAGTACTTAACTGTTGCATTGAATTTGAAATTGAGACTATCCTATGGCTACTGGTTTCTTAACAAGCAAGCAGATATGAGTGACACTGGCCAGCAAATCCTAATTTCCAGATGTAAAGTGGATCGCTGTTTGTACATTGCAGGGATGGTGAATGGTGTCTAAAATCTAGAGGATTCACTGGAGTGCTTTCTAGTACTTCCTTGCCCGATGCTCCTTGGTCAGTGGATAACTCAGCAATAAAAATCAGATCATCAGGGACTCAACTCCTATAAGATTAGTTTGAATCACTTCTCCAGATAAAGAGCCCTCTAAATGAGGTGGTGGTAGAAGACAAAAGAAATATGAAAGGTTGCTAGAAGGAGATAGCAATGATTACCAATTTAGGCTCATGAATAGTTGTGGAAATGAGGACAGGAGAAGCTATCTGTGATGTTAATTATAATATCCTTTATCTCCCTGTTGATTCCTATGAAGAGCATGAGGTAGATAACATTTTAAGTTTCAAGTAAACATGAGGCTGAATTGTATCAGGATGATTAGGTAGTTGGCATGTCTTTTTGTGTCATCTGTTACACAATTTTTCACCTGGAAAGGGGGCAATAGTGGATGTTGTGGGAAAAGGAGTGTGATGTGCATGATATTTTCCAGTATCTACCTTCACTTTTATTCTTGAACACTGACATATGTTGACTAAATCAAAAGGCTCCCTTGCTCTGTTCTCTAGTAGCTGAGGACCAAATAGGGGTACTAGCAAGAAAATAAAGGGAAGAAGCTGAGGGAGGCTGGGATATATATTATTTTAGCTCCCTCTGTGAAGGTTTCTTGCATTCTGAAAGTATCCTCTTATCAAAGGTCACAGCTTATACAAGGTGTGTGTGTGTGTGTGTGTGTGTGTGTGTGTGTGTGTGTGTGTGTAGGCAGTTCTTCCTTTGTATTCTGATAATACCTCTTCTGCCTCTCCCTCTTGCTCCTTCAGATCTCTGATAGTTATAGTTCTAGGAACCTACCCTGTTCATACAATTACAATTAGGCCATTTGTTAAACTTTTCTAAAATTAATGTATTTTGTTGGTTCCTGTGACTGATTCAGATATTAAGAATGAAATATGATATAAATAAGATTTTATAAAAAATCATTAGTTCCAAATTAATACATACACATAGGGTCAACTAAAATCTCAAATACACCCCTCCCCCCAAATCTTGGAATTTGCTTCGCTTTGCATAAATTACTTATACTCAGCATCTAAAACTATTATTCCATATTGATAGAGAGAATTGGCTACCAAAATACTATTAATGTACAAGAAAATCAGGCAAAGAGAAAGTGTCATTTTGGGGGAAAGAAATTTAGCAACTAATGGCACTTTGCCAAGCAAGAAGCAGATGTTTAACTATAACTGTCAATGACACATGAATAGAAAAAGAAATAGCATCATATTATGGGAGCTTTAGTTTAGAAAGTACAAAATTTGAATCCTAACATAACATAAACACCAAGATGGGAAAACAAAGGTATAGTGGAATCAGTCATTTTTCATGTGATGTTTTGAAAGGATAGAGAGTCTCTTTTTAAATTCAAAGGCAATTATGATGAGAGCAAGTTCAAAGTCAATGAATTTGATGGTTCATAAGATATGGAGAAAATTTAGAATAAAACTCTTGGCAAGTAGTGAGAGTAAAGTTCACTGAAGTGACTAGATTATATTAACATTTGAAACAAATGGACTTTTAATGGATCTAGAATCCAAGAAGCAGCCTACTGATCTGTAGAGCTCAACAACAACCAGGTTAGAAAGACTTGCTTATTAAAACAAGCTTTTGCCAAACCATTAACCTTTAATTACTAAGTTTATTCAATAAAATGAAAAATAAATTCCCTTATATGCAAAGTGCCAGATCAGAGATCCTTCTATGATCAATATACAGATCACGTCATGTGTAAATATATAATTTTTCCCCCTTTGGCCATGTATCACACTTCCATTATGCTCTAATGGGTATTGAATAGTAACTACAAAATAGTTATTCCTCAAAAGTCTAAATTTTATATATTGAAATATAAACATGCCAAATTTGCAACAGAAATCTTATAAATATAGCTCAGTTATTTATTGTATTGATATGTAATGACCCTTGGTTTGCTGGAACATTTTTTTCACTTATTTTGAGCATTTCCAAAAAGAAATAATATTAAAGTGAGAGTAGGTGTGAAAATTTGTATCCAAAGGCAAAACAACTTCTGAAAATGAAAAATATCAAAGAATCAGTATACTTTAACGATTATTACACATTACAAATTCACAGGTATGATTGCACACTGTTGTTTCCAGTAATAACCAGTATTATAGTCTACCCCCTAACAGATGGTAGAACAGACAATTCTACCCTCCTACGGCTATATATTGTATTTTTATAAGTATAAGAGTGCATTTTTAAAAGAATTACAAACTGGCAAAGCCTCTCTTCATACATAAACATTTATTTGAGTTTAAATTATCCAGTTAAAATGGTAGTGCATTTTTTTTTTTTTTTTGGTAAAACACTGTGATTCATTTTAATGTTTATGTAGGTGTGAACCTGAAGTCTAGGGGGATTTTTCCATTCTGTTGAAAATGCAGTTAAGGGTAGGAAGTAAAAAGTAGGTGTTATTTCAATCAACATGCCAAGTTTTTTATCTGGACTGTTTATATAGAATATTTAAAGGACAATGGAAATAATTCAGTCCATCAGCTTTATTCATTAAGCATGAAGCCGTAAGCTCAGATAGCTTAAGTGACATGTGCAAGGACACAGTTAACCACAGAACATCACTAAAGTACAAAATTCTCTTTTCTAAATGGTTGTAGCAATTTCCATTCTCACTAACAATGTATAAAATTTCATTTTTCACATTTTCACTAACATTTATCTTTTGTCTTTTTTTTAAATAATAACCATTCTAACATATGTTGAGGTGCTATCTCATTGTGGTTTTGATTTGTATTCCCCTAATAATTAGTGAAAAATTTAAAAAGAAAACTATCATATGATCCAACAATTCCAACTTTGCATATATAGCCAAAGGAATTGATATCAAGATCCTGGATAGCTTTACTCCTATTTATTTCAGCATTATTCATAATAGTGAAGATATAAAAACACCAAAAAATCTGTCATCAGACTTTTTTAACACATTTTTAAAAATGTTGGATTATATACAACAGAATACCTTAACAAAGAAGGAATCCTGGCATTTGCCACACATGAATAGATCTGGAGGACAGATGCTAAATAAAATAAGCCAGACACATAAAGGCAAACAGTGCATGTTCTCACTTACATGTTAAATCTAAAATAGTCAAACTCATAGAAGCAAATAGAAAGATGGTTGCCAGGGGCTAGAGGAAAAGGGGAAATGGGATGATGTTGATTAAAAGATATAAAGTTTCAGTTATGCAAGATAAGTAAGTTCTGAAGATATAATACACAGTTTTGTGATTATAGTCAACAGTACCATATTGTATACTAAAAAAACTTGCTAAGAAGGTAAATCTTAAATGTTGACACCATACACACACACACACACACAAAGAACATGGTTACAGATATGTTATTTGTTTGATTGTGCAATCGTTTCACTAATATATATATATATATAAATTTCACATTTTACACCTTAAATATACAGTCATGCATCACTTAACAAAAGGATACATTCTAAGAAATATGTTATTAGGTGATTTTGTCTTTGTGCAAACATGATAGTATACACTTACACACACCTAGACACTAAAGCTTACTACACACCTGAGGGCTATATAGTGTAGCCTTTTGTTGCTAGGCTACAAACCTGCATAGCATGTTACTGTACTAAATACTGTAAGCAATTGTACCATAATGGTATTTGTGTATTTAAACATATATAAACATAAAAAGGTATAGTAAAAATATGGTAAAAAGATGAAAAGTGCTACTTGAATAGGGCACTCACCATGAATGGGGCTTGTAGGATTAGAAGTATTTCTGGGTGCATGAATGAATGGCAAGGGAATGTGAAAGCATAGGCCATCACTGTACACTACTGCAGACATTATAACCACTGTGTGCTCAGGCTAAACTAAATGTATTTAAAAATTTTCTTTCTTCAATAATAAATTAATCTTAGTCTAACTTTTTTATTTCATAAACTTTTTAAATTTTAGAAACATTCTAACTTTTTAAATAATACTTAGCTTAAAGCACAAACACATTATACAGCTCTACAAAAATAATTTTGTATATCCTCATGAGCTTTTTCTATTTTAAATTTCCTTATTTTTACTTTTTAAACTTTTGCTGTTGTTGTTGAGAACAAAGACACAAATACACACATGAGCTTAGGCCTACACAGGGTTAGAATCATCAATGTCACCATCTTCCATCTTCATGTTTTATTCCACTGGAAGGTCTTCAGGAGCAATGGCACACATGGAGCTGTCAACTCCTATGATAATAGTGCCTTCCTCTGGAAATTTTCCTGAAGGACTTAGGCTCTTCTTTAAGAGGTTTCACTCTTTTCAGAAATATGCATATAGTGGTTTGCTTGTTGTTGTTTTTTTAATCATAGATTTACTTGGAAGCAGTCAATGGACCATGGACATTTCTCTCTGATAATGAAATCTTCCTGATGTTGTGATCTGTGTTTTCAAACTTTATAGAAGCTTGTTAAGACCTGCAAAAGCTTCTGCCAAACCCTTCATTGTGAATTTTCTTAGAGGTTCTTTCTTTCCTGCAGTTTCCTTTTCTCTTTCTTCTTCTTCAGCTATGAGTTTCTGTTTCAACAACTTCTCATTAATCAGTTCTTCAGGAACCACCTCTAAAGGCTCCTCATCCACATCTAGTTTAAAACTGTTTGCCATCTTAACCACAGCCTTGTTGATTTTTGCAATTCCTCATCCTTGGTAAATCCTTTGAATTCATATACAAACCCATCGAGTATCGTCTTTCAGATGCCACTCATACACTTCTTGGTGACATCAATGTAAGACCAAGAAAGGTTCTTGATGTAGTCATAGACATTGTAATCCTTCCAGAATAGTACCAGTGTCTTTTCAGTGTCTTTCTCAGTTGCAGTAATAGCCTGGGCAAAGGTCCTCCTCAGGTAGTAGGCCTTAAAAGCTGCAATAACTCTTTGATTCATTAGTTGAACCAAAGAGGTGTTTGGAGAAAGAAACACTACTATGATATTAAAATGAAGATCATCCATAAAAGGAAGATGTTTGGGAAGATTATCAACAATAAACAAAATCTTGAAAGATATGTTATTCTCCAAACAGTATGTTCCCATTGTGCATGCACAGCAATTCAGAAGGGCATCTTGGAGGAGAAGCTGTGTCGTTCGTGTACACTGTGTACACTCTTGTGTGTACATTTGGTGCTGTTCAATGTCACAATTTTTTGGATCTTATACTCATGGGGTGAGTGAAGGTTTTCACAGGCATTCAGGACCCCATGGCCATGACTTAGTCTGTGGGGGATACATGCCTAATTCCAAACTTCTCGTGCTTATTTCTAGGCCCCCTCTAGGAGCAGAAACACTATTTAATTTAGCCTTCCTTTACCACCATTACACATAGGCCAACGATTTCCTTATTTCCTTACCTTGTTCTTTTCTGAAATTTTCAAAGTGTTTTCCCACTCACATATCCAATGTGAAGTAACTGAAAAATCATACCTACTACTATTGCATATATGCTTTTGTGCTGCTCTTCCCCAGAAGGAAGCCACATGATAAGGAGCAGTCTGAAGGGCCCTTGACTTAAGCATTCACATTGTTTTCAGTAAAGGACATATGATTTAGGAAGTGAAATTATTAATTATTATATAACAAATCCAAATAGCTGATGTTTACTGCAGGGAAGGGCAGGACTCCCCTTTTCCATATTGACCTGTCTAGCTGTGCCTTTTACTCACTTAAAGGAGAGAAAAGCTAGTATATTTATGTTAATACTTGAAACTGGTAACCTCTAAGATGGTTCCTAATAATCACCATAAATTCAAACTTTTTAAATGCCTTTCCTTAGCTTGTAGGCTGGACCTAGAGATTTAATTCCAACTAACAGAGTATGGCAAAGATGATGGACTATCACTAATATGGTCAAGTTATAGAAATTGTGACTATTGTCTTGTTAGCACACTATCTCCTGCCTTCTCTACTTGTACGTTGGCAACTATCCCAGCATGAAAATATTGCAAGCACCTCCTTTCTCATCATATAGTCAATATAAATAAACACTTTTTTTTAATTCTCATAATTATTGGGGGGTGTCTGCATCAATCTCATCACTTTGTGTGCTACATAGTTACTGAGTTAATATCAGTTCATTCTATGCTCAGAATTTGCAAAATTGTCAGAAAGACACCTAACTTGAAAGTTTACATAGCACGTAACAGAATTTCACAATGTTTCAAGTGCAGCTTCCAGACTCCTCAACAACATGGTAAACAACTAATTACAAGAAATAAGCTGAAGAAGATGAGAACGATTTCAATTTATAGAAGCTATACCCTCAGTTCACTACTCATCTTTTTTAACTGTGCTTACTATGTAGCCCTTTTGAGAGAACATACATGATAGAACATATAGCAAGGTATATTCTTTCTTGTGGAGCTTCACATTTTCAATTAGAAGGTTCAGAATAATTAATTTCAATAACTAAGTATAATATGAATGCTCCATCTTTGTGTCAATTTTTATATTTTTCAGAGCAATATTGTAAAAAGGACAATCAATGGTCATAATATCAAGTCTCCCTTGTACTATTTTTTATGAAATAGAAAACAAGAACAAAGACAGAATCTAATGTAACAATAATCATAAAATGTAAAAAAAATAATTCATTATCTGCAAATTTTTTCAAATAAAAATGTCTTTAGTAAGGCATAGGAAATAATAGAAATAACAAGTATGTCAAGATCAATATATATTTATTGCCTATTTATCCTTAGCCTATCATGTTAGAATAAGTGGAAAAACAGGAGAATACATAACAAAAAATACTCTTTTAATACAGATAAGATTATAAAGTTCATACTAAGATTTATTTAACAACAACAAAAAAACCTCTTTTAATGAGCACTATACAAAAAGAAATATAGGCATACCATAAAAGCGTTAACACAATTGAAATCCTTCAAATATATCACATAGAATAAAACAAATAGAATAATAAAATAATAGTTGCATATTTTAAGCCAATGGCTTTTCCATACAACACTTTAACTTCAGGGGGATAAGCAGTATATAGCTAGAATACCGATGGTATTATCTTTGGGTTCAGCCAATTTAGCCTTCATGCTAAGGGTAGGGCTTTGGGTAAGAAGATCACATAAATATTTATTTATAATATGTTTTGCTAGCTCTTTTAGTCCTGGGTTGACTTAGATGATAACTACAAACAGTATTAATTAGGAAGAGCCTCAGTTTTGCTTTTTTGTTGTTTTTTTCTGTTGTTTTGGCTTAAACATTTTCTCACAGTTCTGGTGGCTAGGAAGTTCAATATCAAGGTGCTATCTGGTTTCTCTTCTTATAAGGACACACATCTCATGAAGAGGACTCCACCCTCATGACTTCATCTAAATCTAATTACTTCCTAAAGTTCCCATCTCCAAATACTATGCCATTGGGGAGAGGAATTCACATAAGAATTAGGAGGTAGGGAACACAGTTAAGTATATAGTAGAATTTTTTAAATTATAAGATTTCTGAGGTTCCTGAGCTGCAAGAAAATTTGAGAAATGCAGTGTTTTTCTTTGGATTTTATAACTTCTGGAATAAAGAAGTTACATTAGAAGGGGATGCTGGCACCATCTGATTGGACATCATCTGAATGCAGCATTAGAGACCACATAAAGGCTTATCTTCCCACCTGCACATACCCTCATCATCCATTGTCAAGAGGAACCCCTACTGATATTCTTTGCAGTCCGTGTAGACTTTCAATCAATATCTACTACAATCAGAAAAAAAAGGGGTTATACTCAATATATATCTTGTGATTTTTTTCCATTTGATACATTGCTGAGTCTTTTCTCATGTCCATAAGCATTCACAGCATCAATTTTAACAGCTCCCTAATATTTTGCAGTCTGAATAAACATAATTTATTTAGCCAAAAGCCTACTGCTGGGATTTTCAAGAACATATGTTGATTGTTCCCAATTTTTCCCTGTTAGAAATAAAATTATAAAAAAAAAATTTACAGAGAAATCAAATGTCAAATGACTGAAATCAAAATTATAATACAGACTTTGGATACACATTACTAAGTTGTCCTACAGAAAATTATATCCAATTACACCCACAGGTTGTGTTAAAGTGTTTATTTTCCCATGTCTTCAACAACATTGTGTATTGTCATTATTTTTTTTCGAATTTGATAGTGAAAAATTCTCCCCACCTTACCCTTTCTTTTTTTCTACTAAACTGAGATAAAATGAACATATAACATTGCATAAGTTTAAGGTGTACAATGTGTTGATTTGATACATTTATATATTACAATGTGATTAACATTATTATATTTGCTAACACTATAATTTTCTATCATGTCCCACACTTATCATTTCTTTTCTTGTGGTGAGAACATTTAAAATCTAGTTTTATGGGAACTTTGAGTTATATTAATGCAGTATTTTTTACTCTAATGACAATGTTGTAGATTATACCTCTACAAGTTATTTCTCTTTTAATTGCAGTTGTACCCTTGGACAAACGTCTATTTTGGAGCCCCTGTTTTGGAATGCTAAGTCAATACTGGGAAGGATCACAGTATAAAGATGAAATAAAAAAAAAAGTGATAATCAGCAATAAATAATTCTAAAACCTCACAAGGTGACTACCTACCCATGAAAGGAAACTGGAGAGAATATTTACACATAAACAAGTCTATGTATTTTAAATAATATTCAGTTATTAAAACATTGAGCTGTACTGCATATTTAGCCTATTCTAAGTAATTTACATGTACGAAATTAATCATTGAAACAGCTTTATAAGGCAGGTAGATCAGTATTCCTATTTTCCCAATGAAAGAACTAAAATACAGAGAGAATAAGTAACCTGAACAAAGCCACTGAGCTAAAACTTGAACAAGCAATTTAACTCCCAAGTTCATTCTTTTCACCATGACATTATGTTGGCTTCGTAAGTGGAATAGTGATCACTGATTGAGGAGTAGATATTGAAGAAAATGACAATATTTTTATAACAAAGTATTAAAGGACTGATTTTTTTTATGATTAGTTGTATACTACTTTAAATGTACACACTTGCCCACACGCATTAAAACATACACATATCTGCATATAGAAGATAATTTTGTGAAAAACTGGAACATTGTTTTAATTAATTAAGAACATTTTTTAAAAAAAATCATTGTTAAAAACAATTACTAGTTATTTGAGAAAATAGAGTAGGTAGAAAAGAGATAAAGCTAATGACCAAAGAGGTCAGTTCACGGAACATTAAAAACTTTCTTATCTATTTGGATTCCTAATCTATTTTTTAAATGGTATGATATTTTTAAAAGAACATTTTATATGTATCTTTTATTACTTAAATTTTTAATAATTTTTTTCTACTCTTGTAATCTATTTCTACATAAAGAGTTATATTCTAGATTTTTAAAATCTAAGTTGCCATGAAAAATATTTGAAGATTTTATAAATTTGACCTTAAAGTTAAGGGAAGTAAAATAAATGGGACTATACCAAACTAAAAAGCTTTTGTACAGCAAAAGAAACCATTAACAAAACAAAGAGGCAACTAAACAAATGGGAGAAGATATTTGCAAACAATGCCTGTGATAAAGGGCTAATATCCAAAATACATAAAGAACTCATACAACTCAACACCAGAAAACAAATGACCCAATTAAAAAATGGGCAAGGGCTAGAACAGAAACTTTTCCCAAGAAGATGTTCAAACGGTCACAGACATATGAAATGATGCTCAACTTCACTAGCTATTAGAAAAATGCAAATCAAAACCACAATGTGACTACCTCACACTTGTTAGAAGAGCTATTGTAAACAAGGCAAGTAATAACAAGTGTTGGAGAGGCTGCAGGGAGAAGGAACCATCATATACTGCTGGTAGGACTGCAAATTGGTACAGCTACTATGAAAAACAGTATACAGGTTTCTCAAAATATTAAGAATAGATTTACCATATGACCCAGCAATCCTTTTTATGGGTATCTACCCCAAAAATTAGAAAACATTTATTCATAAAGATATATGCACCCTGATGTTTACTGCAGCATTCTTTACAGTGGCTAAGAAATGGAAACAACAGAAATGCCCCTTCAATAGATGATTGGATACAGAATGTATGGTATAAATATACAATGGAATATTACTCAGCTATAAAAAACGACAAACACTGCCACTTGTGATAACATAGGTGGATCTTGAGATTATCATGCTAAGTGAAATAAGGCAGACAAAAAGTTGAGAACCATAATTTCACTTATATGTGTGATATAAAACTTAAAGCAACAAACAAGGCAAACAAACAAAAATCCAGAGACACAAAGAGAGTTTAGTAGTTTCCAGAGGGAAGGGAGACATGGAAGAGAAGGTAGATAAGGGTAAAGGGAGTCAAAAATATGGTGACAGAAGGAGATTTGACTTTGGGTGGTGAATACACAATGCAATATATATATGACATATTATTGAATTGAACACTTGAAACCTATATAATTTTAGTAAACAATGTCACCCCAATAAATTTAATTAAAAGAATATTAACTATCCTTTATTATACTAAGCACTGTGTGTGTATAGAATTTCATTTTATTTTCAAAATAAATCCATGAAAATGGTAGCATCCACATGTTACGGCTGACTCTATAAATGATAATCTGAGGCTGAGATCCTTTAGATTGTTTCTTTTCTCCTATAATTGCTGCTTCTAGAATGTGATTATAGTATTATGTTGATTACCAGCAAATCTAAAGGTATAGCTTTTATTCTTTTTCGGTAAAATCCTTTTTCACCGAACTGTTTAGTTTTCCTCTGGGCCATAGATATGTAATAAATAATGTACATACTTTATTATAATCAAAATAAGTTGACCTTACTTAATAGAATTAAAATAGTTTTTTTCTTCATTGAAACCAGCTATCTTTAAGTCATTAAATTTTCATAAATCTGGACAAAAAGGAAAGATATTGCAAAATTAAGTCTATTTTTTCATATAATCTTACAAAAATATTTTTGCAGTTACATATATTTATTATAGATATCACAACAGAAACAAATTAATACCAAAGATCTTTAAACATGAATTGGTTATATTTTTAATAATAAAATAATAGTGAAACAATGCTTTGTATACTTTCCAATTTGCGTAGGTTACCATTTTAACTGTGACTCTTATCAAATTTTGATTTATCTCTTTATTCATTCTTGTAGCTAATAGGGAACAAATTACTTATTACTCATGAAAGACGCTAACTACCTAGTGTTGCAGAAAGAGAGACCATTACCATTTACATTTAAATGAGATTTGAAATGTTAATGAACAGCTCCAGTATTCTAATTATCTCTACAAATACTTTAAATTAAGGTGAACTTTTGTAGATGGATCATTCCTTGAAAGTCTTACTCTACAGTGCCCTACAAGATTGCTTGATAGAATATAAAGCATGTAGTATACATATTAAATACATATAGTCACAATATAAAATTATAAAGTCAAATAGCTGTGATTATTATTAATAAACATAAAATTTTACTGTAATGAATAATCATGATTATATAAATATTTTTAAATTGCAAAATTATCTTATGACAGTATTGTTGAGTTTGGGGTTTTATTCATTTATTTTTCTCTGATTGAAAATATAGAAAACTTTGATAAAACATTTCATATAGAATAACAATTATTTCCTTCTTTCCTTCACAATACTTCCTGTATTGCATAAAATGTATATGTAAATAGCAAATAACAACAAAACAAGAGATAAAGTTATATGTGATTTTTCATTGTTTCATTAGGTTTTGGGTTACCAACAACCATGAATCAACATAAAACCTTCTATTCAACTAAATATGGTTGCTCTAGGGAAAACGCAAAATAGAATCACCTCATCCTTTTTTTTTTTTTTTCATATCCCTATTTGAAGATTTGTACTGTACTGTTTTAGAAGTGGGCATTGCACTCTCCTCCCAAATATATTCAATTTTCTTGATAAATGCATTTGATAAAGTATCCCAAAATAGTAGCCTCTCCAGGACACAAAAACCTAAGTACTAATGGAAAAAGAGAGATTGCAAATATTGAAGAGAAGTTAATAAGACATTTTGAAAAAAAAAAAAAAACAGATAGAGCAATAGGCCTAAAGGAATTTATAGGGCACGTAGGTAACAGCACTGAGAGTAAGGAGGGCAGAATTAAAAGTTTAGTACATCAAGTTACCAGTTATTATCTGCTTTAAATAAGATTGAAAAAAAGACATGCAGTGGATTGAAGACTACAAGGCCTAGCACCTCACAACACCACTTCATAGTGTTTGGTCATATTTGTAGGCACAGGAATAACTTCTACTGTAACAAACTGCCATAGACTGTGTGGCTTAAACAACAGACATTTACTTCTCACAGTCCTGGAGGCTGGAAGTCTGAGATCAGGGTGCCAGCAGGGTCAGGTTCTGATGAGAACCCTCTTGTTGTCTTATTGAAGGCTGCCTTCCTTCAATATCCTCACATGGAGAAGAAAGAGAGAGAAGGAAAGGAAAGAAAAGGAGAATACTCTTGTTTCTTCTTGCAAGGACACTAATCCTATCATGCAGGCCCCACCCTCATGACATCATCTAACCTAATACATCTCTAATGCTCCATCTCCAAATATCATCACAGTGGGGATTAGGGCTTCAACATATATATTTTGAAGGGACTCAATTCAGTCCACAGCATTTCATCCCTAGCCGCCCCAAAAATCATGACATTTTCGCATTTAAAATAGTACACTTTGCATCTCAACATCCAGAAAAGTCTTAAATCATACCAACATCCATCTTAACGATCTAAAGTCCAAAATCTCATCTAAATATTATATAAATTAGATATGGATGATACTCCATGTGCATTTCATCTTGAAGCTAAATTCCTCTCCAACTGCAAAACTGGGAAATCAGAAAAGTTGTGTGTTTCCAAAATACAAAGGTGGGACAGGCATAGACAGACATTCCCATTCCAAAATGGAAAAATAGGAGAGAAAGAGGGCAAGGAAATCCAAAACCTAGCAAGGAGAATCTCATTGGATTTTAAGGCACTCAAATAATTCTCCTTGTTTTATTGCTCTGTCCCCCAAAGACTCCTGGAGTGGCAACTGGCCCACCAAACCTGGAGAAGCAGCCCACCATTAAAAACTGAGGAGGAACTAGCCATGTCCCCGAGATCTGTGGTGGGAATCTCAGCCCTCATGATTTGAATTGCCTTTGGCATCGTGCTTCCCTTTATCTTGAGGAAGAACACCTGTTCACAGCAAAGTAGCTCTGTGTCCTGTCTTGTAGAATTCAAGAAATCCAACAGCCTTTATTTATTCTGTTGGATTCAATCTGTCTCTTTTAGTTTGAAATGACATTGTCTTTTTTGGTATAATCCCATCTCTATTCTTATCCTCTGCTAAAATGGCTGATTAAGTTCATGAGTCACATCCATGGTCTCATTATCAAATGATTTCTCAGTCAGACATTTAGTGTCTCTTCAAAATAAGCTTTCTCATTTTTTTTTTTTTTGCACTATGAATATGCTGGCTCTTTTTGGTTTAACAGTCCCATGTTCAATTTATATCTCTCCTGTCACATTTTACTGTAAGCACTCAGGAGAAAGCAAGCTGCTCTTTCAACACTTTGCTTAGAAATCTCCTAATTATTCAATTTCATCACTCGCAAGTTTGTTACACAGAAACTGGAATGTAATTCAGCCAGGTTTTTGCCACTTTATAAAAAGGATCACCTTTCCTCCAGTTTCCAATAACATGTTTTCATCTGAAACCTCACTAGAATGGCCTTTATTTCTACCAACATATGGTCCATATTTCTACCAACATTCTGTTCATGATTATTTATGTATTGTCAAAGAAATGGAAGCTTTCTCTACAGCTTTCCTCTTTTCTTTCTGAGCCTTCATCAGAATTACCTCTAACAGTCCCTTCATGACAATCTCAGCTTTTTCTGTCATGTACCTCAAAACACTTCCAGCCTCTACCCATTACCCAGTTCCAAAACCATTTCCACATTTTGAGGTATTTGTTATAGCAGCATTCCACTTATGGCACCAAATTCTATCTTAGCTTAGGCTACTATAACAAATTCCACTGACTGGGTGTTCTAAACCACAGACATTTATTTCTTATAGTTCTAGAAGCTGAAAGTTTGAGATGAGGGTGCCAGCATGGTTGGGTTCTTCATAAGAGCCCTCTTTCTGGTTTGTGGATGGCCATCTTCTTGCTGTGCATTCACATGACAGAGAGAGGAGAGAGAAAGGGACAGAAAGAGAGAAAGGACAAGAGAGCAAGAAGACACTCTAGTGTCTACCTCACTAATACCATCATGAAGACTGTGCCCTCATGAGCTCATCTACACCTAATTACCTCCCAAATACCCCATCTCCCAACAACATCACATTGCTGGTCAGAACTTCATCCTGCGATTTTGGGGGTCACATAACATTAAGTCCTTAACACCTTCCTTAATCTAAAAGCTAGACATCTCAACCATATCCACTTCAACCCAGGGAATTTCAAATCTTTCATCTAGATTTGATGCTGCTTTTACTATAGCATTGATCTATTTATTAGAAAGCCAAGATATTTAAGGCTGGTAGAAATTTTTTCTTGGGTTTATAGTAATAAAAATACCAAACAGAAATGAAGTGTTCTATCTCAACTCTAATTTTAGTAGAACCTACTTGCAAAAAAATAATAATAATAATAAATAAATATATATATGTATGTGTGTGTGTGTGTGTGTGTGTGTGTGTGTGTGTGTGTGTATAACAGAGATTTTTTAGGAACACATATGCAGTGTTTACAAAAACGTAAAAGAATAAAACCTCTCTCCCAAAAAGTGGATTCAACCTTCTACTCATCATATGAGAAATTATTACTCAATTTAATACTATATTTAATTAAGAAATAAATAGAAATCTCACATATGAACCTGTATAGAAGAAAAGTGAAGACATTTTATAACTCTGAAATTACCAATTGAAGCATTTTAAATTTAAGTCATTAAATAGAAAACAAAAGAAAATAAAAGTTAACCAAAGCAGAATTTAAGTGACTTCTTATATTTAAATTCAATGGGAAAAATCAGAAATGCAAAGCAAGATAGATTTTACAACACAAAACATTTAAAAGACAAATTTTGTAAAATACAAAACATATAACTACATATTTAATTAATGTTACAGCAAATATCTTAATCTAATTTATATTTTTATTTGGGAAACAATGCTAATTAAAAAAAAAATAATAAGATAGGCCCAGAACATAAAAAATTAACTTAAAGTGAAAAGCATACAAAAAATTTATTGGCCATGCCATTGACATCATGTAACATAAATATTCAAACTTATTTGATCCTCTCCTCATTTCTTAAAATTTAATCTCTTCTAGTCACAGAGTGGCAGTAAGGACCTCACAGAATAATTTAATTCTGATCTTCTGATCGACAGAGTTGATTGCTTTTGATCACTTGCCTCCAGTTAGGCCAATGACAATCCATTTCCTACTGCTTGTGCACTTGGACACAGTGTTTTTGGAGAGGTGATGCATGTTTAAAAAGGATCGATAAAACAATAAAAATTTGTCCCAGGGAAATTTACAAACAAGCTAAGATAAGGTTTGTTTGTTTTCTTACCACATGTACTGAACAATCAGACAATGACAAACTGTAAAAAGAGTAATATAAATTAGATGTATAATTAAGAAGAGAGGTTAGAGAGGTTATTGGAAGTGATTATGGTCATCCCTCTCTAAGTTTCATTTCCTCCTGGATCCTGGTTATAATATAATGTCTGTATTTTTCATGGGCATAGAGTTATTATAGCAAATCCCTCCTCAGATAGTCCAGTAAGTCTTTATCACAGTCATACAACTGAATAGCAAGACTCAGTTATATTCATATATTCATGAATATACTCAGAGTATATTCATATGAAGCTTTCTTAAAGACAATGAGTGTAGGAGAAGAATAAAAAAAATCAAGCAAAGATAAGCTGTGGAGACTAAAAAACTTCCGTGCAAAACTCCCCAGGATACACTTATAACTATCAAGATACATATAAATCTTAGTTGCTGAGAAGCTTAAGCAAAAGGTTCTAGCAGTGTCTTTTTATGTCTCGCTGATTACAAAGTTAAGCTAGGCTGTGTAACACTTTAAAGCAAACAAAAGCCATCAATCTACATATACCTAAATAATTGGCTTTGGGAGTTGCCAGCGGGATCTAAAACTTTAATAGCATGTTATAAACAATAATCTAACCCATCCCATTCTTATTTAGCTAAAAGAAACCACCAGATTTTCGGACATGTCCTGAGATAAGCACACAGCTTCAAGATAGCTACATTTTATACATAATCTAACATAAACAGCTGGATAAAATATGCTGAATATGGAAGCATTTGTCTGTTTTTTACTTGGTTTTCCAAAAGTTTCAATAATACTCTAATATAATATTTTTTAAAATACGCATAATCAGGGATATGAGTGGACATTTCTTAAATTATTATACATGTATACTAGAACTGAACAATTAAGAAAATAAATGGCAAGTGGCAAAGGTCAGATATCTCACTATTAGCGGAAGAGGTTACAGATAAGCAAAAGGAAGAGGCTGAAATAACACATGTGGTAATGGATTAGAGTTAGAGACATCAGTATAAAGGCACATTTAGCTTAATACAGATACAGATAGTTACATATAGGATATTTATTGATACATGTTTATGAATATGCACTATACAAAGGTAAATATAGACATATAGTCTCTTATCTGTCAGCTATGTGGGTCTAGAATCAGGGGCATCCAAGTAGCAATGAATTCATCTAAAACCCAGGTCTTGGTTTCTAATATTATTTTTCAGTATTAAAGGCAACTAGTACGCCTTGGAAAAATAGCTGACTTTAGAGCTGAGATGAGGAAAGTGCCTGAAGCATCATAGAGGGATAGAAAATAAGGATCTGCTCACACACACACACACACACACACACACACACACACACACACACACAGAGATGGAGTTATACCTATGAAATAAAGGAGCCAACTGAATGAGCTGGCAAAAGCCAAACCTGGAATTTATTTGAGAAGCAAAATAAACAAAGGTGTACTAGATTATAAGCCAAAGAACAGATTATTCACTGGTCCATACAGACATAAGTAATTAAATAAATGAATTAATATGAGAAAATAGACAATCTCCTGTGCAAAAGAAATGCAAACAATTTATATAGAAACTTTGTTCTCAAGGAAGTAGAGAATAACCCTTTACTCCTTAGGCATGAGTTGCACACAGTTATTTTCTTCCAAAGATACAGTAAGGTAAAGGGAGGGGACTTCACATTGAAGAAGCCTGACAAATATTAGCTCAGTCAAGTGATCAAGTTAACAATTTAACAACGATAAGTCAGGTTGATGGCACGAGCCCTTGATATGATGTGATAAGAATGGCACTTTATTTCTGTAATTTTCCTCTCCAAAACATATAGACCATATCTAATAATGAGAAGAACCACCAGGACATATCTCAGTTGAGAGGTGTTCTACAAATTATCTTATCAGTATTTCTTAAAACTGTCAAGGTCATTAAAAACCCGAGAAAGCCTGAGAAACTATCATAGCCAAGAGAAATGTAAAGAGATGTGACTAAAAGTAATATATTCTGCATTAGATCATAAGACAAAAAAAAAGACATTAAGTTAAAACTAGTCAATATAGAGTATGAATAAAGTTTATTTGATAATAATGATGTATTAATATTTTTTTTATTAGTTGTGACAGATGTACCATACTAATATAAATTGTTTACAAGAGAAAAATTTGGGAGTTTGTTATATGGAATCTGTTACCTTTGCGATTTCTCTGTAAATCTAAAACTATTGTAAAATGTAAAGCTTATTTTAAAGCACATATAAAAGCACAAACAAACTGATTAAATGGAGAGTCAATAAATCAATCAACATCCGCTTGATGAAATGCAGCCATTTAACATTTTAATATTTGATACTTTCTGTAACAAATAATGCCTTTTGCTATAACCAATGTGCTTTATGTATATACACATATATGCATGCAATATAATATCTTCATATACATCAATGTAATTGCCAAGCATGTGTGAGGAATCAGCTTTACTATTAGCATAATGCAGTTTCATAACTTTGAAAATTCCCTTTTTAATGCAATAATATTTTTATGAGAAATAAATAAGTAAATGGAAATTTTCATCTTAACAAATACAGTATTACTTATTCTTTGGAAATGATCTATTTATAAATAATGAGTATTCTATTTTAACTTTTTCTTAGCAAAGGCATTCAGCACACATGGTTGTCCTTAGGTCATCAAGCAGCTAAAACTGGGGAAACAACCCTTCTGAGATATTTTATTTTCTTCATCTTCAGAAGCTTATCATTAATAATAAGTTTTTTTTAGCATAGTGCAGAACTCAATAATAATGTTCCATGATTTCAGCCCTATGAGTATTGCTTAACTTTTCCTAAACACCGGAATCTCTACCCACAAAGGGCTTTGTGCACCTTCGCTTAATGAATCCTACCTTTTTACTCTTCTCATCACTTTCTCCTCTTCCTGGAAATCTAAGCTGGCCTTACAAAAATTACCCTTTATAGAAGGCAGGTTATACACATCATCCAAGCCCAGTGTTTTCCAAATTGAATATGAGAGTATGATCAGAGAACAGAGGTGGGCAGAATACATTATTTCCCTCCTTTTGTAGTTTTATTCATTTACATTCCTGGTGAATTACATACACCTTCTCTGTTTTTCTAATATACATTGATTGGGAATATGACACTCTATGAACATTTATTTAAATAAGGGAAGCCAGTAAAGCTATGGCTATTTCCATGTTTTGTTCTTTATTATTTTTTTAATCACTGCATTTGTAGCTTTTTAAAATGGAGCTTTCATTTTATAGTGTATAATAGAACAAATAAATGTGAATGAATTAGGCCATGTCTAAATTACCTACTGCTCTTATAATCCAGAACACAGTTTCAGGGATTATTGTAATATTAAAATTTGGATAGAGGGATAATGAAAAAGATGCATCGGACATGCACAACCATCTTCATTAATTTAAGAGTTTATTTTTTTCTTGCAAGACATGGTTCAACTATAATACTTTTGACTATGCATGAAAAACACAATGGAAAAAATATTGGGTGAAGCTTCTGTCAAGTAAAAGTGGTGTGTTGTGTATATATTTGATTACACAGTTACATTCTCAGAAGATTTTCTATATAAAATCTCATTGACTTCCATTAGCATTTGCAATCCAAGTATACCATATGGCTTTCCTTAAAAGCAATGAGACTATTAAATTTAATTACTTCTATATGTGTCTCGCATGGTAAAGGTGACTGTTAAAGGAGCAGTACTATATGAGAATTATCTCCAGTAAAAATTGAACACTAAAAGACTGCTATTGGCTGGTGGTAACTAATTGGCAGTCAGTGCCACATGAAAAGTAATTTCAGTAATACTAAAAAATAACAAGCAGAGAACAATGTCACTTTGCTAATTTTATTGCTTCTCAATATAGTGATATTTGAATATAACGTGAATGCCAGTGCTCTAAAGTAAAATATAGTGTTCTAAAGCAAAACTTATAGGTTTTGCCTTCCTTTCTTTTTTCCTTATAAAAAAAAATCTATATATAATATATTAAATATGTATCATATATGTATTTTATGTATATTTTGACTTTACTTATACAGTAATTTTCTTCACCTTATTCCATTGTAGAAATTATTGCAAAGTCAAATCCCTAATAAAGTTAGATATGCAATGCAATGAATAGAAATGGGTTATCTCTTATGTTCAATAAGAAGCTCTAAAATCTGCCACACATTGAAAAACTGATCTGATTTTAAAAGTATAATCCTTTGTTAGCTCCAGTTAATTTTATCATGTGATAATTAAATTTTATCACTACTGTCGAGTTTGTTGAATTCATTTATAAGAGAAGCTGAAAATTTAAATATGAAATAAAATTTTTAAATTTTAAAATATAAAAAATAGTTTAAGTGAATAATTTATGGTCAAAACAAGCATATCTGCTGGCTAAGTATGGCTTTTGAGCTGTCTTCTTTTTCTTTTTCTATCTCTCTGACTTTATATCACCAAACAAATTGCTAACAAATTAAACCAAAACACAGTATTTCCCTGATTGCTTATGCAAGCAATAAAATCAGAAATATCAGAAATCCTAAGGAATAAAAAAGTTGTTTTTCCTTAAACAAAAGTTGTTTTCCCCTTAAACAAAAGCAATAAAGAAGTTGTTTTTACTCAATAAACAGTTGAGTAAAATTAAAAATAATTTTGTATTATAAAATATTATTAAAAATTAACAAAATTCACCTACACTTTTTCTAAAAAAGTAATATAATTTATTTTATCTGTATGGTAGACCTTTTTTTTTCTGATTTTGACTTCCTTTAAAATTCAGTGGTTATACCTAGTTCAAAGACAATTAACTGAACATACATGATTATCACTTCAACCAGAATCCTCTTAAAATCACATAATATATATTTTTTTAAATCAGCATAAATTTCAGTGTTGAAAAATTATAAAGGGTACATCCTACATAAGCAGCTATTTTTTTGTACTATAACGCATATGATGATTACAGAGATAGTTAAATTCAGTGGAGCAAGAACCTCTATTCCATATAAGCGAAAGAAATCTGTCTCCTCACTGTCCTTCACCACCCAGCCTCAAAAGAAAATACATCCTTCCACCTTGATTAGCTTCAAGATGAGAAGGAGAGAAGCAGATTTTTTGTTGTTGCTTCTGTTTCTTGTCATTTTATTTTATTTTTTGTCTTTTGGAAGTGGTCCTGGGGCTCTTGACAGGGTAAATGTTTAAAGAGCTCTTAGAACAGCTGTATCTGTCACCTGTTTCACTTAGCAGCTTTTTTCTTCATTTTTCTATCCTATAAAACTATGTAAAGACCAATCTAAATTGGAGAAATAGGTTTCTAGAGTCACCCAGATTAGAACCTTGGGCCTAAGCGAAAACCCCAGATATCCTACCCACAGAAAATGGCTATCCCCATTCCAAACAGGTGTTTCTCCACATTTCCTTAAAAAAAAATCCTTTGTGGGCACACCACTCACTACTCATTACCTGCAGAACTCCTTTCATCACTACCAGAGAAATGAAAAGTGTTACACTAAGGAAATGTATGGAAGCAAACCATATATATCTCAGTAGAAGCCTCAATTTATAAATATTTGAAGACAACTATAGATAAAATCATTTGACAGTTGAGTGAAGCCAATAGTATGAAGGAAAAATAAATGTAACAAACTCTTTAGAAAGAAAACAAAGACTGCTGGAAAAGTAGCATAAATTTTACATAAGTAAATTTAATACCTTCAAGGTACCTAAAATAATATCTCATGTAAAATCAACATTAGGCTGTTATCAGAAAATAGAGGTCAGGCTCCTTTGAAACTAAGATTTATGACAACCAAGAAAGGAGATACAAAAGATAAACTGAAATAGAATTTGTACATACTGAACAATACATTTTGAGGCAAAAAATGTGACACTGGCAAATTATCAAATGTTAGTGCAGAAAATCAGAGATTTTTAAAAAATGATATAAAAAAGCATATGAATAATTGATCCAATTCAATAGAAGTTACAAAAAAGGTGAAAAGGATATAAATAGAACAGAGACAATAATAATCCCCATTCTAAAAATTTCTTAAATCTCTATGAATGAAGACATATATTTTCTCACAGGAAGAAAAAAAACATAAAGTAAAATGTCACATGCCTAGATGTATTTTGGTGTGTTTACTAAATGCAGAGATTATAGAAATATATTGCTCATGGGACTCCTTAGAGAAAGAATCAATTCAAGTCCAGGAGTAAAATATGAGATACGCCTGGAGAATAGTATGATGGCATGAAGTAAGAAAGCACTCAAAACAGACCAAGGAATGATACAGTGTGAAAGAACCAAACTGAACACCCTTGAATGTCAAAGCTAAGATGATATGAACAATAAAATAAGTAGCAATAGCATTGGATTATAACTAATCAAATAAAATAAATATCCACAAAATCATAGTTATTCATAAATGATTGAATAAATCAATATACAGAGGAGAAGTGATAGTTCTCCCTTGTGGAAAATTTTCATTCAGTGTGAAAACAATGAAAAAAAAAAAAAAAACCCAGAATACTGCCATTTAACACACCACTTTCATAATTGTTGCAGGACAAACATTTGAAGAGAGTCAAGATATTTGCATCATCTCAAATTACCCCCTCCAAAATATTAATTACAAAGAGAAAAAAATGTCACTTTGCAGTGGGGGAAGCCAGCAAACATTACAATGAAGTAAACTGAAAGGGATTGGTTGTGTGCAAATAGCATTTGGTAGGAAAAAAAAATCATTAAATTTACATTATAATTGTAAAATACATAAAATTAAAAAATTAAAAAAGAGTGCCCAAGATTTTCCCTCAAAACTTGTGCATTAAAAAGTATATTTTTTCTTTATATATCAGTACTCTTAGCTTTATGTCTGTTGATATATTATCACAAAAAATTGATGAATTAAGAGAATTTTCAAACAGCTAGGGAAAATATCAAATTTTGAATAGCTGATTGTCATTCTCCTTAAAGTTATGCAAAATCTTTCCTTATCTTTTTTGTTAGTAAAATGAGTTGAGGTAGCTCAAACAAAAGATTAAGTATGTTTTTCCCTGTCTGTAAAAACATAATCATTGAATACCTATGCAATTTTACTCAATTTTAAAATAAAAGGGGAAATAATTTGTTTTCTCCCTTTAAATACATATAAACTCCAATAAATAGACTGAAACCTATTGAAAAACTAGTGAAATGCTTATGTAACTTAGAGATTATCACCACAGTTTTGGTCTTGAATTGTGAGTTTATGCTTCAAGGTTTTTCAGCAATTTTACACAATTCACTGGGTCAATCAGGTATTCTGTGAAGAGATGGAATCAAATTTTAGACTAGTCTTTATGCCTTTGGCCTGAATGATAAGCAAGGGTAAGATTTCTTCTTTTTATTAAGCCATTCGCTTTCCCATCCAGCTAGGAGTATATTATTCTAATTTTGAAAAGGTACAATCTCGTTATATTATTTTTCAAGGTATATATTTACTGATTTTATATACTACCAAATATTTTATCTGTGATTCCTGGCCATTTCTCGAAAACTGAATTATATTTCCTGTTTTAGAAAGGTATTGAATCATGTTTCTTCCCTTTGTGATATATCTTCAAATTTAATTTAACTTGTCCTGACAGAACACAATATTATTAATAATAACGGTAGATGCTGTAATAACTCAATAATTTCAAAGAAGAAATAGGTATGCTTGGAATTATTTTGGATTAAAAAATGACGTGGCGCAGAATGTAGCCAGAAACAGACACGCTAAATCTTTTGACTGAAACTTGGATACCATAAAATCTGGCATGGAAGAGCTTTAAGTCAAGCAGATCTAGGTTTATTTGTTGTGATTAAAGGAAGCCTTTTCTTTGTGTTCATAAAACCAATAAAATACATAATTAAATAGGTAGATTTAATTTTGTGCTCATAATGAAGAATTTAATAAATCATGAATTTATCTTTAGTTTCAAAAATCTTTTAAAACTACATATACCTAATTTTACACTATTTTATTTGAATACATGTGGCTTGAATATACATATGTGTTGCAAAGAAATACAGACTATAAAATTTTATGGGTTCTTAAAATGTCTCAGACCCACTCTCAGATCCTAGTGCCTGGCTCAGCTTTGAAGGGCAATGGCTACTGTTTTTGTGTCCCAATAATCACTGATCTGGTAGTGCTGGTATGTGTATATCTCATCAATTGCTTTTGTTCATTCAACAAATCCTCATAATGACCTCCTTTCTGTAAGTATAATACATATCAGCACATCATATACATGACGAAAGTAAGCTTTATAATAGTAAAATTGTTTGAAGCCAAACAGCAAGATTTTAGACCAAAATGGCTCGATCCAGAGTATAATTATAGAATTTCTGACTCAATCATTACCCTAGGTTGATAATTAGGTTATAAAGAACAGGACTATATTTGTAGAAATTTCTACATTAGACACAGTGTGAACTGACACTGAAAAGACTGAGCTCATTCAAGATACTTCTAGTAACTGAAATTCAACCATCAGAAGAACTCAAAGCTGAACTAAAAAAGTAGCAAAATCAAAAACCATCAATGAACCTGAAGTGAAAACCTATTGTGAACATTCATGGAAGTGTTGTCTGGGGAGCAGCAACAGAATAGATGAAGCTTTAGAAGATATATTTAACAAGAATTTGCCTCTTTCAGTGCTAATGCTTATTGCCATGTTCGTGGGTGGACATCATGTGATAATGACTCCCAAAGACACATCCGCAGCCTGAAACCTGGTAACTGTGAATTTTCTCTTATATGGTAACATTTTTAAGATGTGGCTAAATTAAGGGTTTAGATGAGATCTTTCTGGATTTTCCTGGTGATCCCTATATCCAATTACAAATGTCCTCATAAGAGAGAAGCGGAGAGATATTTGATACACATGGAAGAGGAGGTGATGCTACTACAGAGACAGAGATGGAATGATATGACCACAAGCGAAAGTAAGTCTGTTAAGAAACAGACACATCGCCACAAACTCTGGAGGAAGCATGGCTTTGTCAACACCTTGATTTTGCCATGATTTTGTAGATGCTGGCGTGGACTTTGCCAAAATCTGGCCTTTGGAACTGTGAGAAAACAAATTCCTGTTATTTTAAGCCATGAATGTTGTGATAATTTGTTAAAACAGCCACAGAAAACTAATACATTCTTCACTGTGCTCTGTAGGGGCATTACTTGGCTATTGAGAAGGTGACATCTTCTCATAGTATAGAATGTAGTGAGGGTGAAAGTTGTAGACATTACAGAATGGTGTCATTACAGACTAAAAGGAATTATGTTAATGTAGTGATTTCTATGTTTGTAACTATAGACAAATCCTGTTGATTATAAATTCAATCATGCATTAAATTTTTAATACACTGGGTTAGTACATTTGAGTGGTTTTATCTGTGCAAGAGGGGAGGTAGTTCTGAATAACATTCCTCAAATTCATGTTGAAAAATTAAATAAAATTGATAATTGTAGGCTAAAATTGATAATTGTAGGCTAAATTGTGGCCCAAAAGATATGTCTATGTTCTAATCCCAGAACGTGAAAATATCACCTGGTATGACAAGAGTGAATATTATCTTATATGACAAAAGATGTGATTAAATTAAAGAACTGAAGAGGAGGAGCTGGTACCATATTATTGGGTAGGGCCTTAAATACAGTCATACATATCCATATAAGAGAGAGAGAGAGGGTGATTTTGGAGACAGACAAAAAGTGGAGAAGGCAAAGTAGAAATGAAGGTAGAGATTGAAATGATGCAGCCACAAATCAAAAAACACCAGCTACCAAAAATTGGAAGAGACAGGTAATGAATTTTCTCCCTGAGCTCTCAGAGAGAGAATAGCTCTGCTTTGAACTTCTAATCTTTGTGAGGAAATATATTTTTGTTAATTTTAGCCACCAAGTGTATTTTGTTACAGCAGCCAAAGGAAACTAATGCAGTCTTAAACAGGAAAAGATGGCAGCTTAGCCATAAAACTAGACCATCACTTAGTGTGTAGAAAGTCAGAGGGGCCAATGCAAATAATTGTCCAATGCAAATGATAAAAATTTATCACTTTGATGACTGATTTAACCACAAACACTAATTATTATGATATTTTCAAGTACATATACCTTCTTCTAAGTCATGCATTTCTTCACTTGTAGTAGGAGACCTTATTCAAACAAAAACACAATAAACAAAACAAAAACTACTTATTATCTCTAGATATCTTTGAATTTATCTCAAACAATTATCCATATGTAAGGGAAGCTATTGTTAAATAGCCGACCTTTTCCTCAAAGGAGCAGCAGAGTTCATAGGCAAAGGTCGAGGTCCTGAAGATAGAGACTATGAATCTATTTAAGAATATTCTGTTTGCCTTTTCTTTTTGCACTATAGGCACTTTCATCTTCCTATGCAAATTTTGTAGTTTTCTTTTTCATGAAGATGGGATAGCAAGTGATAAACAGATTTAACCATGCTCTACTATTATTATTATTTTAAATCAACATCATCTCAAATAATATGACAAACCAAAGTGATAAATCCATACTTCATACTTGCTCCTATCTGATTTTCCATAAAAATGCATCTGAGTACACATATAATATACCTTCAACTCTTTATCATCAGAATTATTATTATAGCTTACTTAATGTAATAGGGGTAAACTATTATCTTTTGAATTAATTTTCATAACACTTAAAATTAATTAAGTGGTATTTTCCTTCATTTATTCAAGAATAGATAAGCATTTCAATTTGAATTGAAAAGAATCTTTCCACAAAAGATAAAGCCAACATGAGCAAAATAAACCAATAATAATCAATAATAATCTGAGTTTCAACAGATTAAACAAAGAAAAATGTGCCTAGGATGAATAGTTCTGAAAATATGACTGGCAATGAATGTACCCTCTCTGTGGTTTGTTTTTTACATTGGAACTATTCCTTTTGGTTAATGCTTTTCCATCTCTAGCTGGAATATTGCTTTGCACAATCAGAACATAACTGTATCTTAGTATAAGACATTTACTCATAATTGTAGTAAATCCTAGGTTAAAAAGTTTCAATAATAGTATCTTTACCAAGGATTTCAATTCTTATTATTAAGCTAGAATTCATGTCAAAGCAGCATTGACCCATTTTTCTTTAAGAAAAACCTAACAAGAATGGCTTTTAAAAAAGGCTTATTATATTATATAGCAAAACTAAATTATTTTATTTGAAGAATATTTTTTATTACAAATAATGCATGTCAATAAAAAATGTTTAACTATATTAAAGTTTTTTTCTTGTTCATGATCAGCTGTTATAAATTTATAATGCTAAGTAAAGTAAAATCAATAATGTGAAGTGACTTGTACAAATATTTGCAAGTTGCATTTTCAGTATTCACCTAGAAAACATCTAAAATTACATGCTGTAGACTCTATTTTCAAAATCATAGTTTTTAACAATACTGTAATCTCCTCCATATATGTGTATGTCTATATGTATGTATATATAGATAGAATTAAAATAATCATTCAAGAATTGAAACAACACTTTTATAGCACTATGCCAATTTCTAATAAAATAGTAGGTCTTTGATGCCTAACAAAGATTATGCATAATACTGAATTACACAGCATCTAAAACCACAAAGCATTATTTATTTTGATTACTAATTCAAACCACCTTGTATGTAAGCAGATGTTTGCTACTTTTTGCCAAACAATTAGACAATACTGTTACACTGAGTTCTGCATCTGATTGAAAAGATGAACAAAGTGGCTGTCAAGATTTATAACACTTGAAAATTGGCCATCCGTAGCAATAATCTTCATGAAACAAGGTTATTCAAATGTATCCCGCTGCTTCCCTCAGAAAGACCAATAAAACCAAAATATGCAAATGGATTATTAAAAATTAGTGATGAGTAGAGCTCAAAGACAAATTTCTTATTTATATTGCTTGGTAATCAGAATTACGAAAAGTACAAATGAGGGCCCTAGTTGCAGGCAACTATCACAAACACAGTGCCTCAGATATTCCAACGACATCATGTCAGTCCAGTATCAGCTTCCTCACTGAAATATCTGTCTATTCACACTAATCACACATTCATTTAACTGGTTGAGATATATTTGTTTGCTTTTAAGAAACTGAATCAAATTTCAGCATTTTCTGGACGTGAATGAAAAGAGTAAGAATAATATTGAAGCAAAAAAACACAAAGGATTATTTGCATTAATAAAAAATTTACATGTTCTATATGTCCTATATTACAACAAAATGCTTTTATATATTAGAAATACAGTAAATCCAATACAACTTAGGTGAATTAATTTCTTGCAATGCTAGAGAAATTGCAGACTAAGACTACATTTTAGATTTAAATAATATTTTCATCTTTATATGACCTAGGACTTTGGCAATTTATCTTGGTTATGCTACTGATTTTACAAGACATGTTACAAAATGAAGAATTTTAATTTGTATTCAAATTTTTTTCAACACAAGTATATATATAAATATATGTATATGTATGTACTTATCTATCAAATACAAATATACAAACATAAAATTGTTTTAGTCATATTAATATTGATGGTTCTATAACTTTTATTCATTATTTATTATTCAAAAATATCTATTGATTACCATCTAAATGTCAGACACTGTTGTGGTGCCAGGAATAGAGTTTGCTAGTTGTTTTAATGAGGGATTACAGGAAGTAAATATTTAGCATAATTTCAAGTGATGATAAAAGAGGCAAAGAAAATTAAAGCAAGGCAAGGGAATGGAGAGTGGCGGCAAGAGGTGGGACATTCTTTTTTTTGATGGAGTGGTCAAGAAAAGACGCATGTGATGAGGGGAAATTTAAGTGGAGATATAACAGAGATAAGAAAGTTAGCTATATGATTATATAGCAGGAGTGTCTTCAGGGTAAAGATTAACAATTGCAAATATCTGAAGATGCACATTTCTGCGCATGCCAGTGTGAGGATGAATGAGGTAACCAAGGAAGAGTGACATGTGAGGTGCGAGATGAAGTCAGAAAAATAGCCACGATGAAGATAATAAAAATATTTCTAGACTATTAAATAAATGCAGCTCCCTTCTACTTAGGACTGTCCTATAAACTCCTGGATCTATCTGGAATTTCAACATTATCATCTAAATTCTCAGAAACTTTAGTGTTTGCTTGTGTTCCCTTTCCTTATATTATGGCCTGGAAACGCTCAAGACAGTGGTAATCATAGAGTTCACTTGTTTTTTCTTCTCATCTCTCAGGGATTGATGTTATTCATTGCCTGATGTCAGGTTACTTGATAACTATTATTAATATTATCCAATTTGAAAAAAAAGTTTCAGGTAGGAGGATAAATCTAGACTCTGGGACTCTGTTTTAGTCGGAATCAGACATTCAACTACATTCATGGTACTAGCAACTACCTATTGTAAAATTTAAAATCCAATAATATCTAAAATATAAAATAATTAGAAAAAAATAATAAACCATACACAAAATGTTTATACTTAAAAACTATGCAATATTGCTGAAAAAATTAGAAATATCAAATAAATTGAGCAGTAAGTTTGTTTATGTTGGGACTTTGTTTAAGAAGCATTTCACACTTTTAAATTTTCTTCTTTATTAATTCATTAAGATATAACAAATATATGTCTTTGTGTTTATGTGCATGCTCTCTTGTGCATGTGTGTGTGTGTGTGTGTGTGTGTAACAGAGAAAGAGAGAGAGAAAGAAAGAGAGAGAGAGAGATGAAGAAATAGAGTAAGAGAGAGATTCTTCAAAAGTATGTCAGATGAATGACAGCCTTTGTAAACTAATATACAATATATTTTTTAATACTTGTACTCAAAAACAGCACTTAAAAAATAAAATATAACTTACCAGAACATAGTTTATTTTAAAGACATTTTTTTCTACTCAAACTCTCAAACAATGTAAAACTGATTTACTACTTTTATGTTTTTCTTGGGAAGACTTAAATCTAGGAATACTTTAAAAAACTTCAATAATATGAGAACATTATTCAAGTAGCCTTAGTTATCCCTTCCTTGTGCGATAGCTATCTTTCATATTACCTTAACTACTAAATACTATTATATGCTGTCTGTAGTTAATTGTATAAGTATAGTACATGATTTAGTAAAATTACCAATTTTTGATTCCAATGGCTATTTTTGGCCTATTAAATAATTTACTTGAGTTCACTGTGTATCTCCAGACACAGTCATCACCATCTTTAAAGAAGCTTGCCTAGAATAATGGAAGTTATAGCTTCCAAAGGCATAGGCAAAGGTTAGTGCTGATTGAGGGTTACTATAGCTGCGGAACGGATAGGAAGAAATGTTGAGGAATTTTATAGAAGTCAGAATTCACTTTCCATAATAATATGATATTTCCATCATATCATTAATTTAGCTCCCATGTCTCCCATTTGAAAGCATGTAGAAGTGAGAAAAGATTTTATCCCAACGCTTTACACCCATCTATAAATTTGCATAGCAAACAGCATAGCGTGGACTGTCCAGAAGGAACATCAAGCTCAGTGATGTTTCAGGTATTAAAATTCTCCCATATCCTTGAGGGTTTGGTAAATAGTTAGTTCTTATTCTTAGTTTACACTATTCTTTTTATTTTTATAACTTCATTTTTTAAAAACGATTTGGGTAAAATAGAGCACCTTACTAGTTGCTACCAACTAGTCTATAATCTCTAACCATTGGGTTCTATGAATATGCTATATAACTAAATACCAATTTCATCAGAAATGCCAATCTTGCACACATTCATCATAAGCATCAAAGTATGGTTAAATTGTCTTGAAAAAAAATTTAAAAAATACCTCTATTCATGGAATACTTTGTCATATTTTACAGTTTTGGTCAAGATAAACTTTAAAGATTTGTATTGAAAAGTATACTATATAAAAAGTTCATGTAAAATTTTCTGATTATTTATGGTGGCAAATTTTTTTAGCTTAAAAATAATATTTTAAGATATTGATAACTTCTATTTTGCAATATTTTAGGAGAATAGAGTTAAAAGAGAAAGCAGCTTCATTATGATTTCTCCTTCATTTCTTTTGAGGTGCATTTCCATAATTTAAAATACTTGGTTTTAGAAAATCAAACTCTTTTTTCAGAATTTCTTCTGATTTGCAAGTTCAGACTGACAGTCTAAAGAACAGAAATGTGAATATTTTTCTAAATCCCTTTTAAAAAAGAAAGCTATTGCCACTAAATTATATTCTAACAAATGCAGAACTTTCACAATTATTTTGCTCAACTTGGTAGGTAGCTTATCTTCCTAATCCTTGACACCCTAATTTACATAGTAGGCAGTTGTTCCATATTTTACTGTAGAGTTTACATTAAATACCAAAAAAAATTTCCAACACACTCAAAGTATCACACACATGCAACTTATTTATATTCAAAATTTTCTTCTTATGTTTAGAGTATGTCAATGTCATCTTTAATTTACAAAATATAAAATAGATATATAGAAAGATCAAGTAATATTCCCGTACGGTAAGGCAACCATTATGATAGTAATAGATTTCAATTTTAGAGTGGCATCATTTGGGAAGTTTATTGTTTAATGATAAATCATGTGGAACCCAAACATTCCAGAAATTATGTGTACAATGGTTTTTTTTATCATGTACATCTAAATTATGTAGCCCATATCCCTAAAAAAAGTTTCCTAGTTTCAGAACAGTTTCTCAAAAATTGCCTGGCAGTTTAGGCATGCATTTTTGTTTATTTATTTGCTTTTAAGAATGATTTTGTGATTGCTAAGGGTATTAAGCCAAATATACACTGTTTTCAAATTGTGCCTCTTTAGAGTTTTTAAAATAATAACTACATTAATAACAATAAATAAATAGTAATGCTGGTAAGGTAAGAAAAAGGGAGGGGTGGGGAACAGAGCAGTGAGAAAGAGCTAGATAACAAATTTATGTGTTTAAGTTGAATCAAAATAGTTTTTACAAATCTGCATAACCATTTAAGTAAAATATGAATTTTTTTCAATAGTGATTTTCCTAATAGAATTCCTGACAAACTTAAAATTAAAAACTGCAAAAGCTAAGAGCTGGGGAACAAAAAGTAAAACACTATTAATAATAATCCTTAATTAGAACATGTTGTGATTGTGTTGATATTTATAAATGAGGCATTTATTAATGAGATTTTTCCCTTGGAAATTCTCAAAAATAATGATATGACATAAAAAAAAGGAAAATATAATAAAAAATAAAGGTGAGTATAAATAAATATATTTACATATGCACATGTAAACATACTTTGTTTCTTATATTAGGTATATTTGTACTTATCAGCTCTTATACAATACCAATGCCTCAAGACAATATGCAAAATGACAGAATAATGGGTGAGGTAACCCCATTTATAAAAATATCAAATGATACCTCAGTTTTGTAAAATACACTAAATGTCCAAAAAAAACCCCTGCAATCTATGTAATAATCAAGGTAACAAGAATTATGACATAATAAACACATGATAAATTTAAAAATAAAATATTCTCAATGTAACACATCAAATTTATACACACACACATACATACATATATATATATATATATGTATGTATATATTGGACTGTGAATCTAGACCCTACACTGGACAAAAATCAATTATTCAACCCCTGAATTGTGCAGCAACTTAATAACTAATCTTTCTGTTTTCTCCCTGTTTTAGACTAGAATATGTTAAGACAATAGCAACTTTAGGAAGATAAGAATAAAAAGTTATTTGAAGTTTAAAAATAAAATTAGAATACACAGTATAGAAGAAAATTGAACCCATGGTATTTTTGTGTTTAAAATTGGTTTATCTATTACAGTGGATATCCATCTTTGTAAATATTTTGACAATTTATGTGTACTTTATTCTGTGGTGTTTACCAGTACCAATAACCAATTTTCTTATTCTCCAACTGGGTTTGTAAACACTTTATTCCATTCTGACACTACCTGGGGTAAGCACAGATCGCACAGTTTAAAGGCTCAGTCCCACATGACTGCCTCTTCCAACTTCAGAGGGCAGTAGCGGATCCCAGGCCTCAGTGGTTGATCAAAGTTTTCCCTGCTGCCTTCCTTGGGTTCAGTGACTTGCTAGAACGGCTCACAGAATTCAGGGACATATGTTACGTAAGTCTACCAGTTTATTATACAAGATATTATGAAGGATACACACAAATAGGTAAACAAAGAGGTATGTAGGGTGAGGTCCAAAAGGGTTCTGAGCATAGGGGCTCTCGTCCTGTGGAATTGGAGCACACTGTCCTCCTGTCATATGGATGTGTTTATCAACTTGAAAGCTTTCTGAACTTCCATTGCTTAGGGATCTTTATGAAGGTTTCATTGCATAGACATGCTTAATCAATTATTAACTCAGTCTCTAGCCTTCCTCCCCTCCACAGAGGTTGAGAGGTCAGACTAAAAGATCCAGGCTTCTAATCAAGGCTTGGTCTTTCTGGCAACCAGTCTCCAACCTGAAGACAGCTAGGGGCTTCTAAGAGTTGCCACATTAGAATGAAAGAAGGTCCTATCACCTTTATCAGGAGGAAATTCTAAGAGTTTTAGGAGTTCTGTGCCAGGAATCAAAGACAAAGACCAAATATCTTTTTATGATACCACAGTCCTATTCTACAGTGTTTAAAGCATGTCTGATATGTTAGACTTATAATTTTTATTAAAGTCATCTATGTCAAGGCAACTAAATGGAGCCAGGGGGCCATGAAGAAGTCTGTCTTATGCACATCTCACCCATGAACTTTTGAACTTTTAAGCCAACTATGAAACCACATCCTGGACTTTACTTCTTCCTTACCACAGCAATCAGACCATCTACATTCTTCATCTTGAAAGAAGCCAATTCCTTTCACCAACTAGCACCCATTGTTTGCATAATGGATGTAACCTAGCCAGAATACTTCATTTATGTGGAGGACCTAAATGAAAACACTTGTTTTTATAAACCCTGCCTTTCTTTGTTCTCTTCAGAGCACAGTTTGGATTGCTACATGAATCTGTGCCTCCCAGAGTACAATCCTCTGCTCAAATAAATGCCTTTTGTTTGTTTGTTTGATGGTTTATTGAATGATTTTGTGGTGACTAATATACTTCTTGGTGACTAATATACTTTTAAACTCACAAGCTTTGTTTTGTTGATTTTTATTGTCAATGAAAATAATGATTTATAAATGATATACAATTAACACTTGAGGAAATTATAAGTAGTATTGTTTGAAAAAGATTCCAAATGTTAAAGTATCTATAGCCTCCATGCAAGCCTCTCAAACATTATGTAATATGTTAGCAAAACATGAAGACAAATCCATAAAGGAAATGAAAGAAATTTCACAAAAGACATAAAAGATGAAGAACAAGAAAAAAAGAGATGAAGAATATTTGAGGACTGAATAACATTTAAATTGGAAAAAATGTTTAGTTAACATGAAGAAAATGTAAAACGTGTCAACATCGTCAATGAATTACTGAGTGACAGTGGCACATGGGTCAGTGACAAAACAGAGTTGTGTGTTACATAACCAGATGATATGTGGCAATTTTAAACTCAAAATTGTACCAATATAATTTTAAAAAACATGCTCAAGAATCTGGCAAGATACAACCAGCTGGCTCCCTTCTTACGCTGATGGACTCTGAACACCTTGTTTTGGTGTTTGCCTGGAGTTATCATCCCCTGATGCAAATTTTCTGTTATATGTAGTGCATAGAAGATTTTTCAGGTGCCAGGTTTGGGATAGGGATTAGAATAATCAAATGCAGATGATTAAAATGCCCTTTAAATGATCATAATAGTCTTTTGGCCAAACACTTGCCCCTTGGCCACTTATATATTATACGGTTTCTTCTTCAGGCTGTTCTCACTACTTAATGATTTTACTTATTTTCTCCTTAGATATGCTAAATTCATGGTCTATGCCATAGCTTTAACCTAGAACTAGGTTATTATTTGATTTGTAGTAATTCCTCGGCTACTCACTTTGTAGTCTGGGCTAGCTATTTGATGAAGATTATTTTCAAACAGTGTGAATTGATGCTGAAAAAAGAGATGGTCACTTATATATATCTGAGGTGAATCTGAATGTATGACTTAAGCAAGAGATTAGTACCTGTAGAAAAACTCTCTGAGACTAAGGATCATGAAATTAAATGACTTTCAAAACTCAGAAAGATTGAAGATCTTGACTTTTTTTTTTATTAAAGGACTGGCTGGCTTTCAGTATGGGTAATAAAGCAGAACAAATATCGATTTGCTTTAAATTCAAAAGTTAGAGTCACAGCCAAACTTTAACTAATTTGGGGCATGAAACATCTTCTGTAGTTACTTGTTTACTTCTTGAATCTATGGACAAAGAATAGTAGAGAGATATTTTTGAAAAGTTAAAAAAAATTATTCTCAATGTCCAAGTTCAACTACTTGACAATATTCCTTTATTTCATGATAGCTGCATTGCAGTTTCAAAATAATCACAGAACCATGAACATCAGAATAAAGGGGAGAAGCTATGGTTTTAAAATAGATGCTTCAGGTAAGAAGACATCTGGAGTCAGAGGTAAGGAACTAGAAGATAAACAGTCTCCAATTCACTGTTATAAAGTTAGTGAAATAAAGGGAATTCTTCACTTGAGAGGTGTTCTCAGAATAAAGCATAATTTACAAAAAAGGTGTTTTATTTAAATGGGATAGAAATTTCAAGGGACACCCTGCAAATGGAAAGAAGTAGAAGAATAGTTGATGGAAGGTTAGTGGAAAATTGGCCCAGGATCATTTTGTCCCTATCATTTTGACTTTTCTGGAATATGTATATATTGGTACTCAGAGTATATAACATTTTGGGTACAGTTTATTTCACCTAGTATAATGCATTCACTTAGCTTAGCTCATGGCCTTGCATATACTTATAGTTAGTTCATTTCTTTTGCTAAATAGTATTCCATGGTATGGATATAGCACAGGTTAGTCATTCATTCACCAGTTAATAGACCGGGTTCTTCCGGTTTCGGGCAATTATGAGTAAAGTAAAATATACACTATTCTTTATGTGATCAAAAGTTTCTATTTCCCTTACAGGAATTCTATCATGTTGGAATTGCTAAACCTTATGATAGTGTATATTCAACTTCCAAACAAAATGCTACAATTTTTTTCCCTGTGGCTAAACCATTTTACATTACAGTAGCTACAAATGAGAGATTCAGTGCCTTGCCTCCTGGAAGTACTTAGTACTGCCAAACTCTTTTTTTTTTTTTTCTTTAATTGAATCACTCTAACAAGGGTGTGATTATACATCATTTTGCTTTTGATTTATGAATTGAATGTATGATTATGAAAATGATATTAAATAGCTTTTCTTCTGCTTATTCACCATACTACTTCTTTAGTAAAATGTCTGTTCAAATCTTTACAATTTTTAAATTAAGTTGCTTGTTTTTATTATTTAGTTATTAGGGTTTTGTATATTTTTTAAAATTAGTTCTTTTTTCAGATGTGTGGTTTGTAAATATTTTGTCTTAGTCAAGGGCTTCGAAAACTTTTAATACTGATAAAGTTCATTTATCAAATGTTTATAGATTATGCTCTTGGCATCATATCTAAAAAATTCATCTAACTGATATTTCAAAAACTTCCTCATATGCTTTCTTCTTAAAGTTTTATATCTTTAGATTTAATATTTAGGTCAGTGATCACACAAACCCACAGAAAATATGGTTTGACTGCTGTGGTGTGCCTCCTTTTCAAACAGAGATTTCCTCTTTTCAAATAGAGCTGTGACAGTTATGTTGCCTGACCCACCATTGTTTTGGGGGCTATGAGAAGATGATAATATGTATCTTTAGTTTATTGGTCATTAGATCAAGAGGAACTACAATCAAGGAGCTATAGGTAAGGGGCAACATATCATGAGCTCCATTTGCAAAACCAGAGGCAAGATTCTGAAGTTTTTGCTGACTCTATAATAGGATGTAACTTGTAGAGGTTTTGTGAGGGGGTGAACATATTTTGCATGTGAAAGGAATAGAAATAATCTGTGGCTATAGGATGGACTGTGTCAGTTTTAACATGTCGGTTTTAACAAATACTTTGATACTCCAGCTGTCAGGAGGTAGACCTAATTTTGCTTCCCTTGACTTTGGGCTTAACATAGTCACTTGCTTCTAGGGAATAGTAAAAAGCAGGAATGATGGCTTATAACTTAGAAAACTGGGTCATATAAACCCTTATGCCGTTCTCTCTGCTCTCTACTTCAGATTACTTGCTTGGGAGGAAGATAGCTATTATACCATGGGTCCATAAGTTGCCTATAAAGAGGTCCCACAGCAGAGATTTGAGGCCACTGGCCCATGCTCAGGAGGGAACCGTGGCCTTTTGCCAAGAGCCATGTGAGTGAACCATCTTTAGATTTTCAGGCAACTATTGCTCCTGCCAACATCTTAACTACAACCGTATAAAATACCTTGAGATACAACTACCTATTTTAGTCACATCCAAAATCCTGATCCACTGAAATTATGAGATAACAAAATGTATATTGTTTTGAGCCACTAAGTTTTGGGGGTAATTTGTTATGTAACAATAGATAATACACCAATTCAGACATGAGTTTCAGTTGGATTTTCTAAACACCAGTGGAGTAGCAATGAATAAGCTGCTTTTCCTTGTTGCCAAGAAAAGACTATTATCTTTATATTTGATTTGCATTTCTCAAAGTAATATAGGCTTTATTTCATATCATTTATCTTACATATGTTGACCAATATTCATAATTCTTACTAATCAATTCATTTGCTGACAAAGAAAAAAACTGAAACATTAAAATTCCAAGATGAATACTTATTTGTATATTTTCAAAGGTAAATAATAGATGAAATTAGTTATTTGCATAAATATCCAAGAAATAAATTTCTCTTAATGGCATTAACTACACATAAATTTTAGGAGGAAATACAGTTCACAGTGGAATATAAAGAACTTATTTCTTATGCCTCAAACATAAGATTTCTCTGACATAAAGATGAAAATTGATCTGGATGTTTTGGTTTCTTTGATTTTGATGAACTTTAATATTAATATTCTTTGAATAATTTTGCACTCTTAGTACCATATCAGAATCAAGATGTGTAACAAACCTCTGAGAATATTAATGTCTTTTGTCAAATGATTAACTCTGAAAACAACAAAAAATTATAGATTATTTAAAACTTCATTTAAAACAAATTTTATATCTTCATTGTGAAGATATTAATTTTCTTTCCATAATGTTTACTTATGTGTAGATTTAAATATTTTATTTACTTAAAAAGTTATTTGAACAGAGAATCCATATTTCATTACTGATCGAGAAGCTAATTTTCAAGTTCAATTATGCAATATCGATGCACTAGGATTCTTGAGCTCTTGAGTTAAAGATACATGTGTAATCTAAAGGTTAGGACCTCACTGGAATAGGTATTTTCCATATAGATTTATTACTGCTGAGCAACAACTGGAAAACCAATGATCTTTTTTACCATCACTGAAAATAAATTCAACCAAGGACAATGACTAGTCAACCATGAAATTGTGCACTTAAGCAGACTTCACACTGACAACAGAAATGCTGAAGGGAATTTATATATACTTGCTAGAATCTCCTCTGTTGAGTGTTATTTTGCAAAATCTTTTCCATGATCCATTTGTAGTGAAAACAGCAGTATATCCATTTGCTGTTTCGATATCTATTCTCAAGATTTATATTGATCAGGAATAGTTACTTCAGATTTAAAAGGGCAATAACTCATATTTTCACTTCACATTTCTCTAAGAAAGATCCTTGTAATTGATCAATAGTCAAAACTTGAGAAATAACATACAGGACAAAAATTGTATCATAAATATTTATATCTAAAATACACACACGCATGCATGTACATACATATATAATTTCGATTACTTAGAAACAATCCTTAAAAACAAATATAATAGGTACAAATATTATTTCTAATTTATATGAGTCAAGAAACTAAAGCATAGAAGGTAAGTAAACTGTCTGTCCATGGTCATATTTTTTAACTCATTTAATCTTTTCCTGGTCTATGCTCTTAAACATTGGGTAATTTGATACCTTTAAAACTGAGTATAACATATATCTAACAAATCACAATACAATATCTATCACTATTTATAGATTTTTAAAATATAGTTTAATACATTTTTCTATTTTATGTATAATAATTAAAACAATTATATTAATTATAAAAATGTCTACCATTAATTACTATTACAATATGTACTAGGAACTATACCAAGGGCTTCATATAAATTATTTGATAAGATATTTGCAACAGTGCTCCATTCTTATTTTAAAAATGAGAAAATAATCTAGGCAGATCTTCTTTTAGCCTTATTGTAGATTTGTGGCAGATTCATGATTGAAATACATCCATTTAAAAAACATTAATAAACACTAACTTTCATTTCATAGATTTCTTATTACATTATTAAAAATAATTTTAAGTCAACATTGATTTTCATGGATTTTTCATTTATACCTGATTTATCTAAAATTAAGTGGTGTGCAGCAAGTAGGAATTAAAATCTTACATTATACACCTGAATTTTGAGTGAACAATTGGGTAAATAAAAATATAGGACAATGACAAGTAGTAATTATTAATATTTCTTTTACATATATTACTATTTTAATAAGCATTTTTAAACATATGTATCCTGTGATCCTTTAAAATGTTTATTTAAATAGATTTCTTTTATCTCATTTGGGAGCATATTGTGCAATGAAACAAAATTGTACGCAGTGATTTAAGAAATAAAAACAATCTGTGGCTAAATATGCTGAGAAAAGCATGATTAATGTGAAATGATTATTTGCTATTGTGCGTGCACAATTTAAGTCCTTTATGATTATACTTAATATCTTAAGGCATAGTACCAGAATTAAAACAATGAAATTTTTACTTTTGACTTACAGTTTTAAACATTATTTATCATGTCATTACTGAATAAATATAAGCATTATATAATATTGATTTAGTTTTTAAATTTAGTTTTACCATGTGAAAACTAATATTGAGAATTGAAGAAGTTTTGATAATATGATGGTTCTTAAAACATATGGATTCTAAGTCAAATGTTTAGCTTTTCTATAAATAACAATTAAATTTTATATTAGAAATTGAAAGTCATCTTGGGGCATTATCCTCATTAGGTTACCAAAATATTTTTTTAACAATATTTGTGACTAAGCCGTAAAGAATTTAAGATATTAGGCTGGAAAAATTTAAAGGTCAGGAAAATTTGGATGTGTGAAAGAAGAATAAAAATAATTGTTATTGTAGTCTAAATATACTTCCCTAAAGGTTTAATGCAAAAGGGAAGGCAAAAGTAATAAAGGTGAAGTCCAAGATGGGATGGAAATGACAGGCATAAAAAGACACATTTGCATTTTTGCTTTGCTTTCTACAAACAAATATACTCTATCAGAATAATATATTTCAAAAGTTGCTTTCTTTGCAAGTTTCAAATCTCTGTTCTTATAATTTTTCATACCTTGGGTTAACACTATATGTTGCATAAAACTATTAGAATTAAGTTAATATTTTTAAGAAAAAAATAATGAATAAAGACAAATAAACTTTGGTGACTTACAGATTTACCCAATCACTACAAGTATTTTATTAAACACAATGATATTAGTTGTTTAGATATGGTTCCTTATCAATACAGTCCTAGATAGTGTTTTTTTTTTTTTTCCCAACATATTTATGACTTTGGTTACAGCAGATGTTTATTTCCCTTGAGCAAGATAACCATATACATATCTGTCCTGGGATAAACAGGTTTATGACTTTAACTCTTGAGAAAAAAAAACACTTGTTTAACAACAAAAGAACATGTGGCAAGAAATATTGTTCACTCCTTCTTAGCTCAGAAAACAGCTTTTCATTAATTCCTTTTAAATTCCAATGTCTTTCTTGACAAAAATTTACTTAAGCATCCAGAAGTCATGTAAGTGAACCAAAAATCCTGTAACTTCAAACACTAATTTTGACAAGAGAACACTTGTACTAGAACTGTCCTTGGAGTAGGAGGCTGCATTGAGCAATAATAGAAATTTCAAGCGCCGGAAGAGGCAGCAGCAGAAAGCAAAGCAAGACTTCAGGTCTCTGTACCTACACTAGACTTCCAGCAATAGAGAAACTGCTGAGTCTCAGAGGAACCAACTTGAGATTCCATGCAAGCAATAGGAAGGAGCAAATGGGACCAGTCTTTTGGAACCAGAAAATCATCACCATATAGCTCATGTATATAGAAAAGCTGGTCTTCCTATTTTTCTTGAATGGCAATGCTTCTGTTTTTTTTCACTTGGGCCCCCAAATTTAGTCAATTTCAAAGAGCAAAGTTGAAAAATACCAACTCATGTGTGTATCCACATGTATCGATCAAATTCAAAATGTGTATATGTGTATAATGTATATTATGGATATATATTATGGATATATGCAAAGCATTCTTTATATAGTCAGTTATAGTTTAATATGCTCATTATTAAAATATTTGTTCTTTTACTCTTATACAACTATTTTCATCACATTTTCCATGTTGGCCACCTCAAATGTACTGTTTTATGGAGGACCAAACTGATAAATCATTAGTTCTTAAAGGTGAAGATATTTCAAGTGCAAAAGCATTTTCATTATCTGGACGTGTGTGTATGTCTCTGTATGTGTGTGAGTATATGTAGTAATCTAAAAATTTTAGATGTATTGCAATGACAAATTTCAAAAATCATATGCATTCATGATAAAAAAATAAATTTACACTTTTCAGCAGATGGCCCTATAATCTCCATACCAATCCTCTAATTTCCTTGCATTTTGATGACTCATTTTACATCATAAGAAACTCTTTACTAATCTCTGATTATAATACTGTTGTTACTATAATTCTCATTTATCTCAATCAGTTAGTTCTCTTCATCACTGCAAGTCTGGCAGAAGCTGGAAATTTCTGTAGGGATTAGGCCTGATGAAATCAGATGTTATTGATGAAATGCACAAAATACTTTTTTTATACAGTCAACTTCATACAGTCCCTTCTCTTTCACAATGTCTTATTTCACTCTGTGAAATGAAATGCCATCACTGGTTTATTTCTCAAACTCTTCTGTTCTGCTTGGACTTCCTTTTAATAAAACAATTCCTTTGTTTCATCAGTGAGTATTGCCTGCAACTATTTCTTTACTGACCCCTAGCTCTCTCAGCATTATCTGCATTTCCTTGAAGCATTCATTAGTAAAGTATACTCCTTTTTCTATAATTTTTTCTTACCAGGTTATAATATCAAGAAAGTGCTCACTATACTTCTAGTTTACCTGTGTTTTTCATTTACATTCGAATTTCTTCAAGCAGTAACACAAAAGTCTTTAATGTTTTTCTTTTTTTGGTCAGATTTACTTCTTTCCAGCTTCACCACCCTTTACCCTTGTCCTTAATCCCTAGTAAAAAGGGTTCTGTTCTCTATTTCTATAATTATGGCATTTCAAGAATGTCAAAAAAAATAGAATCATACATTATATAACCTTACGTCACTGATTTTTTTCACTCAATATAATTTGGTAGAGCTTCATCTAACATGCTGCCTGTATCAGTAGTACTTTCCTCTTTACTGCTGAGTAATATCCCATGGTATGCATATGCTAACATTAACTTTTTTTTTTTTTTTAATTTGTATAAGAGTTTATTTGAGCCAAAACTGACCACAATTGCTGGGAAGCAAGATCTTAAATACTCCCTAACATTAACTTTTAAAAATCAATTATTTTCCTTTCTAATTCGATCAAGCAATCATTAATACACAGCCTTGCTCATACTATTAACAGTTCTGAAATCTCAGGTTCTGATATCTTTCTCCGTCTCATCATTATTCCCTATTTATCAATCTTATCACAACTGTTCTTTTATAGGAACTTCACTTGTACTGCAAATTCTAGTCTCATAAAAGTTATTTTGTTCTATGTCCATTTTTGCTTTCATGAGGTTATTAATTTGCTTATTCAACTAATCTTCTACATTTTAGATGATGTATTCCAGCCATACTTATTTTTTTGCCCTGTCTAACATCCAAAACTTACTTATTGATGTCTCCTAACACACTCCTTAGTATAATCTTTAACTTTACTTAGTTTATAATCCTTGCATAGTTTTCTAACCAGTTGTTTGGATTCCTCACAAAGATAGTATCAAGATTGCATTACTTTTTGTTACATTCATCAATGACATTGCCTACAATTTTCACCATTGAAATGGTTTTTATCATGTAAGAAGTCTGTCAAATTCCTGTGAAATACCCTATAAATATAAATACTGAGTTATCCAATCTTGTGTTCTCTCTCCAGTTATCACCTCTAGAAACTTACTATGTCAATCTTTTCTCACATAACTAGTGCTTTCCTTTCCCTTAATGTTGTCTCTTTAAATTATTGATATCAGAATTAAACGTAGATGTACATATTAGTAAGTAGTTATTCAAACACAGTTATTCAAAAGTCATCTCAAAATGATGGACTGTTACCTGCTGGATTGAGAACTCATTGAATTAGTTAATAAATGTCAGTAAAGAGTGATAGCTGGAAATTGAGAAAGGGTTAGTTATCTACGGAAGAAGAGTAAAAGGAGACTATCAGGCACAATCATTACCAAAATTCAACAAAGTACTGCAAGTATTCTAAACCCATCTGACCACTTTAAACCCTCCTAATTATGATTTGGTCCCCTAAAATATATGGAAGCAAGAAGAAAGTACAATACACACGCTGACAAAAAAAAAAAAAAAAGAAAGAAAAAAAAAGATGTGGTATTCATGTGACACTTACTGAAAATAAACAGATTGGAATTTCGTCCCTTTATGAATCAATCCAACTCCTTATTTCATCGGTTTAAAGAGAATCCTTCCTTACAGTATTGATAAAGTCCTTATTTTTAAATTTTTCATTGTAGGACCTCAGCCCTGAATTTTTGTACTTTTACTGAAGAATATCTTCACACACACATACATACACACACACATATATATGTATATATACATATATATACACATATATATAATATCAGTATGTGTGATACTGATATTGTACACACACACACACACACACACACACACACACACATATATATATATATATATGTATATATATATATATATATCAGGAGTCATACTTCTTTTATATTTTACTAATGTTTCTTAAAATACTTTCTTGTGGTCTTCTTCATATACTTAAGCTAGTTTTCCTCTAGTGGATAAAGTCAGACTCCATCCCCCTGCGAAAAGAGAAGCCATCAGAAACATATTGCATTAAGTTCTTGAACCCCAAGAAATTTATGTATGCAAACTCTACCTCTGTCTCCTGTATTAAAGAAAGAAATATTCAGTTCGGTACCTGTCATCAGTTTTCCACACACAAGTTTCTCTCATATTACCATTACCTTTATGTCTTCTTGTCCCACAGCTTCCACGAGCTTTGCTCCTAACAAAGGCCTCTGGAAACTTGGACTACTGGAAATACTTTCCCTCAGACCTTATGCATCCTTAGGGTAACTCATAGCAAAGGACTTATTGATACGGGGATTATAAAAGCCCTGCTCCTCCCCCTGGAGCGTGGAGGAATTCTAAGTTGTCATTTTCATTCCAGCGGTTCATGAAGAATTAAGATAATGCTGGGACTAAACTTGGAATCATAACTTTGGTTTTTCCCTGTCTTGTTTCTTTTATTCCCCTTATTTGTTTCCTTAATAAACCACTTGTACTTAAGTCAGTACTTTAGGTTCTATTTTTAGAGAACATGAGCTATGACAAAAGCTAATTACAACCACCACCTGCACTGGTATCATACTCCCTCTTGCAGTCTATAGGAATTTAATCTATCTCCAATTATGCATATTCCACTGACATTGCTCTTTCTCTGAACTTTTTCTTTGATCCATTCAACATCATTTTCTAATTATTATCTAACTTTCTTTCTCCACCCCCCACATATTTAAGTTTCTGAAAAGAATAGTCTGTGCTTATTTCTCCAGTTTATCATTTCCTCTCCACTTTCAACCCATTGAAACTGAGGTTGTACTTTCCCTATTTAAAATTATTTTTAAATTGATATTCCTCAATCTTGTACAATAAATATTCACTTAACATTATGATAACTTCTGCAACTTTAAGGGAAACGAATAAAGAAACTGATTTTACCATAGGCTAATTGATATAAACAAGAGTTAAATTAAATTCCCATGGAATCTCATCAACATTATAATAAAATATATTGACCAAAAGGGCATTATTTGAGAACCTGCTGTATTTAAAAATGCTTATTTAAACTTATTATTTTCACAAAAGTGATAAATGTAAACCTTTTATATCAATTATTAATATTGCATACTTGTAACAGTTGTATTTCCTACTGATGTATTCTTAAAAGGTCCTAGAAGCATAATGTCTGCTCAGCTTGGAAATCACTAGCACATTTTTAAAAAGTGTTATTTATTTTATATGTGTTAGAAAATCTAAGAAAGACATTTCTCACAAAAGTCTATAATATAAATATAAAAATTTTATACTCTTAAAAGTATTTCGAATCTACTTGCCAAAGAACAGAAGTTAAAAAAGGTAAAAACATTTGTTAAAAGAATTATTTTCTTTCATGTCTGGTTGTTGAAGAAAAAAATCCTAAAAATGGTTCTTAAATTTACACAATAAAGCCCTTGTCAAATCTTCATAAAGTTTAAAATATTATTAATACTAACTTTGGCGATGGCAAATTTAAAAAAATATATATATGTGCATGAGATGGCAATAGTGTATGTTTTTGTGTTCTTGTTTTATTTAGAGCCTGAATGAAAATACAAAAATATACTTATTTTTATTAATATAGAAAAGTCATAAAATTTAACACATATTTTCAACATAATGTATATAATTTATGATACAGATAAACATTGAATGGCTTTATTTTTATTATTTCAAACAGAGAATGTGTTTAAAAGGCAACATACAAGTTTTGGACCATGAAAAGAAAATATGAAAACCTTTAGACAAGCTGTTAGCTAACATTTGAAAACCAAATTAAGCAGGTTTATTGTATAATCAGCAGATGGAGAAAATGTGACCGCCCTGGGAATAAATTTTCTTTATCATTTTAACTTAGGTCTGTTCATGTGCTTCTCAGAAAATAAGTTTTACCCTATAACATGCTTCACATTACCATGAAATAATGTTCTTTCAGGTATTTTCTGATTATATCTGCTCTAAGTTAAGGGTAAGAGAATGTTAATGTAACCAAATGGCAAGATCATGTGTCATTTTAAAGAGAAAGCAGTTATGTAATATTGAACAAAATATTCATTTATGGGCCCACAAATCTTCTCACACAAAGGTGATAAGTGGAAACATTAAAATTCAAATCTAAAGCCTTCCTCTTCTCAATTTTTATTTTGCATTTAGCTGGAAGACAGGGCAGAAGAGTGAAAGAAATAGCAGAATCTGTAGTGAAGATGGCATTTATCCACCTGTTAAAATGAGTAGAGGTCAACTGGCAGATACCATATTATCTACAGACAGCAAAATGACAATACTAATAGATGAAAATACTTAAATTGCCTTTGTATTCTACTTTAAAATTTTGTAAAGGACATAAATGGAATGTCTATAGACAAATCTATTATGAAAGATATAAACTTATCAAGACAGGCAATTAAAGAATTATTTCCCAAGTATATTGATATTAATCATCAAAGTTGTCTGGGAGTTTGTTAGAAATGTGAAATTTCAGACTCCCCCCTAGACCTATAAAGTCTATATTTAAATAAGATTATAAGCAAATTATAATTGGAAAAGTGTTGATCCTGTTCATATAGATTATGTTTGGCAGACAAAGTTGCTCTAAATGCTTTCTATAGTTACAATTAGTGATGAAAAGAAAAAGTCACCTAATGTGGGATAAATGCAAATAAAAACCATTTTACCATTTTTATTCTCAAGCTATTAGTATTATTCTACCAGGAGAAAATCAGATTCTTATTACAATGTAAATGACTAAAATTACCTTATGTAATTTATCTGAAACTTAAAATTTAATATGAACTCATCAGAGTTTGCATTAGAAAATTCTAAAATATATCAAACATAGAAAATGTTGCAATATCTAAGTAGTTTCCCTAAAATCTCTATAAGTCTAAGATAAAAGAGATTATGGCTTTATGATACATTTAATATGTTTGCCTTCAAAATAGCAAACACAAGATGACATATAAATGGTTTTTTTATAGCTTATGAAAAAGCTATGTGATCAAAGAAGGACTTTGAATTAATTATATATTTCAGTGAATACTAAAAGATTCAATTTCTTTTGCTTTCCATCTTAAGATATTTATTGTGCATTTCCAATTGCTGAAGAATTAATGGTGATCCAGGTATAATGTATGTTGCATATTTTATATCTTTATCTGTATAAAAAATGAAGAAAAAGTTTTGTATATATAATTTAGCAAGAAGTTATATAAAAATAAGTGGATGGTTCTGAAAGATTCAAAAACATTTTTATTCTTACTAAAATAGTTTGCATCAAATTACCTATTAAAGTTATCTTCGATAAATATATATTGTACATTGTTAATAAGTAAAAAGTTCTAAATTGCTAAACAATGTATACATAGGAATCTGACAAAATTTTCCTATCTTAAAGATAGTTACATTAATATTAGAGAGCTCAATTAATAACCAGTGTACAAAAATGTATGTGTATAATAATTTTAAGAACTATTATCTTTTCTTCTATTAGGATATAATCTTATAACATATTATGATGTTAATTAAACATCCATAAGGAACACATTAGAACACATTCCATGTGATGGTATGTCACCTTCCTATGAAATAGATGTATTGAGGTAAAAAGTGTGGGTAATATTTCAATGTATTTATACAAAATCCTTCCCTATTTTTTTCAAAATGTATTGGCCAGTTCTAGTGAAATATTGGATACACTTCTATTTAATTGATAACTGAAATTATTATATAAAATATCAAGTATATTATAATTTTTTACAAGAGCATATTTGAATACAAAGCTATTTGTTCTTTAATGATTTAAAAAAAACAGTGAAATAACTGAATTTGCAAAGATTGATTGGACACTGCAATTTCAATTACATCGGAATGCTCTCTTTCATTTCTGAATGGTTTAATAACTTTCATATCTACAATTTAGGAGCTGTTTCTTTCTAACATTGATAAAAGAAAATTGTTTTCTAACATGCCACTAAAAATCTGCTGGCTTATTTACCTGAAAGTTAAAGCAACACCACAAAATATCTGCTATTATACAATTTGTGCTTCTAAAACTTTTGCAGAACCTAGTTATTGACAATTTGACATAATAATTACAACTGAATTTAGCTATTAATGTGACAGTTACATGCAATTATAAATCTTGCTTTCCCTCTAATAGACACATTTTTCATTTATGAATTTTGTTTACTGAATGTAACTGATAATAATATTGTGCATCTATTTAAAAGACTCACAGTTTGCATTGACTTAATATCCTAATAATTATTATATATTAATTACATCTAGATACACAAATGTAGTTTAAAACACTCATGTCACTAAATTGTATTATAAGATTAAAATGAAAAATAGACCACAACACGGAGTTATGAATAATTTTATTTAAGCAGTATTATTTTTGCAACCATGGAAAATTTAATTCACAAATGGGAACACATAGCAACATTAAAGTAATATAAGAATGTTGGTTTTTAAATGGCCTTCATAAGTTTACAAATGTTAAATTTCTTATAGAATTACCTTTAAACATGAGGCAAAAGTCATTTCCCAGTGATATACAAATTTATAAATATACATAATATAGTGTGTGTGAAGTGTTAACACTATGCATACTGATCAATTGCAACAAAAAACCATAAAAGCACTAATTTAAAGGACATTTCTTGATAAATGTAAATAGGAATTGTTAATCAAAGATTTCAAATAGTGTTTTATAATATTGTATTACTTAATAATTTAAAATTATATTTACAACAGAGCACTCATACCTCTATTGTAATAATTTTGTTTTCACACTGATTATGTTATATAGAATAATTTTTTCAGTCATTATTCAAATTGGTAATTTTGGCATTCTTAATTTTTGTGCTTATTTTGATTTCATGCATTGCAGGAACAAATTTTTTCATTTGACTAGTGTTAAAATGGTAAAAATGAACTTTATTACAAGCAGATGTTTATTTTATAACATAAATATTTAAATTAGTGAATTGCATGAAGTTCTTTAATGGAACGTGTTAACTTTATTGAGGAAAATTTAATTGCAGAATGGTTATTATTGTGAATAAGTTTCTCATGTATATCTATCTACCTGTCTTTTATTTTTATTGCATCATTAGTTTTAACTGCTTTAATTATATCAAGTTAAATCCATTTGCATATTATCATTGTGTATAGGTATATATTTTAGCAAGCAAGTACTCTGAATCACAGACATCTATAATATACAGTCTGTGAATAATTCTGAAATAGATTTGCATATTTATTTATGGAACTGTATTGGGATCACTAGGATAGTTTCCCAAAATAGAAGAACTAATTTCTGTGAGAGTATTAAGAAGACAGCTGTCATGTAATGCTTCCCAAGTAGTTTTCGAAGTACATAAACAATATCCTGTAATGAACACTCTGATTAGCATATTAGATGAAGGGATGGAAATTCATCCTGAATAACTTCTTAAAGAAAAGACATTTTGAAGAATTAAAGAGACAAAGGTTCTTTTTTCCTCATCTTTTAGTACTGTGCTTTTTCAGTCTAAAGTTTGAGGGCATATTTACTGGTTTAAGCACCATCTTAAACATGGGAGCTCATGTAATATCAAATCACACTGTGATACCAAATAAATTAGAAAAAAAAATGACCCTAATCTTTTAATGACAGTGACCCTCCAGGCAAAATTAAAAAAAAAAAAGAAATGAGAGGAATTGGAAGCATGGGTGTATGTAGCAATCTATGAGGTTGCTTCATTTGTTTTTCTTTCAAACACTATAAAATGCCAGAAACAACTAGTAAAGTTTATACACACACACACACATACACATACATATAGTTGTATGTATATGTAAATACCTATATTATATGTATGTATATATATATATATATATATACATACATATATATGTATGTATACATTAGTTTATATATTTGAAATACATAATATGCACTTTGAACTAAGTGTGTGTGTGTGTGTGTGTGTGTGTGTGTGTGTATTAGTTCTTTTTTTTTTGAAGTAAGCATTAAGAAGAACTTTGGGATCAATGCTGTTGAGAAGTAAGGTAGCAATTTGTCATCATCATGAAAGGATAAACTCCTCACTCCTTCAGGTTATGCAGGAACAAACATCATATATTAAGGTAACTAGGCAGCAAGACTGCAGCAGTGCAGCTGAAGTCAAAGTAGTCTGAAGACTATAAGTAGTTTGCACACTATACTTACAATTTCAGCAGAGGGGAAAGTGAGGATTTAAATATCATTAATAATCATGACAACTAGACTGAGGTTGCCTAAATGCAAAATTATAATTTACTTACCCAAAAGAGGCACATATAAATGTGTGTGAAGGTGTTACAGGGATTAAGTACAGAAAAACCAATCCTCATCCCAGTTTCTGAACAAACTAAATCACTGCCTAGGAATTAACTATAAGTATTAGTAAGTGTTACAACTTGAAATGTAAGAGAATGACCCTAACAGAAGCTAAGTACATAGTAAGAGGAATCAAGGTGGGTATGTATCTTTGTGTGGTTTCTCATTTTGCATGTATTGCCTTAAACTACAATGGTGAGAAAAATAATCAACCCAATCAAACCAAAGCGTTGAATTAGAAAAAAAAAATCTTACTTTTGAGAATAATTACAATTGAATATTGAAGAAATGTACAAAACTATTCTGAATGAAATTAAAAATCTAACTATAAAACAGTAAAGGATGCAAAATAAAATGCTGAAAGGAAAATGGGAATAATGAATTTGGGTGAATTGTCCAAAGATGGTACAAAATCTAAATAAAAGCAATATAAAAGCCTGCAGAAGAAACAGAGAAATGAAAAAAATTGAGGGAAAGATTGGTAAATATGAAACTTAGAGAACTGAGATGTCACACATGCAAATAGTGTAGTATCTAAGAAAGAATAGGTAAAAATAAAAACCACAAATATAATTTAGAGGAAACCATCAAACAGAGAGCTTAGAGACAACAAAGGTTTTGGGTCTTGTTGGGAGCCATTCTTGCTGAATGCACTACAGACAGGGTTAAAGTTGCCTGCAAGCTAGAAGTTTGCAGAGCAGGTGGGCTCTGTACTAAAGGAGAAAGTTTGGCTTAATGGATAGTCTGTTGAAGAAGGAGGAAGTTAAGCTTAATGGAAAACAGGTGAGACAACTTATGTAAATTTCAGCAATTGTTTGCATGTCTGTGGGTTTTGTTTCTCATGCATTTCTAAAGGTATAAATATGCTGTGCTAAATAAACTCCTGATGTAGTATTCACTGTTTGCCCTCCTGACTCTATCTTCTGTCTCTCTCTCTCTCTTTTTTTCTCAATCCTCACTCCCCTTCTCGGGAACTATTTGATCTTAGCCAGCTGGCTATGGCAGGGTCTAAAAAAAAAAATCTCACCAAATTCATGAAATAATGCATAGGTACAATACACTATTGATATCTCCTTAATATTAAAAATTAAGGGAACCACATGAAAATATAAGCAATCAAAAAATATGTAGCTAGGTTTCTGGTCCTTGTATTCTTCAAGTCATGGCTAAGCAAGTCCCAAGGAGGGTACAGAAAGGATAGGTGCTTGAAAAACAGATACTTATAACACAGCTTTTATAAACTAGATTTAGGTTTATAACCTGGTGAAATTCTAGAATTTTCTTTACTATTCCTAGCTTAAGTTCTGAACTAAAATTGATGAGTAAGCTACTTTGTCTCACTTTTTTCCCCCACTCCTTTTTTTATCTTAATAAAGAATAAAAAAGCACAAGAGCTAGAAAACAAAAATACACAATATAAACAGTACATCAATGTGCCAGAGAATTAAAAAAATGCATTATTAAAATAATAATAATAATAATAATAATAATAATAATAATAATAAATGTATAAAAAGCTCAAGTTTTGGTCAGAGCATCTCTAAAAAATTGGTTCTACAAAAATGTTCTGGTGTGTGATAAATAAAAGAACCAAATGGGCATTTACAGTTTTAATGTTTCATCTCCTTGTTTTTCTCATTGACTATAAATTTCTTTACAATTTCTGCTCTAACTCAGATAGGTTTTAACCATTCCAGTCATTAGGGAGTATAATGGACAATTATTATTTTACTTCTCCCCCAAACCCATAATCAAGCTGTTTACCTATGATCTCATGCTTATCATTTCTTTTTTTTTTTTTGCTTCTTAGTAAGATGCATAAAATATTAAAAAAATAAACTGTAAAATGTTATTAAAAAATCAGTGTTTTTAGACAGGAAGACTCAATACTCATGAAGTTTCCCAAAATAAATTTATGTGTGGTATAATTGATGTATCAATCTTCTAATGGGCTTAATAATTTATCCCCTTTGCTAATGGTATTATAATGTTAATTTGGAAGAATAGCAAAAAATTTTTAAAAAACTACAGATAAGGTAAAAAAATAGTAGGAAAAGAAGAGATTGAAGAAAGAAAAGAAGAAAGAAGGGAGAAAGAGAGAAAGGGAATATTGAATAAGAGATAGTTATACTATTATGTTTCATTATCATATTAAACTACTAATATAACTAATACATTTTAAATTGAAACAATTTAAAGTAGAAATGCATTAAAATATAACTAAATATTTAAATCAGGCAACTGCTCTAATAAATCAATGAAACCCAGACATACCATTGGATACCAAGAGAGAAAAAATATACAGATATAATAGTGTGAGTATAAATGCCTATTTAATATCTGAAAAGCAATGGGAAGTATATAACATAATCTTAAAATAAGCTACAGTCTTTTGACACACATAGTAATTAATTTTAATTAATTAATTAATTAATTTACAGAAATTATTAGAAGAAATATACATTTAGTTTAGTTTAGTTTCACTCACTTTAATGTAAATAGGCAAATGTTTAATAAATTTAAAAATTATAATTCAGGTAAATTTTCATTACTTGTTACCCAAAAGCATAGAATAAATAAATGAACATGCTAGCAAATGTTTGAAATTCAGCACCTTTTAATTAAATGTCCATATGAGAAAAATTGGTACAAAAAGTTCCTTTAATGTAACAATATAATGTAACAATATAATAATAAAGGGATTTTAAGGAATACATTATTAGCATGTGAAAAATATGTATGTAATGAGAGAATAAGTATAACGTACTACCTGTAAGCTCATCAAAATCAGTGTTATTTTTGTAAATTTACTGCAAATTAGATATTTAAGATCAATATTTGAAAATAATTTTTACTTAATTATAATAATGAAATCAGAAGTATGAACTTAAGCAAGGAGTCCTCCAAGGTATAATTATAAATGTAAATCTCTTATACAGATAATGCTAAATAAATCAAAATTTATTTTATAAAAAGTTTTCATGAATTATTAAATATTTTTCATTATCTTCTAGAGGCTAATATTTTGGGAAAATGCAAAGATAAAAACAAAACAGCCTCAAAATTATTTCTAAGAAAGACCCATTTCAAAACTATGTCTCCACTGTTGATATACTATAATGTGAGACAGAAAATAGAGAGGGAAAATAAAAGTTGAGCATTGTGTTTATTCAAAATGAATCACAAAGACTACATAAATTATGAAGTGCATTTAACTAGCCTTATTGGTTACAGTAAAAATGAAAACAAATAAATATATATATATAATATATATATATATATATATATATATATATATTACCATTTTTAAATGACTAATTTGGTACCATGTAACTGTTGCCTCAAATCTAAGATAGTGGTGCTTTAAAGAAGTTCAGTATTTTTTTAATGAAATTCAATGTATAAAAATGAAAATTGATCTTCATTAAATCCTATCCACCGAGGCCCTTGAGTTCTTGGGAATTCATTTGACTGCTGAAAGTTCCAATTCTCAGTATCACCCAAGCAGAGTAGATGCCAGATGCTCTCACAGGCACTGAATGTCCTGTGTGGTTAGATATAAAAATGTAATATTTAGTGAGGGAAAGTAATTTTTCCTTTCTTTTTCTATAAGAATGAAAACCAAAGGGAGTTATAGACACAGTAGATGTCTTTGCAATTTGCATTATCAAAATCAAGCCAGTGTCAAATTTCTAAGATCGCAGATATTAAAAAAAAAAAAAACAGGCTCTATTCTTTAAACTTTTTATTAAGTTTTTAATTTTTAAATTACATTTGACAAACAATATTATGTTAGTTTCAGGCATACAACATACTGATTAGACGTTTATATAAGTATGAAGCAATCATCTCGATAAATCTAGTACCTCACTGACACCATACATAATTATTACAGTATTATTGACTACATTCCCTATGCTGAACTTTAAATTCCCGTAACTATTTTGCAACTACCAATTAGGAGGCTGATTGGTTGTGAGGACTGGCTGTGGCAACAGTGGAGGAGCTATTGTTCAGGGGTTGACCCCATGAAGCACTAATTGTTTTAGTAGGGCTCTGGTAACTGCCCAGTCTGCCCTTTAGGTATATCATTTGTGGAGATAGTTGGGTGGTGCTCTGTTGTGTTCAGAAACTGGCCACCAGGTGAGTTGTTTCTGGAGCCACTTGGCAGAGGCTCTGGTATAGGCCAAGGTCAGCTACTTCCTATTCCCTGCCCAGGGCCCCTTGGTATGAGCTATAAAGTGATCTGAAGATGGTCGCCACTTTTGCTGGACTTGGAGGTGCCTGGGAGAAGCTTAGCTGTGAACCAAGGCCGGCTCCTGCCCACTAGTGCGGGTTTGCAGGTGCTGAGAAAGAGGTATGTGGCACACGAAGGCCAGAATCTGCTTGTTTGGGGTTTGTGAACCTTTGAAAGATTTTAGGAAAATGCTCAGCATGAGCCAAGATAATCCATTTGTATGGAAAAGCCATGGGAAGCAGCTTGAGTGAGCCCAAGGGAATAACCAAGGCAGGATAAATGGCATTAGACTAGTTGATACACAGATATATGGGCTGCTTGTGTGCACAGGCTGGGTAAAGGGAGGGTTCAACAAAAGAACAATGGTTTCTGACAGGACTTCTGTCTGGTCAAAAGCTGCCTCTGCAGTCTTCATCCTGCAGCCAGACAATTCAGTTCCTACTTGTTTGTCTCTGGTTCCTTTTGATCTGCTGCCCCAGTACTTGAGCTCAGAGTGAGCAAGTCCATTAGCAAGTAAGTCCATGTGAAGGCCCTTGAAGAGGAATTGCATCCACCCTCTCTGTCTTACTCAACCACAATCTTTGTTGGTTTTCACAGCCAGCTTTTGTGGGAGCTTCTCTTCCCAGCACTTGAACCCTGGGCTGTGGAGCCTGGTGTGAGGCTGGGACTCCTGAATCCTCATAGGGGACTTCTGCAGCCAATATTTCTTTCCCAGTTTTTAACTGCCACACATGACTTTGGGACTAGCCAATTCTGTGACTCTGTCCCTCCTTCCAGTCTCTAGGTGGCTTCTTCTTCATATACTCAGCTATAAGACTTCTGTTCAGCTACAGTCCAGGTAGTTTTCAATTATATTGGTCTGTAATTTAGTTTTATTTCTGATGTGGTCATGGGAAGAGGTGAACACAGCATTTACTTCTTCTACCATCTTGACTTGAATTGAGCCTGTTTTGAAGTAAATTCTTATATTATCATACAATTGGATTTGGTATGGTAGCAGAAAGATTATTTTTTAAAATTAATTTAGGAATAATTTATACAAATTTATAAATAGAAGATAACTTAGAGAGCATACAGTTCAAATCACACTCTGCATGGAGTCAGTAAAATTAACCAAGCCAATTCAGAAAGTGGCAGGATTAACCATTAATATTTATAAAAGTAATTATGTAGTTATGTAGATATTTTGGACATAAAAATGGATCTTAATGAATTTCAACTGTCTGTTCACACTAAGCATAGTGTCCTTCCTTTAAGGATATAAACCATTAAATGCCAATTTAATTTTTATATTACTCATATACATAAAAGTATGATATTATGAGTAAATAAGGTGTTTTAAAGATAAGCTAAACTTTAGTATGTTGCACTGGTTTGATTCAATACTATTAATATATTATATAGCATCCCCCAACTAGCTTGTTCTGCTTATGTTAAACAACATAACTTTATTATGTTTATCTTTGCCTCTAAGTTGTTATTAAAGACATGCATGTGTGTGAGAGAATAGTTAGAGGGGAAAAAAAAAACAGTTTGTGCTTATATTAAAGGCGTAGGTAAATGGAACCAGTGAAAATACACTTTTCAAATATAAACAGATCCTCAAAAAAAAAAAAAGAATTTTGTATTAGAACAAGACAGAAAAGCCAAGTCAGAGAACAGTATTTTCCAAAGGACGTTCTAGAACATCAGGGATTTGTTAAGAGTAGAAGAGTAGAATAAAATATTTCAGGGTCAGTAATTATCCGTGTCTCCAACACAAAACCCATAAGAATTTTAGAGCACATTAGAATTTTAATGGATCTGATGAGCACTGCAGTAAAGAGTCTGTTTGACTTTGTTCAATGCAGATATATTTTTTTTGGCTGTCTGATTAATTACCAATATCCTTAAGATAGTGTTCTGTGAAAGAAAGTACCAGACTGTGACATTTTGCTTTAGAAAATTTCAGGACATATGAGGATGATGAAACATTCAAAGGTACAGAGAATTATCTTTGGTAGCAGAAGCTTATGAAGAGATCTTATTAAATTTATTTTCAGTACAATATTATTCAGTTTATTCATAATAAATTTTCATTGAAATACTAATATATTTAATATTTAATGTCAAATTTACTTATAAAATCATTGAGACATAGTATCATGAGTCATAGCTAAAGAAACACATGCAAAACTTATTTTAAAATAACACTTGTAAAGTCTAAGAAAGTAAGAAAAATGCAATTAATAAGAATTAATAAGTACTTGATTTCAATTTAAATATATCATAGTAATAATTTATATATCCAAAAATAACTAATTATGAAAAAAGACATTTCATTAATGCTTAAAAAAAAAGCTTAGGAATATCTTTCGAATATAATGCTAAAAGCTACATGAAACTAATATAAGAAATAACATTTGAATAACCAAAAGCCATACATTGATACTGGTATGGAGGAAAATAAGTACAGCTTAGCACCTGGATTTTGCTTTCAAAATATTTTCCACTAAATTCAGTCAGAGCTTGTGAAGAAATGTTTGACTCCAGGAAGTTAAAAAAAAAAAAAGAAAAGAAAACACAGCAGAAAAAGGTACAAGATGAGCCTGGAACATCTTGTATTGCAAAAAAAGCAGATGTGCAAAGAATAATGGAGTTTTGTTAAAAGAACACAGACTCCAGCTTGAAGAGTCTCTAACTGGACAAATACAGGACAATTTGTACACGAATAAAAAAAATGCTATAATCCCTTACATAAAACAGGACTCCATTATATATTATCTAGGTATCACACTGTTTTAGACAAATAAATTAATAGTTGTGTAGAAGGAAGGGAAATTCCACTGCCATCCAAGATGGGATAATAGTGGGGATCATATTCAGCCCTTCATTCTTAAATAAGTATTGAACAAAATACATGCAGCAATAGTTGTCAGACTCTGGACAACAGACATCAAAGAACATATTAAAAAGAGAAAGATATGGAGGAAAAATTGGTTGCCTTATAATTGTCTAGCTTATTTTGGGGAAGCAGTTTGAAGGCTTCAGCAGGGAGGCAGAACCCAGTGAGTGCTGAATTGTCTCCTCAAGGTGGCAGACATTGCTGGGGTCTGGGGAAGGCAAAGGTAGGCAGTTTGCTAAGCAGAGCATTAAATGGAGGATGCTACTTAAAAAGAACACGGAGTTTGGCAGACGAGGTACTTGAAATTTTTTTTCTTCTTTTTTCTATGATATCTGAACTTTATATATAGAGGAAACTTCTGGGGTAAAAATCATTGTAAAGGAATAGACAGAAATATATCTGCATATCACATAAACTTGAAATAGACTGTTGTACAACCAACATATTAAAAAAGACTTGTAACATATGATAAGCAGCAGAGTCTCAGAAGTTTACTGTTGTGATATCAGGGCTAAATTATCCCTTCAATAAAGACTTCTCTAAGTCTTCCTAAATAAATTTTAAACTCTAACCTTGAAAGGATTCAACTGATTCCAATTAACAACTCATAAGAACAAAATCAAACACTATTAAAAGACTGTATTCAAAAGTTTAACAATAGAAAATTAATTAAATAATAACTAATAATAATAGGACAAAAAAAAACTTAAAAAAAATTTTAAAAACTACTTAATCATCCCAGTAGAAAGAACATTTGGAAAATTCCAATACCATTGCATAAAAAATAATAATAATAATAAAAATATGAAGAATAAAATGTAATGTCCTCAACCAATAAAGAACATCTAAAAAACCCCGTAGGTAACATTATACATAATGATAAGACTGGATGCTTTCTTCAAGACCAGTAGCAAAGCATGTATGTCCAATCTCTTCACTAGTATTTGATACTCTAATAAAAGTTCTGGCCAGGGCATTTAACCTATATATAATTAGAAATAAATGTAACTAGAGAAGTTTATACTGTGAAAATTACAAATTATTGTTAAATTAAAGAAGATTCATCAACGGAAAATAATCCTACATCCATGGGTGAGAAGAATTAACATCACTAAGATAACAATATTCTCCAAACTGATCTGCAGATTCAATGTAATCCCCATCAAAATCCCAGATAACTTCTTTGTAGAAACAGAAAAGCTTATTCTAAAACTCATTGAAAGTGACCCTAGTATCTAAAAATGATCCTAATAAAAAAGAATGTATTAGGATACACACTTCCTAATGTCAAAACTTAACGCAAAGCAACATGAATCAAGTCAGTGTGGTACTAACAAAAGGAAAAGTATGTAGAGATATAAACTAGAATTGAGATTTCCAAACGAACACACATAGCTATGGTTTTACTGATTTTTCAACAAGGGCGCCAAGACCATTAAATGGGGGGAAAAATATGTGTTTTTCTCTCCTCTCCTCTCCTCTCCTCTCCTCTCCTCTCCTCTCCTCTATTCTCCTCTCTTTCCTTCCTCTTCCTTTCCCTCCATCCTCTCTTCTCCCCTCCCTCCCCTCCCATCCCCTCCCCTCTCCTTTCCTTTTCTTTCCAAGATTGACACCATCCCACTACAAGACTTACTATAAAAGCTACAGTAATCAAGACAGAGTAGTATTGGTAAAATAATAGACCAAAAAAAAAATCAATATAACAGAATAGGAAGCCTGAATAAATATAGGTGCTGGAATAAACAAAAGTTGCTGGAATAATTGGACTTCCACATGCAAACATATGAATCTGGACACAGATCTTATTACCTTTACAAAAATTAAAATGGATCATAAACCTATATGTAAAATGAAGCTCTCTTCATAATTGCCCAAACTTCAAAGCAACAAAATTTCCTTCACTATTAGTGGATAAACCAGCTGTGGTACATCCAAAAAGTGGAATATTATTTAGTGCTAAAAAAAATGAATCATCAAGCCATGAAAAGACATGAAGAAATCTTAAGTAGAAACACTAAGTGATAAAAACCAAAAGGCTACATACTGTATAATCCTGATTATATGGCATTCTGGAAAAGGCGAAACTATGGAGACACTAAAAAGATCAGTGGTAGCAAGGAGTTCAGAGAGGGAGAAATAAATAGGCAGAGAACAGAAGATTTTTAATGCAAAGAAACTATTCTATATGACACTATGAATTCATATCATTACGCATTTGACAAAACCCAGAGAATGTATAACATCAAGAGCAAACCCTAATGAAACTATGGACTTTTGTTAATAATGATGTGCCAATCAAGTTTTTTCTGTTGTAACAAATGTATCACCATGGTGTGAGATGTTGGTAGTGGGGAGGTTGTGGGTGTGGGGATGGGGGGGGAAGGGCATATATGGTAACTCAATTTTTCTGTGAACCTAAAACTGTTACTTAGGTGCTAGTGCAGAGTCACTCTTGATGTCTACAGAATCAAGTTCACTTCAAGAGCCCAGAAAGGCATGTGCCTGTAAAACACTGAACAAAGAAATTCTGTCAAGCCTCCTGTGACCTCCCTAAGATGTTACAAGTTCTTGTTATAAACTGCCGGAGCCTGCTGGCTAAAATCAAACAGTTCCCAAGAGGGGGAGTAAGGATTAAGAAAAGAAAGAAAAAGAGACAGAGAAAGAGAAACAAAGAGATAGAGATAGAACATAGAGAGAGACAAAGAATAGAGTCAGGAGGGCTAACAGTGAATACTGTGCCCCGAGTTTATTAAGAACAGTATATTTATACCCTTGGAAATGCATGAGAGGCAAAACCCACAGATATTCTAACAATTGCTGACATTTACATAGTTTCTCTCAAAACCTCCTTGTTCCTGTTTTCTGTCTCTTATTCCTTGGGGCAAATACATTCAAGGGTTAACATTAAGCCAAACTTCCATCTTCAGTAGTAATGAGCTTACCTGCCTTGCAAACTTCTAGCTTGCAAGCAACTTTAACCCTGTCTGCAAGACAGGCAGCAGAAATGGCTCCCAGCAATAAACTCAACTGTGGGGTTAGGATTGAAGAAGTTATTTGCCGCCTCTAAGCACCACAATTTAATGCCTTATCTTTAAAAATAAACTTTAATACATTTTATTTCATTTTGTATTGAGTAAAATTATATTATTATTCCATATTTTTCTTAAGAAATTATATGCAAATATTGATTTTTTTAAAGAAGTCACATGAAAGCATATATTGTATACCTGTCTTTTGCATAAAATTTCAAGTTAGTCATTTCTTCAAAAGCTATTCCAGAGCTGCATTGATCTCTTTTAGTATTTAATTAATTTTCTAGTGAAGATATAAAATCATATACATTTCCAGGTTCTTTCTTCTTTCATAGAAATTAATCGAATGCTGCCAGCTCCTTACATGTTGATAGCTTTGTATAAGATTTAAGAAACTTATAATTTCTAAAACATCCTACATCTTCTGTTAATCTCATTTCATAAATTAATCACATTGTTTCATTGCATGGCATTTGTAATTAGAAAGTGAGGACAGTAAATTGATAGTGGGTTAGGATAAGAACAAGTGATAAATATAAGCTAATTTTATAAAGACTCATTTCTTAGTAAATGATTTTATTTCATGATGACTTTAGTGAAGATGTAAGCTACCTCCAAGTGAAGCAGATAGATATAGCTGAGGGGGTTGGGAAGTTACCTTTATACAATCAAATAAATATTACGACTTACTAATATTCCAGTTGTGAGAAGGCTTATAACTAATGATGCTAAATAATGGATATATAATTAAGGGCATGAAATACTAGGAAAAACTCCTTTAATGTATTGAGTTTTTCCTCTCATTTCTCAAAGCTATTCTGAACCAAATTCCAAAGGATTTATGCCCTTGGAACATATATCTGGAAGATCAAAAAACAGTACTGTCATGAACAGTCCTTATTCATACAGAAAGTTTATCTAAGTCAGGACTTCAAGGTTTTAAGAAGCAGAAGAAAGCTTTTGCCTGCATGGGAATATTCCTGAATATATGCTACTAAGAATCTGTTAAATTATCTATTTTAATGATACAATGTTGGTTTGAGATATCACAATCTCAAAGGAGGCTTTTGAGTATGTAAAATATTTTTGCCATCGTCAAGATCAGATGAACACCATCAGCTGCAAGGAATTGAAAAGGCCAAATAAACGCAGGAAATACAGAAAGTGCAGAAGGTTTAGGTTGTGTATGTCCAGTTGGTACACAGTTTGTTTAGCACTATATTGAGGGCCTGAGTAACTAGAGAATAAAATGGGCATATGGCTAGGGGAAACACATATCAATCGACTCTGTTAATAACCAAGTGATTAGGGAGTAGGGTATAAGTAACATATGTACACTGACTGTTGGGAACACTTTAGAGGAAAAATTCTTCATTAATTTTTTTTTTAAAAGAGGGAAGAATAACAACGACATGAGTCTTTTGAAAACAGCCTTCTGAAAATGGAAAATGGAAGGAATGGAATAAAATCATGGAGCAAATGCATTAATGTTTCCCTCTGTAGGTAGATTGATTTGTGATAGATCAATGATAGGTTAATAGATAAATAAATGATTGATAGATATAGTTATGTAGTTATATACAAAATTCTATGACAAAACTCTATAATATTCTAGGGATAGAAAGATCAACATAGTTTCTGCCTTTAAGAATCTTACTAGTGAGCGGGGAAGAAAGACACATAAACCTGTAATTATAATAAAATGTGCTATATTCTTACTAACTGGTGCACAATATATTATGAAAATAAAGAGTAAGGTGGATTATACACCAGATTTAGTTGTCAGTACATTTTTAAAATGCATGAGTCTCTGGAAACAAAATATTTAAACATAAGGGCGAAACAGCTGATATATATTTGAAAGAGACTGTATGTGTTGAAAGAGATATATTTTGAGGAAACTAAAACTTCAGATGCAAAAAAAAATGCATCATGGATTAGTTATGTAAAAACAGTTTCAAGAATCTGCCAACATTCAAAGGGAACTGGGAGAGGCATGACAATAATTAAAATAGAACATACTGAATGAAGAGGTCAGAAAATACATATTAAATGTGTATAGTTAGTAAAGATACAGAACATTTTGTGGAGAAATAAAGAAAAAACTGTATTCAGAGAAAAATCCATAGTATAACAACAATGAAAATAAATGAACATATCATTTATATCAAGAAAGTAAAAAATAAAGTAAAATAAAATAAACTAGATAAAACTAAAAAAGTAGATAATATGCACAGTTCATAAATATATATTAAGAGTTAACATCAATTAAAAAGAATCCTAGAAATCCATAAAATTAAAGAAAATATATTAAAAAGCATAATAACATCTAATCAACAAATGAGTAAAAAATTTGGACAGGCACTTCACAAATGAATATTTCCAAATAATTAAGAAATGTATAAAATGCAAGCAAAGTCATTAGTTATCAGAGAAAAGAATAAAGAGCCCAGAAATAGACCTATGTAGTCAATGATATAGACAATTTACTTTCAACAACGGGACAAAGGTAATTCAATAGAGAATGGGTAGATTTTTTCAACAAATTACATAGGAATAACTAGATGACTGCATGTAAAAATTATCTATCAATCATCTATGTATCTGTGTATCATGTACCTATTCATTTATGTATTTGCATATTTATTATTTATTATAGACTAAGGTGCTCCATAATGGCACTTTGTGTCTTTGTGTATTTAGTGCTATAGTTTATCACCTACTTCCAAAAGAATGAACTTCTCAGTTATGGGTATCTTTATATATTAGCATTTGTATTTTATTTAAACTAAATATTCTTTCTATATGAATGTAATGGTAGGTTTTTAAGTATATATACACACTAGCTTTTTCTTTAGATACAGTGATGTTATTTATTAATAATTATTACTCATGGATATAAACAATTTTTAGTTTATTATCACCTCTTTTTATTTTTCTTCATATAGATTTTTTTTTTTTTTTTTTAGCATTTACTTGATGGCCTTAAGTTTTTGTTTCTTCAGTTTTTCCTGGGATATCTTTTTTCTTCTGTGCAACCTCCTCTTCTGTTTTAGTAACAATCTGCTCTTCTTCAGTAAGGACCATCTCACTATTGCAGGGGAAGCTCTGTAGGAGTTCATCTGCCCTGAGCTCTGTAAATTCTGCATCACATCTTGGGAGCTTTGTCCAGCTGGATGTGCTCAATGACCAGAAAATCTACATCAACACTCTTAAGTTCAGCATCACTCTCTGCATTTTTAAGCATGTGCGGCAAAAGTTCAGCACTTAACCCATGTCCAGCCCCACTGTTTGGCCTAGGCACACCTACCAGCTCCACTGTTATAAAGAGAGAATGGCACACGTTGCTTCTATAAAGTGACATTCTTCAGATACTCGGTGGTTTTTCAGATACGCATACCCTTGTTGGCCCAGGCAGTTTCATGAGAGTTCTTAAAGTGAACCCAAAGATTTGGATCTCTTGATTTGAATGATTTTGTGAAATTTTCTAGGTCAAGTGAATAGCGAGCCATTTTCAGAGGTCACCTCAGGCCACATACAGAAAGAGATCTTCCATGTTTATTAAGTTGTTTTTTTTTTTTTTAGCTTTGAGAGCTGGAGAACTAGACTTTTATATGGATATAGGAATATGTTATACAGTTTAATATTCTATAGCATTAAATTTGAATAATTACATTTATTTTAGAGTATTTATATAAAACATTCTCTATGTTCTTATTTATATTCCAATATATAAAGTAGATATTAGGCAGATAATTATTTTAAAATAATTAAACTGATTGAAATGACCAAACCCCTTTATTCAGCAAATTTATACATACAATAAACATTTTCACTCTTCCAAAGTGGCCTTAACACAAACACATGTAATGAATTCATAACAGTTTATATCTAAATACAGTATTAATATCTCAGTGAGAAGTTATCAAGACACTTTTTATAACTTTTTCTGAAATCTTCCTCAAAACAGTGATTCACCCATAATATTTCTGACTGCTATATCAGAAGTTCCTCTTCTACCTCTCCTAAATCATAAAGTGATGTGCACAATACTTATTAACTTCACTGACTAGAAATCTTTAGAAGATGATTGATGTGTCTGTTCTGAAATGAAGCAGCCACCAGCTCTCAGAACTACAAAGGTAATCACTGAAGATGATGGACTGCTAAACTGAGGAGAGAGAATATTTCTATTAAGGTATGACAAACGACAGCAACTTCTGTGTTAATTTACTCTTTATTTTGCTTTAACTTCTTTATTTTTTAACTTAAGTTTTCTAATCCATCTTAAACTCAGAAGTGGTTTATCAAGTATGTTTTAAAATATAACTGTAAAAATATTTACAGACACCAAAACTGTCTGTGTAAATAAATAACAAATATAGTTTGATAATTTCATCAAATTCAATTCAATGATTCCACTACAAACTTCATAAAGTCCTTGCTAAATTTACCAGATTTTTTTCCCCTGTACCCACTGATATGATTAGACTTATAGTATATGCTAGTCCTTGTAATTTAAAATTTACAGATCCTTGTGAGCCTTTATACGTATAGTATCATTATTATATATAAACAAAACAGAATTAGCTTTAGGATTTTGAAGTAGTATTAATCTAATTTTCATGTGCTCATAATAAGTTATATAGTCATGTAATGTGAACATATAGTTTCTTTTTTGTGTTTTTGCCTTTGTCCAAGAAACCATTTCTTGTCTTAATATGTGCTTCAAAAATAAACTATACCATATCCACAAATACATATTTCCATCTTTGATATATTTATATAAGCATAAAAGTGAATGACTGAATCTTACTAACCCAACTATATAGCTCTGTGAACATTTTTAGAACCTGTCCTGTGTATAATAATGAGAGTGGCATATTTTATTAGATGTAGAGTTCTGTGCTTTTAAAAACATATCATATATTCACCAATATTTATGTAAATGGACTGTAAAATATTCAGTGAATGCTGCATTTCTGTCCCTTTTCTTTTCAGTTACTGATCAGGAAGTTAGAATGAATTATTATTGCCAGCTTACTCAAAAATTTGAATAATTTAAATGTCATTTGCTTTCTTTCCCATGCCATAATTTAGCATTGAACTATGTTAACTACATGCAGTGTTAGCAAACTAGAGGTAAGGAAATTTAAAACTGCATTATTCTGGCTGGTGTATAACACATCCTTTGTGAAATAATCCACCTGTGTTAGAATTTTAATGTTCTTTTAATCCTTGTTAATGGGTGCAGATTGAATGGCTTCAAATTAAAAGACAACAACAATAGCAATAATACAAAGATAATAATGGCTAACATTTATTGAACTGATACTATGTAGCAGGCAATGTACTGTGAGTTTACCAGGAATGTATCCTTTAATCTTCACTAAATCATACAAGAATTACTAATGTGTCATACCTATAAGGAAATAATATGTAGTAAGATTAAGTGACATTTCCAAGGTAAAACACATTGTCAATGGAGGTATTTAAGACATTTTTCACCTAGTTCTCCTAACATAATCGTGTGCGTCTACATACCTGAGTTGTCTGAACACGAAACATTTTTAAAAGTAGTTCTATTTATCAGCTCTTGTTGAGAGATGTTCACTAAGTGTATTTTCAATATATTTTAACTGAAGAAATTTATCAACTCCAGTGGCCTTTTCCAATTTTTACAGACTATTATATATCTAAAATACATATATTCATCCCCCATTGCCTGTTTTCCTCCAAGAATCACTTAGTTAAGCTTGTAGTTACACTTAATTTGCACAACTATTTTACTGGCTTTAAAATTTAAAAGTTAGACATATTAAGGAATCAAACTACATGTGTATTATGAATATATTTTATCAATTTATTCATGACCATGAGTCCAAAATAACGTGTTTTCGAAAAAAATATAAGCAGATAAAAAAATGAGTACATAAGTATATCAAATAGCATTTAAAAATCTAATGTCATTGATTAAAATAAACCATCATTTTATATATACTAAGTGAACTACATGCTATTTGAATGTATTTATATGATTTTAAGAGTAGCAGGAAGTTTAGTAACAACAAAGATAAGAACTATTAAACTCAGAGTAAGATTGCTTGGTAATCCTGTCAGAAGTATTGTCCCAAATTGTGTTTTTACTACCAATATGTGTGTTTTTTAATTTATTTCCTAAAACTAAGATTATCCTTCCTTTACAACAAAACCCATCTATCTTGATTGGAAATGTAATATCATACATAAGCATAACAATCGCTACAATTTATATTTAACATAATAAAAAGGGTATGCTTCTGTACCATCACCACTGGTAGTGATATTGACCTGAATTTTCTGGCCAAATCAATAATACATACTTACATATACACACAGCCGTGAATACCAGAAAGAATGAGAAAAAACTATGCACATAGTCCTCCTGAAAATTCCCAAACATTAAGTAAAATAGAAAACAGAGTATTCAGTAATATGACTGCCCAAGATAAATAATAAAATAAAATTGATATTTCTTATATACTAGCAATAGATAAAAACAAGAGTGGACACTCATTTTAGAAAAAGTGAGCTTAATTTTTAGTATCCTTACCGGGGCAGGGATGGGGGTGGGACTTAGAATTTGATGTCTACTTCACTTAGTTCTTGAAAATCAATCCTAAAGAAAATGTAGATCTAAAGGTTGGTGATAAAACTATAAATTTTCTAAAAGAAAACATGGAAAAATGGTTTCAAGGTTTTGAATTTTGGATTTTTTAAAAAATATAGCACAAAAAGCATTGACATCAAGGAAAAACATTTATGAATTGAACTGTATTAAAATTAAGTAAGTCTGTTTATCATAAGACCTCTTTTTAAGAGTGAAAAGAAAGCTACAGACTAGTAGCAAATATATGTCGTAGGTATACCAAAGAATAGTTCTGAGCCAGAATAATCTAACTTCTGCAAGTTAAAAAGAACATACTGGTATTGTAGTTTTAAAGTATTTTACAAAATGGGGTATCCAACCAGCCAATAAGAACATAATAGTTGTTCAACATCAGTAATGATAAGAAAAATGCAAAATAAAATATGATATGATGCCATTCTATCTTCTCTGGATAAGTAAAATGGAAGAAAAGAAAACTAAATTAAATGATAATGCTGAGAGTTGAAGTGCTTGTGGAACAGTAAGAACTCTCATGACTTCTGGCATAAAGAAATAATTACAAATGCTTTGGAAAAATCTTCAACACTATTTAACTGAGACATACACATTCTCTTAGCTATAGCTATTGATAGACAGCTAGCTAGCTAGATGTAGGTAATAACGAAAATAAAACATATGTGTACCAATGAGGTATACAAAAATATACCTCGCATCACGCTTCATAATAGTCTCACTTAGAAACAAAACTAATGTTCTTCACCTTAGAATGAATAAAAATATTTAAATAATATATACTATCGTGGTGCTGCCCAACACAACCATTGGCAGATATAGAACATCTCTTATCTTTGCATTAAGTTCCATCAGACAGTGTCACATAGGAAAGAAATGGAATGAATCTGTGCTACATACAACACATAGATGAATTTCACAAAAATATAGTTGACTGAAAGAAATCAGACACAAAGAATGAATATTGTATTGTTCTATTTACATAAATTACAGACAATCTGACCTATGATGTTAGAAATCCTGATATTTGTTTTTCTTGTGTGGAGTATGTAGAAGTTAACAACTGAAAAAAAAAAGCATGAGGGGAAAGTTTCTGAAATACAGTTAACATTTATTTATTAATCTGTGTAGCAGCTACATGGGCATCTTCATTTTATGGTGTTCATTAAGTGTTTACTTATGATTTGTTTACATTCAGTAAGAAATGTTATTTTAAAATGTCAGAGGAAAAAAAGAAAGAAATCCAAGAAAATCAAAATAATTAGAAAACAAAAACAAAAATTTGTTTTACTATTAAATTTCTTTTAAGTGGTATTAATTTTTACCAAGTTAGAAAATGTCTTATTTTTAATATATATATTTATACAAATGCAAATTAACAGAAGTTAACTCAAATATATGAAATATATTCTATTTTCCCTAAGATATAAGCCATTTGTTAAGTTAAATAATTTGATAACATGACTTATTACAGGTTAAATTAAATGTGTATAAATTTGGACTTCCATATAATATGTTACATTGAAGAAGGTCATGTCTTTATTGGGAAGTAGATTTAATGAATAATTTTACTGGAACTGTACTCCTTACATTACAAAGGAATACTTTTCCAGTTAAAGAAAAAAAAGCTGACACTTAGATTCTGTGTTATTCACATGGTTTTAATGTTTCACTGATATGAACACATGATCCTCATAGCATACATCGATAAGTAAATCCTACCTAAATTGATATGTATAATTGATAAAACATATTGTACATTGTCAAATATCACTAAGAAATCCACAACCAGTTCTTTCAAATCCTTTTTTTATGAAATAGCTTAAATATGTAAAAAATAAACATGAATTTCTCAGTGAGAGTGTCACTGAATTTTAAAGAACAGGAGGTCCAACCTTTTTGAAACTATTTGTTTTCTAAAGTCATAGAAACTTTCTGCAAGTGACATCTCACAGAAAAAAAAAACAATTTATTAAAAAGCAATTCAAAGTTTAAGTTCTGTTTTATATAAAAAATAGAAAGGCATATTTCTCTGTTCCCCTAATTTCCCAATAACCCTCAGCAGAGGCCCTTACAATACCTTCAAGAACCCATGATGGGAGGTCAGGAGACAGTTTAGAAATCAAATAATAGATTTACTTGAATATTCAGGTTATTGAAATAAAATGCATGAGCCAGAAAGGTGAAGCATTTTATTCAGTATCACACATTTGGTAAGTTATAAAATAAAGAAAAAAATTTCCTCACCTTTAGAAAATGTTTATTTGCAATCCCCAGGGACATTCTTTCCACTTGACACTGTACCTTCGTAGTCTAGACTTATACTTATGCAATAACTGCTGCTCCATTGAACAGTAAGATCTTCTTGTCTCAAGCACCAAGACTTGTCCTCTGTGGTGTCCCCAGCCAGGTAACTCATCATTGTTTGACTACCTAGGGTCCAGATGTCACAGAATACATGCTATTGAGTGGAGACAGTTGTTGCTGCTGCTGCTTCCTTCTCCCTTTTCCTTATGTTTCTTCTTCTAGTCCCATTTCTTTCCCTTTCATTCTGCATTTTGAGGCACCTTGCATTTGTTTTCTTTCACCTTGATTTGACTTTTTGCTCAACATTTTTTCTCAATACTGCCCACAAAATTGATATTAACCCTGTCATTGTCCTAGTTTCCTTGCAAAACTTGCTCATTTGTCCATCCACACTTTGATTGCATTCCCATCTGTTGATTTCTTTTCCTGTTGCTTTTTACCTTAGTGAATTCTCACTTTTTGACTTGGTTTTTAATTTTTATGTTCCAAATAAATACCTTTAATTTTCAAATGAATTCTGACAATCTTTTTATTTTCAAATACTATGTCTTATATACACTACTTATTTTTAAAATCCTTTATAAAAGACACTGTTCATGGTAGTGAAGGGACTGGGAGATAAAGGGACCCTTTCTATATAATCAGACCAGGAGAGACCACTCGGGGGAGGCAATGCTTGGGCTGGTCAGTAACCCAGGAGATGAATTATAATGAAGGATTCTGCCTCCTTAGCAGTTGGTAAAAGTTACTGTCATTACATTATTCCTAAATGTTTTTTGAAGATGGAGTATGGATCTCTGTGGAGAGTTTAGCTAAGCTACTCCATGGTATTGCTGCCTGGGAATCCATTTTGTTTGGCAAAGCAGCCTGTAGTGACCTTAAATTGACACTAGCTCCCTCACACAAGTGCATGCCCTAGAAACTAGCCCTAGAATTCTTTTAGTTGCAAGCAGTGCAAGTTGCTGGTCTGGACTTCTCCAACAGTCCTTGTGATCAATAGTCTCTCCTGCTACCCAGCACCTTCCCCTAAGTGTCGCTTAGATGAGACTCCTATGTGTTTTATCAAAACCCAGCTCTTTTGGTTTTAATTGACCAATTATCCTCAGCTTTGGAACCCAAAAGAACTCTACTTAAAACAAACAAACGAAAATATTATATGCCTCAAGTCTTGTCTCTCTGTCTGAATTCTGCCTTGATCTCCCTGTGTAGCCTCTCAAAGAACATGGAATACTTCTAGAACCTGTAAATAATAAACTTCTTGTGGTCTACTGTTGAACCAAAGTTCACCATCTGGCACTCTGTGCTTCACTTATTAAGTGCTAATTTTAGAAATTCATAACTATATCTTTATAGCAAGATGCTTATAGCACACACATATATTAAAGTGGCTTAAAGAGGCATGGGTGATTGATTTTTCTTTCCTGTCCTTTACCAAAATAAAAAAGTCTAACTATAACATAAAGTAAAACTAGGAGTGGGCTTATATACTTTCAAAGTATATGTCAAATTGGGTGAAGCATTTCACCAGTGTGTGTTCTGGGGGAGAGAGGTGTGAGATTGGGGACTGAGACTATTTTCCTTATGGAAAGCCACAAAGCAATCAAATTATATGTTCAAATAATATGTTTAACGAATAGACACAGTTTCTATTTTTAATGTATTTCAGTCTTTATCACTATGTTGCAAATCAATTTTCAGTATTAGATTTTTGTTTCTCAAAAGGTTGAATAAAAATAATAAAAGCTGTGAAAAACAGAAGGCATCGGTCCTTGATTGCCAGGTATAACAAAAGCATGAAAAGATAATGTTTTTCTGTGACCCCGCTGTACAAAACACATTTTTCTTATTGCTAGTACTGTACATAAGAAAATATTCGTGTATACAACCATGGCACCCTGAATGTGCCCGATCTTGTCTCATCTTGGAAGCTAAGCAGGGTCGGGCATGGTTAGTACTTGAATGGGAGACCACCTAGGAAGACCGGGTGCTATAGGTGGGAAAAAATAAATAAAGAAAATATTCACAAAGTAATTAATTAATAAGCTAAGTTACATCACTCCTTAAATTTGGTAATCTACAAAATGCTAATAAGTCAATGCCCTCATTGGCAGAATAGGCTACAATGTGAGATTATAATAATTGCATAGGCATATCTAATAGGTGAATTGATGACCATCAGCCTATTATAAAACTCCTTCCCCAAGAATCTAACAACATATAAATATACATATTTGCCCCACTAAGGAAAATAAATGTAAGGACAATATGAAAAATCAAGATAAGAAGAGGAATTAAACAGAAGGGTTGGAGGAGATATATAGAAACTATATTTAAATAGTTGGAAGAATATGTGGACATGGTATCCATAGGTAACTGATTAAGCAATATATCATAAACTTAGAATGTACAAAATAAAATAATATGAGCTTGCCGTGGTATTTTAGTTTTAAAATTTGAGCATGATGATACATCTATCTACAAGAGCTTACTAAATTGCCCAAATTTTACTATAGCTGTTCTTGAGGAATCAGTTATGCCTTGCCAAAATATAGGGAAAGAAAATAATAAAACATCTCCAGAGAAAAAGGTTAGATTATTTTCTAATACTTGTGTCACATACCTCCACACTAAAGAGGCCAAAGAATCAGCTCTCTTTTTCTAACTATAAATTATAGATTGAAAAATTGAGCCATGCTGTGGCTGCAAACTATTTGGTAGGCTATTCTATTATGGGTTTCTAACAACTTTTGAGAAAAATTGTTATAATACCATATTCTCTTTTGCTACTATATCTGTACACATCAGATTTACATTGATTCTTCACACATGATTATTACGTGAGTTGGGCGTTCAGGGTCTTGCAATAATCAAAAATTTGGAAGTGGTGAAAAAGAGATGGAGGCAAGGTACTAGATGAGACTTAGAGGAATTGCAGGGTCTGAATCTTTTCTGTATCACACGAAAGACATCAAAATGTCCCCACTGGCAAAAGGGCTCTCAAAAGTAGATAGAATATCATATTCTCTGAGTACTTAGTATCATAATAAGCATTCTCTGAGCTCCTGACCACAGAAGCAGAAATTCCCATGGGGAAACAGAATAGATATCATCTCCCAAGACTGAACAACTTTTGCAACCACAGAGTTGCCAATTTTCCAGAAAAAAAAAAGACAGTGTATCTGATGCCATAGTACTGTTTTTGAAGACCATAAACAGTTACATTTATTACTGCAGGTTTGCCATTTCTAAACCTTGTGACATGAAGGGAAAAGTGGACAGTGGAGGAGATATTATTATTTAACTTGAATTGGATGGTTACATTCTTTGGGCCTCTGTCAGGAAAATACTTGCTTAAATGCCAATTATTTTGCCAATTGTGGTCCATAAAAAAAGTTATTCCTTCCAAGAAGCCAGCTTAAAGACTAATAAGAAACTGGGTAATTTAATGACAAGCTATTAAAAAAAATCCTAAAAGATAGAATGTAAGATAATAAACTTCTCTGGTGAAGTTTCCCTTATCAAAAAAAAAAAGAGTGAGCTCTCTAAAAATTAATTTCTAAAAACTCAATTTCTGAATGTTTGCTTCTCTATCCTTGAAACTCTAGGTTTCACTGTTGTAGATATTCTAATATATAAGAGAAAAAGTTAAATTAGCCAATAATATAGACAATGATTGTGCTAATCTGGAATATAAAACTGGAAGTTTCAAACTTTTGAAGCTAATAAAACAATAGACTCAACAAATAAGGTTGTTGTAAGAATCAAATTAGTTACTATATAAAGATCTTATAACTGTGTATAATATTCAACAAACACTTTTAAATGTTAGCTGTTATAATTGATACCAATACAAATATAGAGTTTCTTGCCTTGGCTAGTATGACCAAACTTCCTTCATATTTCCCCATATATATTTAGCTCTTATTCCATTCCCCTCAAAGGAGATTCTCTATAATTCCAAGAGTCCTCAAATAGCTTACCGCTATCAAAGATCCACAGATAAAATGTGACTTTACCATCAAATTCTCCAACCACCAGCGAGCACTCATCAAGCTCACCTCTTTCTTTACCACTTTGCCCTATTTCTTCTTATCTTCTTAATATATTGCCTCTATGTGAAATGAATATATTTCCTTTGTGCCCTCAGTCACCATTTATGTTTCTCATATTTTTTACCCTTTATTCTACTGTTTCTTTTTCCCTTAAGTTCATGAAAATGCTCTCATCTCTATCCTATACACCTCCCCCTCCCCAATTCCGACATGCTCCTCTAAAACATTTCTTTCTCCCTAGGATTTTCATTTTTGGAAGAATTATTATACTCTAATTTTCTCCATTTTCTCATCTTTTTATTTTTTAACAGGCTATAAGTTTGTTTTGCCCCCAGAAATTAATTCAATCAATAATGTTGATTTTGTTCATTCTGGTAAATCCTGGGGACATTACCTATATATTTTCTATTCTGATGCCTTTTACTTCTCTATCAAGACTGGTGCTACTCATCCTCTCCCAAGATTACCCAGTAAAGTTTTTAACCCAGTTTATACTGTAGAAACTCATAATTTAACAACATGTATCTAAAAAGAAGTTCTAATTTGCTACATCCAAATGCTCCCTGGTAGTTTTACTTAGGTTAACACAATGACCTCAAACTAAGAAAGTCCAGGGTCCATATTCTTGAATCTCCAACAAAAATTTGCTTCCTAATACTTTCTCAATGTTAACTCGACAGTCCCACTTTATACAATTGCCTAAATCAGAATTATATAGAAATTATTCCTGTCTTTCCATCTATACTTGCCAAGTCTTGCCACTTCTAAACCCTAATATTTAATCTACTGTATCTGCTTTTTTTAAATTTCTACTACCACTCAAAATACCATTCTCACTGATTCCCATTACTTTAGTCTGGCTCTTTCAAATCTCTTGTCAATAGGAAGGCTAACATAACTAGAAACAGTTTAGTTTTATTTGCTCCTGTTTTTTTAATTCCTTCTCAATACATACAAACTAACAGCTATGATGCTTAGTACACTCTGCACAGTTCTTTATTGGTGGTTGCATGTTCTTTTAAAAAATCACTTCTCTCCATATGTTTCCTCACATGTTTTGACTAGTATCACAGAACTTTTGGGCTTTCTTGGATATACTTCGTGATATCAGAACTTCGTAATTTTGTATATTCATCATTTGCCTGTAATTATTTTATTCTCAATATGCCAACCTCATCCTTTCTCTCCTCCTTCTTGGAAAATTCATATTAACTTCTGAAGCTAGATAAGGTGCTGACTTCCTAGGAAAAAGTTTTCTATTTAGTTTCACAATCACCATATCCAGTTCATTATTCCCTACTACCATGCTTTATAAATGCATCTATTATCTCAGACATTATGCTATACAACAAATACTTTTAATAATTTCTATTTCTTCACAGAATTATAACCTTAAAGTCAAGATTATATGGTTTTAATCTTCACCTAGTGTTCAGAATAGAGTCAGAATAAATTCATATTAAACAATTGAATTAATAAACACCTTTCTTTGTCTCTCCTATTAATCTCCATTTCAAATTCCTACAAAGAGTAGAAAGAAATTAACTAGACATACAAATGGTGTACTATCTTATTCCAGGCCAGTTTACTGGATTTAATGAGAGAGTGTTATAGGCATGTGTTGAAATTGTGTTAAAAAATGTGCATGTATGTGTATACATATATATTTTTTGCATAATTATGTATACTTATGCATTATTTATATATGTGTGTGTGTGTGTGTATACACACACACAGTCTTCATTCTGAGGTTTCAAATATTGAAATGTATAAGCTTAACAAAAATAATAATGAAACAATTTATTTCTCCTTTTTTTAGTTGTTTTATTTTATTATTATAATTTTTAAGAAAATTTTCTTTAATAATTTTAATAAATTTAGTATTGTTTTTATGATCTGATTTAAAATGAAATTATTCTCCTGTAAAAATTCAAATCTTTCCTGGACATCATACTGAATACTTATTTTTTATTAAAGAATATCAAAGAGAAAACTATGCTATACATTCATGTTTGGCATATGTATTTTGAAAAAAAAATAAATCTTTGACTTACTAACTCTTTTTACTTTATAAAAGGAGGTATGCTTACTACTGACTTTCGCCCTCTTATTTAAAAGGCTGAATAAAAAGATAAAAAAAATTATAACATTTTTGATAGCATTAACTGAGAATAATGTCAATATAAATGTATTGTGTCCACAGGAATTTTGAGTTTGCTATTTTTGCTTCTTTCTTCAGCTTTTTCTCGCCCTTTCCTTTCATGGGAAATTTTTTTCCAAGGATTTAGGGCAAGTCTATTTTTCTTGATGGCCTCAGACTAGTGATTTGAGCTTAAGCAAAAGAAAACTTCAATTTTCCAAGAGTCAGACCAGCAAAGTAATCTATAAATTGCTTCATATGTCTGAGCAATAGCTTTCCTCCTGCAGCTCTTGTCTGTATTTTAGGAGCCATAGAAAGGGAAGATACAGTAGGATGAATAATATGCCTTTCCCAAATATATCCAGATCCTAATTCCCAGAATCTCTGAATATGTTCCCTTACATGGCAAAAGGGACTTTGCCTGTATTATTAAATTAAGCATCTTAAAATGGGGAGATCTTCCTGGATTATGTGAGTGGGCCCAATGTAATCACAAAAGTCCTTGTAATAAGACTAGAATCGTAGATAGAAGTAGAAGATGTGAAAACAGAATCATGAGATTGCAGTGGTGAGAGAAAGAAGTACGTAGTGAGGAAATTTCTAGAAGCTGAAAAAAGAGAAGAAATGAATTCCCATCTCAAATATTGCAGAAGGAGCCAGCCTTGGAAGCACTTTGACTTTAGCCCAATGAGACTGATGTAATTCTGACCTCCAGAATTGTAAGAATAAATTTGTTTTGTTTTAAGTCACTAAGCGTATGGTACTTTTTGACAGCAGCAATAGGAAACTAACACAGAAATTTTATTCATGGTCAATGTTTGGGATCATACCACCCACCCTGATTATGAGTTTCCTTTTTTTAATACAGGAAATGATTGCCAGCAATGAATCCCTTCGACTTTTTATTTACTTTTTTGGTGGTGGGGGGGTATCTTTTTTTTTTTTTTAATTTGGAGTTCCTATATATATCTAAATATATATTAGATATATATTTAATATATCTAATAGATATATTTAAAAAAGTATCAAGTGTGTTAACATTCCTGTGCTATAAAACAAGTTAAAAAGATAAGAAAAATCTCAAGCTTGCATTCTTTCCTCAAATTGTAATTTTATTGAATTATATACTAGAATCAAAAATGCCAAACGTTCAGGTTAATGTCTTATCCTGGTGACAGTTAATCAAGCCCATTTCTTCCTAAACATAGAAGGCACTCCCATGGAATGTATTAGTGCAGATTCTCCAAGAAACAGATGCCAACGCATAATTTTTAAATCTTGCTGGAATTTTATTAGAAGAAACACCTGTGAGAGCAAATGTAGAGGTAGCAGGAAGAGGCTGGGTCATATAAGTCTGAACCAGTGAAGTGGAGAAGGAAGGAACATTGGATGAAAACATCAGTGCCTGTCTAAATTTGGCAAGGCTACTGGGGATTTCTTGAGGAAAAGGTTTGTGATTCCCCAAAATGGACCCATCTCGGGACTCTTGCTGCACTCACCTTGACCTCCACGCACACACAATGATAGATTTCCAGGTATAATATCCATAGTCTGTAGTCAATTATGCTCACTATATCTGGATGTCTGTGAGGCATATTCTTATGGCCATCACATGTGGCAATACCATGAAACAAGCCAATTCTCCTGAGGCAATTAGCCAATCAATCAACTGGAATACTATAAATGTTGGCATGTTGCCAGTGATCAATTTAACTCATTTTTTGATGGAAAGCACATTGAAAAAAAAGTGAAAAGTTTTTGTTGTATTAGACTTAAAACCAGAAATCTTGCATTTTAGACCAAATCTGTTAATCTTCTTAAACTATAGAATCCTTTATGTAATCCTTTTTATTCTTAGTTAATTTATAATATATTCTTTAATAGGTTTTGATTTATATATATTTCTAAAGTGTTAAAGGTTAATGAATGCATTTCTCCTGATGGAATAGATACGTAGACATGCACATTTATACAAACAAACACACATTTTTATTTCTATGCTAATATTCAGTGACAGTTTCAGGAAAGTCTAGTATTCCAGTTGTGTGTGTGTGTGTGTGTGTGTGTGTGTGTGTGTGTGTGTGTGTGTGTGTATTTCTGCCCAGTTAACTCTCTTGAGACACCACTGTAGTATTTTTCTGAACACTGCAGAGACAGAAAAAAATAAACTTCTAGATAACTAAAATGGTCCTGTATGTCTTCCCTAAAGTCCATTAATAGAAATATCATTTATCTCTATTTTTTTAAGTATAGAACTATTCAATAGATGACTGTTTTCATAATACATAAGAGAAACCAAAGAAGAAACAAAACCCCTATTTCTTTTTCATAATTTGATGAATTACAAAAAAGAAGGCAGTTATTTTATCATAAAGAAAATTTAGGACAACCTTTACATATGGATGCTATAAATTAGCATTAACATTTCTATTAAATTTTAGATGGTGTTCAAAATAGTTTCCATAAAGCATATTCACTCTGCCCCTTATTCTTCCACTTATTCAAACAAGATTAACACTTGCTAGCAAAAAAAAAAAAAATCAGAAAGAATAGGACATCACTGAATTTATTAGGATAGTTGTTTCAACTGACTGTCATCTATTCCAAAGACTAAACTTATCCAGTATTTCTTTAAAGAGTCGAGAGAGCTGCCCTCTTTATACAATTTAGACCTGACATACAGTATCACTAAATAATCTGATAATTATACTTGTAATATAGCTGCTTATTGAATGATACCATCAACTATTTCATTTAATTGCTTATTTAGAATTCTGAATACATAAAGCAGACATTCCATTTGGGATATAAACCATTAACCACAGACATAATATAATGACATTTGTATTTTTACTTGTTAAGTTTTCTTCACTGAATTATTTCAGCACATACATATAAGTTAGAGTCTATCCATGTAAAAAATTACAGTGAGTAAACTTATATTCATTGCTGATTATTTCAAATTATTGTGTTCATATATTGTGTGAAGGCTCTGGGGATATAGCAATGGATAGAAGATAAATTCCCTACCACTAGTAATAACAGCTTGTAAAATGCATACTGGATTAAAAATATAGTGTAGAGAGAGCATATTTGAGAGGAGATCTAGAGGAAATCTCCTTTAAGTGAGAGACTGGTAGCTTAGCTAGTTTTCTCAAAAGTGAATGATAAGAAAAAGAGTGAATGGGGTGGGGGAAGGAAGGGAGAGAGGAAGGGAGGGAGGGAAAGACAGACAGACAGAAGGCAGGGACACATACCTCAGATACAAGCCAAACTCTTCATATAATCTAATGCTGGAAGTAACATCATATCACTCTGTTATAGCCTATTTTTTCAGATTAGAGTCTGGAAGACCACACACAAGAGGAAGGAAATTCAGTTCTATTTATTGAGAAGTACCAGACAATTGTGGATATATATTTAAAACCATTACTATTCCCTTACCCTGCAACATTTTATTGGATTTCAGCCTATGAGAGTCACTGAAGGAAATTTAGTTTCTCTCTGTCTCTCTCTCTCTTTTTTAATTTAGATATAATTGACATATAACATTGTATAAGTTTAAGGTATTTATTTGATACATGTATATTTTGAATATGACTACCACTAGAGTTAGCTAAAACATTTATCACTTCAATAATTATCAACTCTTTTTTATGGTAAGAATATTTAAGATCCAATTTGGTTATTGAACCCCTTGCTTGCATTATCTATGAGGTCATCATGCATTGGTTGCTTCCTTCTGCCAAAGTCATCAGCTCCATATAGAAACCCTCTTATCCTTCACATTTTGTAGTGTGTCTCTCCTATCTCCCTTTTATGACTATGGATAGGAATCACTCTCTTTTACTGTTCTTTTGTATTGCATTATTGAATGCACTTAAAATGGACTAAGATGGTGTTGTCTTCTGGTATGCACAAAGTGAGGCTATTGCACTAAGAATGAAATTGCACTACTGATTTTCTGGACCAACTCTCTCAATAATTTTTTTTTTTAAAGCTGCATAATATACCTTTAAAATATTATTTATGTTTTAAAGAACTGACAATATATTCAGACCTCATTGACCAAAAATAAGTACAACTGAGAAGCAAGAAGAGCATTTGTTAAGAGCAAATTCTGTTTTAGGGAACATGAGTTTAGATTTCAAGACCTCTTGTAGCATTACAAAAAAAAAAACTTAAAAACCTTGAATTTGCCTAAAATTGGGAGACTCAGAGAAAACCCCACCCCATTATGCTGGAATATCCACAGCGTCCCAACCAAAAGTTAAGGGGGATCAAAAGATAAAACACACACACACACACACACACACACACACACACACACACACACGTGTTTATGTGCAGGAAATAAGGCTTGACCCTCAGCAAAGCAGGAGTGAAAGACTGCATATAAACATAATTACCAGTTGACCTTTCTACAGCTTTGCAGCTTAAATTCTCATTATCTCCATTGTCCAAAATAACTCAAAATGAGAGGTTCATTAAATGCAGCCCTGGACCAACAGTGGCACCGGAAACTTGTTAAACAAACACAAATCTCTGAGCTCTCTTCTGTCTCTTACTCCATTAGAAGAATCTGCTGGCTGGAGAAACACTGCAGGGCATCCTGTCAGGAAGGCGACTCTGTGAGATGTCTCATTCAACACGGTGTTCTGAGGCTGTATGAATCTCTCCTTGGGACCAAGACATTTATTCTCCAAGCCTCCAAGAATGTGGCAGGCTAAGGGCCTGGTGCTGAGCCCTTTGCTGGGAATTTCCCTAGATGGCAGAAAGGGGCCACCTCCCAGGTTACATAGCAGCCTGCAGACAAAACCTGATGGACGTGCTGGTTTCAGTGAGTACGCCTCTAAAGGACCATCTGAGTTTCAGAGCTCCATCACCTCTCGACATCTTGTGTCCAGTCCTGGCGTACTTACTTTGTCATAGAGGATGCTCTCGAGAGTATTCCTCCTGCATAGATATTTAAGTCTCAGAACTATTTCCTAGGAGCCCACCATCCAGTTCGGTCACTCTGTATCCACTGCTGACACAATGAGCCTGCCTCGTCTCTGGTCACAGGCTGGCATTCACTGCTGGTAACTATGGTCCTGATAAGTTCTCTGCTTGAAGTTCCACACACTCTACACCCTACTCATTTGACCCCAGGACTCTTCCTCTCCAGCGCCTTCCAACACTTAGGCGATTCCATTTTGGAACTACATAGAAATAGCTGCTTTTTACTTCAACACGCTTAGGCCCTGGGAGACAGGAGGTAACATCCTGGGGATCCTCATAACCTAAACGTGCCATGCCATGGTTTACACATAATTTTGACCACCCAAGCTCTGTGTGGGGCATGACTCTGTGTAGAGTCCAATAGGAATTCTAAGCAGGATGTACTTTTAAAATCATAAGTATGATTTTTACCCTAATCACATCTCTGCTTAGTCCTTGGGTTTCACTCTATTCCCACGGTTCAGAATGTCATTTTCTCTTCTCATGTGGCAGAATTTACTTTACCTCTTGTCCAGTTTTACTCTAAGGTCTATAGTAAAAATCTCTGCCCTGAGTTCTCTAAACTCTTTTTCTTTATAAAAAAGTGAAAACTAAAGAAAACAAAACAAAACAAAAACTTGCTTATCCAATGAAAGTTTTAGCTTTCACACTTATTTTCTCCAAAATCGATATGAACAGTTTATGCCAGAAATGTAAAAAATGGACATTCTTTCCCATGCCCTGGGTTCTGATCTCTCCTTAAAAATGTCTACCTCCAAACACACAACAGAATATACAGATGTTAAATTATAATGTACACCTGAAAATTATTTAATTGTATTAACCAATGTTATCCCAGTCAATATAATAAAATAAAAAGTCAACATCCACATCACTGGATGAGTGTGACAGAACCAAGAAATTCACCAGTATTAAATACATCATTGAAGGAAATATGTTAAATATGTAATGCCATGAGTAATGTTATAATATTAACCTATGAGACATGTAATATAGTACAATACACATGTTACGCATTTATTTTCAATAATAACTATATTATTCAAAGGTAAGCTGAGCAAGTTTTCATTCTGAGAAAGATCTCCGTTTTTCGAAGCCTCTTCCCTGAGGAGGTCTGACACTGTTTGACTTCGTGCACTTGGGAAGGTCCTTGGACTAATAAGGTGACTGAAACTGCCTTCAGGCTCCCCTCAGCTCAGCGACAGAGCAGACAGGCTTCTTCCCGACTTCGGGCACCTGACCTCCCTGTTTCTAGAGCATTTACTTTAGAAAACATGTCACCTTTTCCTGCCTCATCATGATTCACATTTCTTAAAAAAACCTCTTGCGAGTTTTATAACCAAATAGCAATCTTTCTCAAAGACCTGACAACCACCCCTTTGTAATGTAATTTTTAGAGTGTCTTTCTCCTGAGTAGGGGCTTAATTGCTTCACATTCAAACTGCTGGCTCAAATCTTTTTTATTAAAACCTCTTCATGAGAGCGAGACTGGCCTAGGCTCTCAAAGACATAGGCCCAGTATCTCAATGATAGTAGTATTTTCAGATGCACTGTAGGTCAATTAAGAGATGTGTTTTTGTTTGCTTATAATGCAAATAATTAGATGCAGTTCTGCACTCATCAAGGAATATTCCTTGGTATTTAAAAATGTAGATATAATTATATAATTATAATTGCTAAGATTATGAAGTTATAAGTAAAAGAGTCATAGAATGTCAAGCTTAGAAGCAATTGCTCTTTAAGTAGTATTCTTTTTATTATTGTTATTTTTTTTTCTTTTTAGGCAAGGCAACTCTTGGTTGACCTCAAAGATTGTAAAGACTTTGTCATCTTACAATCCTTTGTTTTTTATTTTTTATTTTTTTATTTTTTATTTTTTTTATGCCCACAGCATCTGGTCTTTCTAGGGATCTCATATCCAAGTACTAACCAGGCTGAACCCTGCTTGGCTTCCTAGATCAGAAGGGATCAGACTTGTTCAGGGTGGCATGGCTGTAGTAAGTAATATTCTTTAAAAACAATTGAGGCACTAATTTGTGTAAGCTCTCATGGACAGGAGTATGTCCACATATTTCTTCAGTCTCTAAAGAAGTAACTATGGTAGTCAAGGCATTGCAGGTGTTAAGCAAACAAAGGCTAAATGGCTTTCTCTGTATTTTTCATCCACAGGTCCTGGTATTAACCCTTCAAACTATGCATATCTGTTGTGTATTGGTTCACTATGATTTAGAATCACTTGTTTATGACTGAAGTAAAATTGTTTTAATCCAATTGTGTATGGTAAAGACAAAAAAAAGTTGTTTTTAGAAGTAAAGTTGTTTTGATATAAAAACAAAGTAAGTTGTGTAAGGATGTCACGTATCTCATCTGTTGTCACTGATAAACACTCAGCAGCTGAAGGGCCCTGCTGGGAGCTTATCGATAAAAACACATGGAGAAGTAATGGTGCGAAGGAAACATTTTGACTATAAATACTGAGACTTCGTGAGGATTAATCCAGAATTTCCATGCAGGCAAGGGGACACTTGGCCCACTTAAATAGCTCTCTGAAGATTTTCAGACATTTGCTTATGCCGTGCCTAAGGTAACTCTGGTCAGCAGTGGTGCTGAACTAGGCAGAAGCCTCAGAAGGAGGGGCATCTGTCACTGCCTCTGTGAGGCACTTTGTGTAGGCAGTAATACAAGTCTTGCAATGGACTCTGGAACGATGAGCCTCTGTACAGAGCATTGCCTGCCTGTCACCACCGGCGTCTTCCATCCCTAACAACAAGCTCTAGCAACAAGGGAATGCCTGTAACTGAAAGTCAGCTCCTGGTTAGTTAACACTGTCCCTCTCAAGTATTACTTGTATGATACAGTACACCTCATTTCAATTTGGACTTCATTCCTTTCATTTTCCTTTGTCTGGAACAATAGTGTAATTAATCTATCATTGCTTTGGAGTATGTTCGTTCTTTATTGGCTTATTAAGAGGCATTATTCTGTAGGCTATTGGCTTGTCAGATTCCTACAGTGAACCTGTGCTGAATAAATGACTGGCAAACATAGAATCTGTCTCTGAGCATGATTTTGCCACCCAAAACAAAACAAAATCAAATGCATTTTTTTTTCTAAAGGTGTTTTTAAAAAGTATTTGGAATATATATCTCCCTAATTCATGCTGTCTACCTAATTAATGCTTCCACTCTCCTCATTCTTTCTCAAAATTGTTTTTTCTCAAAAGTAATATCCATATAGTCCTTTAAAGTTCTTTATAAGGTTATTATTTAAATTATTTTATTAACACTGTCCTAAATAGAATGTCCTCAAATTTCTCATTACCATTTTTAAAGGTAATCATTAAAATTAAGTAGAACATGCAAGTATCTTGAAAAGAAATATCTGAAGAGAAATAATATATACTCAATTAAATTGTTTTATTTTAGGCTGAGCTTGTATGATTAGCTTTCTTGAAATCTACATCACAGGCTAACTCACTTTGAATTTACTGTGCTCTGAATCACTTAAACATTTTCATCACATGCTGCTATTAATTCAGCCTTACATCATTTGCAATTTGAATCTAAGTATGTTATCATGCATGTATGCATCTCTACTATATTTCATTTGTTCAATTCAACCTATCATTACAGGTTATAGAGATCATTTCTGGATTGTAATTGTTTTGCAGTGTGTTCACTAACCCTGCAATCTTCCAGTGACCCACAATTTAATGAACATATGAGCTTTCTCTCTATCTGCTCATCTAAGTTACTGATTAAAAGCACTAAAGGCACAATTTTGAGGCCTCTACACCAAATTATACCAGTCATAACCTTTTTGACATTTTTATTTTTTAATGACTTAATAATGTACCTAATTAATGGTCCTTGCATTTAGGCTATATAATAAAATGTATGCAAAGGGGTATTGGCAATAAACAGAATATATATTTTATTAAAGAGATAAAAGTTACTACGTATTACTTATTTCATATATGGCTTACATAAAGGGACCAAAAGCAAAAGTAGGAAGAGTAAATGCTGGTTTTAAGAAACTGCATGTCTGTGGCTTGCTCTAACCTATCATCCCTGCCAAACCTGGATTTAGGTTCGCAGTTATATGTGTATAGAAATACATCCATTTAAGAAAAATAATTGAGTTTATACATTCTCATAAGCTTTACAAAGTGGTTTTTGAGCCTTCCTACAAAGTTTGTTTCTTAAAGCTTAAAAATAAATAGTCTCCTAACATCACTCTATCCAGGATGGGGAAATTCTGATATTTATCAAAAGTACTAGATCAACAAAAGCAATAGGGAAGAGCAAAGCAGAAATAAATATTAGAAAATGATCTTAATTATATAGCTTACTTTGAATATAGTTTAAATGGATATTGTATTCTATCTTGTAGTGCACTTTGAATTTCAGCAAGTGTCTATTTAAAGTCTTTGCCACTTAACACTAACTGTACTGGAGCTCTGTAAGCTTGAGGTTTCTCATCTTTAAAAGTAGGATATTATTATGTATATATATATATATATATATATATATATATATATATACACACACATATATATATACACATACATACATCTATGTTGTCTATACAAAATATTAAAATACATATATTTTTATAAAGACTTGCCTTAAAAAAGTTGTGAACATAAAATGATGGAATGCACGTAAAGCAAGTGACACAATGCCAAGCATATAATACATATTTTTCACTGTGTTTATGTTCTAAGGGATTCGTGGTGTTTTTATTGTGTTGTTTTGTGTCCCCTTTCTTTCTTTCCTGTTATAGGAGTTTAGGGTCTGAGTCATCCTCCTCATTTTGCCAACTATTCAATGTTCAGAAAGCAAATGTGGCACTTAGAGGTAGCCATTGTAAAATGGGCATGGAGCAGGTTTCTTTGGCTTCTTGTGGATTAAGGAATATAAATCTTGCAAACTATCAAAATAACTTGGTCTAATTCACAGTGTTCAGAGAACAGAGAAAGATCTAGGACTAAATGGTGATTTCCTTGGTATATGTATATGCTGTTTGGGGAGTGAGTGGGAGAAATACTTGTAGCCATGTATTTGTCACATTTAATTCAATAAAGTCTTTTACAGAGTAGCCATACTCATGGCCAGGTGTTTACTGAGAAGTTTAACCTAGCATGCCTGAGTCATTCAATCTTTTGCTAAAGGTCATGATATTTTAGTATATAAAAAGCCATCAAGAAAATGATTGTGATTTTATAAGCCCTTACCTATGACTTCTGAATTATGTTGTTCAAAGTGACCATATATATATCATTTTACTTTATAATATAACCACAAGTCTACAGAATTCTATCCATTTCTAATTTTGTGAATCCTGTTCCTTATATATTTACTGTTACTTTTCAGAAATAGTGAATTTGAGACCTGAAAATATGGAAACACCTTTTTATAATTCTGAAATTAAATAAAAGTAAAAAATTTAAAAAGTATAAAAATAACGGTCTAATATGAACTTATGTGTATAGTTCATATTGTATGCACGCTGCAGCTTAGATAGTCAATAGGTGCATATCCTTAATTTTTCATTTTCAAATAAACAGTCATTCAAGCCAAGTTAGTTTCCTCTCGTCTGGGTAGTTTTCTACATGCCTATTGTTTTTATTTTTCTATCTTAAATGACAATAGAATGGGAAAATATTGTTATTTAAATAGCACCTTTCCATACATCATTGGCCAAGACATCTGTTAAATCCAATGAATAATTTAAGTTTACTATGTGCAAGGTATTATCTTGCCCTCTAGGGGTCAAAATGAAGAATCCTCAAACAGTAAGCCCTTCCTTAAGTATTTTATAAAATAATTGAGAGAAAAGATATGACCACGTGCACAGTTAAAATGAGAAAGTTATTCCTGTAGATAGGGTGTGTTACATATTTCATAATAGTCCCATCATTTACTAGGATAAAATATGGAAATATCTGAATATTATGTGTAGAGTGTCTTAAATTATAGAACGCTAATTTAAAAAGAAAACTTTGGTTCATTTACAATTATATAATCAACAAAATATTTTTGGCTCTTACAATACAGATAATTGTTTCTATGTCTGCCTTCACCCCAAAGATTTATTTTTAATCTACTGTTCTTTTAAAGAAGAGAGGTGTCTCATTTACATTCTTATTTTTGGAACATAAAATATGGCATGGTACATAGAAGATGCTCAGTAAATGTTAGGAGAACTAATTAGATGAGTAAACAAAGTGAATTTAAAAATATGTGACTCTTGTGTACTACAGGATTCTTTTGAACATCATAATTAACTGAAATCTTACAGATTTTTTTTAATTTAAAAACTATGCAAATTATTGTCACGAATATGGGTTCATTATTTCCTAAAATATGTAGGTGAGTACTGTATATCTTCAAGAAGGTCAAGAACAAATCTTTGCAGCCTTTTTCTCTGCTCTCTCGTAGGACAAATACAGGCTGGATTCTAAGACTTTCCTTCCTGCACTCTATAACTAGGCAGACTAAGTTTTCATTCATTTCACATATTCTGCCCTCTCACACCTTCTCTGTTCCTTTACTTAACTGTCCTTGACATTTGGAGCAAACTAATCCCTGTATTTTTTCCATTCCACGGTTCTGTCTTCTGTAAGCTCTCTGCTAAAATTTTACTTATTCAGAGAGCAGTCCCTCATTAACCCAGGCCCACAAACCTTCCACTCACTCATCAGAAAGAACATCAATTCTAATTTACATGCATAGGAATCTCTAGCCAGCAGTTCCTTGGGGAACAACAGTTTTGTCTATCATAGTTTTAAGAAAACACTGAATTTTATTTGTATATCCCGATCTTCAAATCTGCAGTTATTGTATGTTTGGTTCATTTTTGTCCTCTTGTAGTATCAGGAAAGATTAGATGTCTTTTTTCCCTGACTACCATGTGAATAGACCTGTGACAGATTCTATAGGGAAGGACAATCAAATCTGTTGGTTTTCTAAATACCCAGTATATGTTTAGGTACAGGCCCAGGATTCATTTTGTTAAAATGATTATGTTCCTTTGAATCTAATGTATATTTGCTATTGCTGATAATATAACAAGACAAAGTATAAGGGTAAAGAACATGCTATATCAGGCCAGTAGAACCGAGACCACCTCTTCTATGTATAAAAAAGCGAGACAGAAAATTCATCCTGAAAATCATGACCTCTGAGAATGTCACCAAGGCTATATTTGAAACAATATATATATATATATATATATATATATATATATATATATGCCTGGTTTCATTATTTTATATATTAACTTCTTTGTCTCCTTGTTTACTTGGGTTACTTTTCTGCCTCAATGGAATAGATAATTATAATCATTCATAGATTATAGAAGAGAGAAAAAATTAAACAATTCAATTTTCATCATGAAAACTTTATACACTTATATGTTGGTAAAATATGAATGGAAATAATTTATCAGAAATATTAAAGTAGCACAAAATATTATTGGTGACAATTCACATTGTTTACTTAGTATGCAAAGCAACCACAGAAAACAGCTTCACTAGCTTTCAAATTGCTGCAAAAGTCTTTAATCAAAGGGAAGATTATCTTCATTTTAATTGACTTTATATTAAATCAAAAGTGTTATGTAATTCATAGTCCAGGTTACTAAAAATGAAATATCTTCAGATACACTAGTCAAGGCCATCAGATATTTTTATTTCTAATCACAAATTTCTAACTATAGAATTGATACTAATGTACTCTCACAGCTATTTCAAAATGGTAGCTTTGAAAACATTACATACCTCAAATCAAAATGTATGTTAAGTTAGGCAAAAAGCATAAAACAAAACAAATCCTTTGGTTCTCTTTATCTCATTAATGCCATTCCCATTTAGTTTTTATTCACTAATTTTTGAGGTGAGTTTTGAATTGAGATTGATTCGAGAGTACATTTTCTTCCAACTAGGCTTTCAGGTTTGTGTTTTAAAGATGACAGTAATAAAACCATATTCCCAGCACTGAGAAAAGTCCCTCTGGGTATAAGGGTGCCAGATCAGAGTGCATAGTGGCTTCCATAAGACAAGTAGCAAATCTATATAGTCAAATTTTACATTACAGAATTCATACAAGTATGTTCCTTGGGGAGTTATTATTTCTTACATATAATAGTGAAATGTGCATATGTGGAACTCTAATTATCGGAGTCTTCTGTCTTAATTTTTGAGTTGAGAACTTCCTATAATATTAAAGAAACATAGCCACTACTAATTTTATAGGAGTTTTGCCTAAGTCTTTTTGAGAAAAAAAAATTCAAATTAGTAATTAGATGCTAAGTAATAATCAAATAATCTAACTGTGTGCACATTAAACAGAATGAATATGAGAGTGTACACAAAGACAGTAGGAGAAGAGAAATAAAACAAAATAAATGTTTTATGCAACTTTATACATTTCATTTTGGAAAAAAAATTAAAATATAGAAATATAACACCACCCTCCCCTCTAACAACAGTCCAATTAAAAATGGGAACAGAACCTGAATAGACATTTTTTTTTTTCCGAAGAGCACCTACAGATGGACAACGGACATATGAAAATGTGCTCACCATCACTAATCATCAGGACAATGCAAATCAAACCATTATGAGATACCACCTTGCTCCTGTCAGAATGGCTATCATCAATAAATCAACAGTTAACAAGTACTGGAGAGGAGGTGAGAAAACTCATACACTGTTGGTGTAATTGTAAATTGATGCAGCCACTATGGAAAAAATATATAGAAATTCCTCAAAATATTAAAAATAGAGCTGCTATACTACCCCCAAAATTCTACTTCTGGGATTTATTTAAAAAAAACAGAAACACTAATTTGAAAAGATATATGCACCTTTATGTTCATTGTAGCATTACTTACAACAGCCAAAATATAAAAGCAAACTAGGTGTTCATCACTAAGTGAATGGATACTATATATGTGCTCAGCATTAAAAAAGAATAAGATCTTGCTATTTGCAACAACATGGATGAACCTAGAGGGTATTATGCTAAGTAAAATAAGTCAGATGTAGAAAGATAAATACAGTATGATTTCACTTATATATGAAATCTGAAAAAAAAATGAATAAACAAAATAAAACAGAGACAGACCATCGATATAGAGAACAAGTTGATAATTGCCAAAGGGAGGGTGGATAAAATAAAAATTAAATGCAGAAATAAGATAGTTTATTAAATGTTAGCAACATACTTTTTACAAATGTTTTAATGATAAAACAGTAAATCGTTTTCCCATAAAAACAGAATTTATTTCTGTTTGCACGCAATAAAATGTTTATATCTACCTCACTTATGCACAAGTATATTTACTCTCCTAGTAAATATAAGTAATATTAATTCTGATATATGCATAAAATAAAATCAATGACTACTGTTATTATTCCCAATAGTCTAAGTATAAAATTTGTGTGTTATTTACCACACTGAAAAATTAAAGAAACAATATATAATATTATTTTGCAAGCTAATATAAATAATAAATCAAACTTTAAAAAAAATAAGGGTTAATTTTTTTCAAACCTGTCAATAAATATTCTTTATCCACATAAAGATCTTCTAATAAAAGCCTACAAACCATTTAATAATGTCACTTTGAATTTACTGGGCATCCTATAGAATTTTTTTAAAGTATGTGTGTGTGCGCGTGTGTGTGTGTGCGTGTGTGTGTGCGTGTACACACACGCACACGCACACACACACGCGCGCACACACACACAGAGTTTGAAATTTAAAAAGCAAAATATGTCTGTGGCCATGCCACCCTGAACAAGCCCTATCCTGTCTGATCTTGGAAGCTAAGCAGGATTGGATCTGGTTAGTACTTGGATGGGAAACCACCTTGGAAGATCACGTGCTGTAAGCATAAAAAATAAAAAATAAAGCACTGTAAGCTGGCAAGGTCCTTGCAGTCTGTGAGGTCAACCAAGTGTTGCCTCATCTAAATAAATATAAATAAATAAAAATAAAAAGCAAAATATGCATGAGTCTTAATATCCTTGTGCTGCTGTAAAAGATTACCACAAACTTAATGAATTAAAATACAAATGTATTATTTAGGTTAGAAGTCTCATTGTCCTAATATCAAGATTTTGACAAAGTGATACTCCTTTTTAGAGGTCTTAGGAGAGAGTCCATTTCTCTGTCTTTTTAAGCCTCTAAAGGCTGTCTGATTTCCTGGCTCATGGCTTTTCCTCTGTCCTTATAACAGGAAGCAGGACATCTTCAAATTTCTCTGACTCTGACATCTATTCTTGCCTTGCTAAGTCTTCCACTCTAAAGGATATTTGTGATTACATTGGGCCCACTAAGAAATCCAAGTATAATCTTCCTGTTATAAAATAGTCAGATAATTTACAAATGTAATTCCATACGCAACCTTAATTCCTCTTGGCTAGATTATATAACTTATCCTTAGGTTTCAGAGATTCAGGCATGAACATATTTGGGTGGCCATTATATTGCTTACCATAATATGTATAAAGATATTGCCTAATTTAAATAATTTGCAATATTAATTGTCTCTCTTTGGGCAGGTCCTCTAGAATAATTTTATTTGTGAACTTATATGTATTTTAAAAATATAACTATGGATAAAAGCTTACTGAATTATGACTGGTTTATTTTGGTGGCGTGTCTATGGCTTGATGTTAGCTTTTGAAATTTGCTCCATTTTAATTATTTAAAATATCAAACACACTTGTAAATAAATAGGAATGAAGTAAAATAATTATTCATAAATAGTTCAGCAAAAACGAAGAAATAACATTTCCAGGTAAAATGTATATATTTTAGTATAGGAGGGGAAGAAAAAGGAAGAATAAACAGGAGTAAAACAAAATAATTATCAAGTGTGAACCAAAAGTCAATCTTCAAGCAAAAATCTCACATGGCTAAAAAATACATCGATTGCTGATATCATCGTAGAAAAAATAAGAAAGTTCCAGTCAAATCAGAAGAATAATAACTACATACTTATACCTTGAAAATAAAAATAGCAAATTTTGACAGATGTATTGGGCATTGGGACATTTGAGAGAAACTTCTACCTTAACTTCATAATTTACCATTCTTCCTGAGTTGAGGGAGGGGGTTGCACAGTGCCTGGGAAGAAAGAAGTTCAATTACAATCTGCAAATGTTTCTATCTCCAGCAGGAGGCTTTTGATCTGAGGTTGCCACACATGGTTTATGTTCTGTGAAGTGCAGATCTACAAATAGAAAAATCTCCATGGTAAGCCTTGGCAAATGCCATTGAGAAGGTAGGAGGCCAGAATAACAAGTAAAGTTGTTACTGTAAAGAGCACATAAGTTTATGTCTCTTTGTACCAGTGAAAATGACCTTATTGCAAAAGATGTGGAAATGTAAGGTGAAGCGGAGAGGGGAAAATTAGGAGAGGGTCAATTCTAAATTACCTTTAACTTAGACTTTTTATAAATTTTATAACTGTAGCCTTCAAAAATATTTGATAAATCTTTATATCTTGGAATGAAATACTATTTAGGTAATTTTCCTTACTCATATATCATGGCATTTTGACATTTTACAGTCAGTATTTCATGTCCAGAATAACTACAGTTTTAACTACACCACAGGACAATTATGAAAAGTAATATTGATTTTTTCTGTTAAAGTTTTAAAAATGTCTTAAACCTCTTAGTTAAAAAGCAACTTTTTTTTTTTTTTTTTTGTAAATTGATTAAGAGAACTCTGGCTGCCTGTCAAATGTTTAGCATTTCATAGTACTCTAATGCTCTATGGAGGTGTGTACAATGATATTCCTCAAATATCCATGGTAGTGGTTATGTTTGCATAACGGTTTTTCAAAAAGTACGTGCGACAGTTTTTCAGACTCCAGGTAACATCATTCTCTTTAATTCTGTATATTTTAAATATTTGTAATGCTTTTAAAAATCTAAAAGACTAAGCATTAAGATCAATTGAAGTAATCATTATTTTCATATAAAGACATGTAATAGTACAACTTTTTAAACCTTTGTTTTTGGATTGGTTTATAAAAATAATATGAGTTTAAAAAGCATGACTGTTTATCTTCCTCTGTACAGGCAAAATATCTGAGATACAGGAATGAATATGAATATTAAACCTTTAAATACAGAAGGAGATTCAGGGAGGCCACTGAGAGTTGCCTTTGACTCATGCCACACTCATTTCTCTTTTATTTGAATTTTTCTTATGCTCAGCAATATCACAACTGATTTAAAAACGTATTTTAAACTCCATTTCATGGCAGAAATTTTATCACTCAAAGAGAATTGGACCACATTCTTCCACTTTCAAGGAACTAAGAAAGGAGACTTAGGACACACAAATATGGTTCATTATGAATCTAGTGGTAAAGAATGTCAGAGATCATGAGAATATAAAACAAAATAAACACAAAATTCTATACATGGAAGGTGATAATTAGGTAGGAGTCATGATCTATGCAGAGGCCAGAAAAGGGTGAACAAAAATGAGGGGAATTAATCCGAGGTGTAGACTCTCTTTTATGCCACTTGCACGTGCCAATAAGGGCTGGAGTAACTGCCATTTTACACTTGGAGGTCAGTGACACTTTTCCAGGTTCACACCATTATTTCGCTTCTTTATCCCAAACATGACATTGTAGTTGCCTCCTGTGTTCCATCCTCCTATCACTGCTCCTACTTTAAGACCCTCCAACTCGCACCGGGTGCAGCTATAGGAGTGACTGATCTCTTGAAACTGTAATTTGGATATTGTCATTCCTTGGCAGAGTGCTTCAAAGTCATATTACGTTTTCTTTGTGAATATGGGCATACCCCAAAACAAGATGAACTTTTCAATTTATTAGCAGGAAAATATAAGTTAAAACCATGAGTCTGTTGCATCCCAATTCCAGGCACAAGAGAGGCATGTCGAATTTGATTTCTGGTGGTTGAGTGGCCCATGCCTTTCAGGGGACCAAAACCAGGCTCACGACGTGAAAATAGTCACTTCATTCCAGAAATGAGGCTCATAAAACATCTGAAAATGAGGCCTATGGTCATGACTTTTATGGATATTGCTTACATGAGGTAGTGAGAAAAAAAGTGACAAGTATTAAACATTGGCAGGGGTCTGGCTCCTTAGAGATGATATAGTCCTGGTTACCTCTGAACAGCCACATGGAGGGGCGGGGTTCCAGGGTTGGAGGCAGACAATGACAAAATCACCAGCTGGGGAGAGGTGGGCACTGATAAAAAACAAAACCAAACAAAACAAAAAACAAAAAAAATATGCAAAAACTAAAACCTTTTAAAATGAGCAATGAACTGGCAAAGATTACACAGCAAATGAGGAAACATAACAGCAAAAAGGTAAAAAAAAATTCTTTATTTATGAAATAAAGACATTACAAAGGAATTCAATAGTAGAGACTCTGAAAATGATTTTAAAATAAGTGCATTATATTTCTTAAAGAGGAAAAAGAATAACTAATGGGTATCCTTGAGTAAAAGCATACAGACAATGGCAGAGAAACAATTGCTGAAGGATTATGGCTGAGAATTGTCCATTTAAAAATAGCATATCCTCACTATTTGAAAGGGCAAATGAGACCTAAAGACAATTGATTGATATAAATCCACACATCTAGACACACTGTAGGAAAACTAGAGGGCATTGTGTATAAAGGCGAGGAGGAATCTTAAAAGACATCAAAGAAACAAAAAACACACACACAAAAAAACAAAAAACTAACCACAATGGCCTGCAAGGCCCAAGATGACTAATCTTGTACCCCACAATATTCCTCAGCCTTCTCTCAAAAGCTCTTTCCCTCAGGCCTGCATTGGCTTTGTTCAGGTCCATGAGTTAATAACTCTTTCTGTTTGTTTTAAACCAATACTTTCTTCTATCCTATTCTCTCTAACATAATCATTCCTATTAAAGAACTTCTCATAATCAAGTTTGATGTATCCCTCAGATCTCTGCTGCTGTCTTAGAAAGAAAATTTGAGCAATCTCCTCAAAACATTCTCACACTCATGCTCATTATCTCATAGCATCCTGTCTTTTCCCTTCATTGCAATAAATAGAACTTGTAATTACTCAATTGTACTTACATTTTTTAAAAGATAATTATAAGGTTTATCTTGTGGTTAAGCATTTTCTACAGTCTTTCTAAAGGTGTGTGTTCTCTTTTTAGATCGATCGTCTCTCAATTTTGCAGGCTGAAATTTTTGCATAGGTGAATCCTTTAGATTATCACATACACATATAGCTTCTTGTCTTTGTAGATTATCCATTGACCACTGAGTGCTTCAGGACGCCTTTATATCAGGAATTACATTTAAAGTTTATCTCCATGTATATATTCTCTGCTATATATCAAACTGAAGTTTCTTAAAGGAATTTCTTTCACATGCCCTACAAAGCTGTTATGTCAATTCCACAGGCTCCTGATTTTAACCCAGTATGGCCAGCTGATCCCTTGATGCACAAACAAGAAACTATGATTAACACATGTTGTTTTAAGATTTCTCTACAACTCTATCAACAGGAGGAAAATCTGATGGCTTGTCTTGAGGCCAGTCTTGTGTTATAGAAGAAGTACCTGGCTTGCATCTTTTAGAATTAATCAGGTTCTTAGCAAGTCCTCCTTGTCTATTCTCTGTTTATGCTCATTTATCTGCCGTTGAAGAATAGGACTTGTTCTGCCATTGTTACCCTGGGCCTGATGCAGTGTCACCTGTGACTTCTCTTCTATTGGCTCCTTCTCTGACTTTGACCTAAGGTACAGACCTTCTTGCTCAGGTCTCAGAGAAAGGGGGCTTGATCAGAAAATCTTCTTGCCCTTACCATCTACATATGTCATTATTTCTCAGCAGTTTCTGTAATCTCCTGCTGACTTTCTGACATTTTAGTGGATGTATCTTATTTACAAAGGTACAAGGCTCCATAAACTATATTCTCATATGAAACATGTTATTATTCCTGATTCAGCTCTCAATGTCAGGGTTTTGCAAAGAAAAACCCTGTTCTTCTAAAAAGATTATGAACAATTTCTTTGATTTTCGGTTATTTGTTAGGATATTTCTCTATTGTTCCTCCAGCTCTTTACAAATTAATAAATATACTTTCCTTCATAAGGTCCCAAAGATGTTTATATATGAAGATCATAAACTGCTCTATTACCAACTTACCGAGAATCCCCTTCTTGTTTTGTATGTCTGTACCTAGCCAGAAATAGCAAATCTGAGATATTTTTCTAGCATGGGATATGAGAGCAAAGTATGTAAATTTTTTTAATGCTAACGTGACTGATTTCATCCTTGCAATATTGGTTTTGAAGACCAGGTCCTTGGGAATACAGAATCATGTTGCTATGATTGAAGACTGTCCCAGGATATTTCAAGCTCCCCATAAAATTCTCAGATCTGCAGCCAACATTAGCAGAATTTTTATTACTATAATTCAGAAACTGCGGTATTGAGAATCCATTTCCTGACTTAGATTTACGTATGAGGAGTTCCTTCTTTAATTTTTTTTTTCACTCTCTCGGTAATAGGATTACACTGTGTTCATAAATCTTTTTCTTTTTTTTTCCTACAATTTCTAGTTTTCATATGTGACCTGCCCTAAATTCTCCTATTTGACTATAATTATCTTCCTACCTTCTAAGTGTCTAACTCTACAGTATATCCTATGTAATAGAGATTATACTTTTTAAAAAAAACTTATATCTACTACCTACCATATAATAGGTGTTCTATAATTATTTATTATAAAAGAAAATACCTTGTGATTCTTTTCCTTTCAGCTGATCTGTTGATATATTTCTTTCTCAATTCACACATCTTTACAATGTACTGTTTGAACAACTTTTGGTCCTTAGGTCATTTGCAGAAAGGTCCACTACTTCCTTATTTTAACTGAAATGAATTGTTTTTCCAATTACTAAGGAATAATCAAATATCTGATTCAGACTGCCAGTAACGCAGTCGTAAAGCAGACTTGGTGTGGTGGAGTAGGTTTAGCACAGTATTTATCACGTATACCAAATTGACTCACCCATGAGCACAGACTTCTGCTACACAAGTGTATTTTTTACAAAGCATCCAGAAAAAAAGAAACAGTCCCAATGACTCATTCAAACAGAAATCTAGAAATTCCTGCAATTTCCATTATCACTTTCATCCTGATAGTGAAAGTAAATGTCTTAAAGAATATAGTCTAATATAAGCCTGACTGTATAACTTATCATCTAAACAAGGATAATTTTCAGTAAAATAATCTAATTTGAAACATTTTTGTTTTACTAAAATATTAATTCATTATATTGGTAGATATAGTAAATACTTTCATTACATTTTCAAAAATAAAATTATCTCTAAACAGAAACATAACCTTGTCAGCAAAGTAAAAAATTTTTAAACTGTTTATTTTTATTATATGAGGAACAAATTAAGAATAAAAAGAGCAGAAGAAGTATTCTGAATATTTGTTTATGTGAATTAGTTTCTTAGCCCTAATTGTCCCTAAAAGCTTATTGTATTTTTGCTTGATAAATCCATTTTCAATATAATTATTTTAGTTTATTTTTATAAAAGCATCAGTAATTATCTTCAAAATTTGAAATTGAAACACTCCTTTAAATCATAATATTTTTCATTTAAAAAGTATTTCTCTAAGGGGCTTAGCTAAAAACAAATTCTACTAATAGAGTGTTTTCTTACTTATTTTTCCCTCATTTGAATGGGTAAATATTTAACTTTTAGGGTTTTTCACCAATGCTGCACTTTTTTCTGCATTTAGAGTGCCTTTCCCTCATAAACACTTGATAAAATGAAGCTCATAAATATCTTTCTGATTATTAACAATAATTTTTTCTAGAGCGCTGGCTGAAAAGTCAAACCCTTGCCTAGTTTTACTCAATTTTGATACAGAACATATATTGATACAAATTAAAAAGTACTGTTATAAAAGTATATTCTTCCAACAAGCAGAGTTATCGAGAATTCAAAATTAAACCACGTACAATATTTTAGCTCTCTTTATTTAATATTTTCAGGTTTACTCTTGCTTTTATAGAGATAATTATAAATGTTTTCCTGTTGAAAATATGTTTTAATAACTGCAATTCACTAAAAGCTTAAAAATCTGTGTTTGCTGTTTTTTTTTTATTTTTTTTTATTTTTTTTTTATTTTTTAGGCAAGGCAAACCTTGGTTGACCTCACAGATTGCAAAGACCTTGTCAGCTTACGATCCCTTATTTTTTATTTTATATGCCTACAGCACCTGATCTTCCTAGTGGTCTCCCATCCAAGTACTAACCAGGCCCAACCCTGTTTAATTTCCAAGATCAGACAGATAGGGCTTGTTCAGTGTAGCATGGCCATAGACTGTGTTTGCAATTTTAACTGTAGAATATTTCACTAAATATTTCCAACTTTAAACTACAACAAAACATATCTTCACTACTATTATAGCATGTAGACTGATTTAAAACATAGTTGTTCAAGAGTTCAGACATTTCTACAATCTGATTAGGGACAGGCAGTACAAAGAGAAAAGGAAATTACATTTGAAAGAAGTAAAGAGAAATCTAGATTTCTGCTTAAGGAGGCAACACGCTGGCACCTTTTGTTCCATGTTGCGTCTGTACAAAGAAAGGTTGAGACAGAATATAAGTGAAGTCACTTTAGAACAATAGTCATTTGATCTCAATGAAAGCCAGGCTTCAAAAAGTGATACGCACAGACATTTACTATAGACACCTGTGATAATTCCTCTTCCTGGGGGATAGTCTTAAAATAACTAAATTATCATTCCCTCCACGAACTTGTTTCTTTTGGTTTTCACATTATCAGAGCCATTCCTACAGATTCCATAAGGGATATAAAGGCTCAAATTTTATTTAAGCTACATATTCATCATTAAGCTTCTTGAGATGTTGAAATACAATACATTTAAGATTTCATTAAAAACACAATTTGTCCTTGGAAGAGTGTGTTTATTACTATGTTGTATCTGGGAAGGGTTGGAGAAGAAAATAAAGTGTCCTGGTATAAAAATGCTAAACTGAATGAGACGACAACAAATATAAACTAGGGCTGTTGCAAACAGAACATATGGTCATCTTTTAAGTATATGACATATGCCCTGTCGTCTCCCACCCTTTGGTATAGCAGCCCATGATCACTGATCAATGCTTTCTTTTCTTCTTGTCCCACATTCTGCTTCATAATTATCAACACAGAACACCTAAAGGTAATGGTAAATTTCCTTTGGTGAGATATGTATCCAGCACAGAGCACAGTTGATTCCAAAGACAAAGCCTTGGTAAATAATTGAGACAGAAAGAGAGGAAGAGATAGATAGATAGATAGATAGATAGATAGATAGATAGATAGATAGATGATAGATAGATAGATAGATAGATAGATGATAGACAGATCTCTTTCATGAAAAAAGAAAAGCAAACTAACAATGAATATGTTTTAATTGATTAAATTAGGAAAGAACCTAAAATATGAATTGATTGCAAAATGCCACAAAAATTCAGATAGGTTGTGGAAAACAAAACATAGAATTTATAATTACAAAGTTGAACTTACAATTACTGTTGAAATATTTAGTAATTGAATTTGAAAACAATGAAACACACAGATTAGTTCTCCTTTTGAAAATATATTTTAATATCACCAAGGACCTTCCGCTACACTTTTAATTAAACATATCTAACCAAATTTCAAAACTTTTTGGCAAGAAATACACGCTCTATTCCTGTTGGAAGAATTAATTAATGCTTGTACAAATGAGATATACATAACAAAGATAAGATATTGAGAGAAAAGAAACATATTAAATACTTTAAAGAATGAGAAGTGATTATATCAAGTAATTTAGTTTTTAAGAAATACAATACAGCCTTTATTTGTTTAATATTATTATCTGCCTTTCTAGTCTGTTATCTTGTTTTAGGATAATACAAACTAAATGCTTAGTGTCACTTAGTTGAAGAGCTCAATCTTGAAGAATTATTTCATGAAAGTCATATATGTCTTGAAAATCAAAACTAATGTTTAAATAAAGTATATTTTAGAAAATAATGTTCTCCTAAAATTAACCATCAGTTTATAAAGCTATCATATTAACTGCATTGTAAACACAAAAAGACTTAGAAATAGTAATGTTTTATATAAATGTGTTTTTTAATTCCCTACAAAGAATGGCAAGATCTTAATTGCTATTGCAAAAACATAACCAATATTTTTTCAATGTATTATAACAGTGGGGCTTTGGAACATTTACAATATAAGGGAGAGAAATTCCACTCTATCTGTTGGAACCTAATTTTCATTGATATTTCTTCCACAATAAAAAGAAAAAAAGTAATTCACACTGATTTTTTTATATGATCTATTGATTATTTCAAATGTGCATTATTTACAACCAGGTTATTAGCTGAAGAGAGACTTATGAGGTTTCAAATGGCCAAGTAATCTAAGAAACCAGAATAGTTGTACATGGCAGAGACGATGTATTGCATTTATTTTATGTATAATAATACCTAAAGTGATTCATTGCCACTGTTCCACTTGTTATTGCCGTATAAGAAATTAATGAATAATTTAGTATCTTGGGACACCATTTTATTATGTTTACAAATTCTGTGGTTCAGAAATTCTGATTAAAAAAAGGGACATCTTGCCTCTGCTAAATGTTTTCTGTGGCCTCCACTGGGAAGACTTGAAGGATTGGAGTCCCATGATGGGTAGAGCATAGAATCATTTGTGGGCTTATCTTTTTGCATTTGGTCTGGCATGGCTTGAAGACTAGCAGGCTATCCATAGCACCACTATATGGCATCACCAAGTGGGCTGGGCTTCCTTACAGCATGGTGGCTTTGGGGCCATAGGACTTATTTGTCATCTCAAGGGTCTAACTCTGAAAGTTTCAGTGACTATGGAAAAAAAGACAAATTGCCTTTTATAATTTACCTCAGAAGTCACAGAACGTAATTTATGTCATAGTCCTTTAGATGAGGTAGTCAAAAGATTGCTTAAACAAATCTCCACCTCCCAGTGAGAGAAGTGGCAAAGAATTGGCAGCCATCTTTTAAAATCACTGTGTGTGTGTATTTGTGTGTATTTATGTACATATGAATATGTGCACATACTATCTAATTATATATGCATATATACATAAATAGATTATACCAATATGTATATTTGTTTAAATAATGGTTATACTTAAAAATAAGCATCATAATTTAGCATGTAGTGCCAATGAATCTTTGAGAGGTATATTTTTCAGCTATAGCAGCCATGGACATACAATATTAAAATGAAGTTTGAATTAGATCTTCAACTAAATTAAAACAAAATAAAATGTACAATCACATTTCCCTCATTAAAATGGTAGAATAATTTTAGTAAGAGTTTATTTGTATAAAATATAAACTCAAAAAGATTTATCTTTATCTTGTATTTTTAAATTTTATCTGCACATTTTACAACTTACATAATAGTCTTACATATCTTGTTTGTAAATAATAATACATGTATTTGGGTTGAATGCTCACATGATTTAAATGATTAAATATAAAATAAAAATATTTAAAAACTACTATCTTATATAATCTTCAGAAAGCAGGGTTAGAGTTGATTCAGTTTAATTTAATTTTCACAAAGCTGAGTACAGATGGAATTAGACACCTGCTTTTGTTCGCCATACGTCTGTCCATCTGTGGGTTGGGTGCAGAGATGAGATCATTTCACCTTTCTAACAGCTGTGAGAGTACCATTAATGAAATGTTTCTGCTTTACACTGCAATACATTATTTCACTAGAAGCAAAACAGATATTTTACCTCTAATCGTTCATTTTCCTGTAAACACACAAAAACATGATTTAGAGGTAAAAAAAAAAAAGCTCAAATAGTCATAAAAATAAGTGAGTTTGGGAAAGTTGTCTATATTTCTCTTTCACAGTGTTTTCTCTTAGCATCCATCTCAACTTTTTAAGTTCTTGAATACTGGGTTTAGAAATCTGGGCAATTCCTTAGCTCCTTAATAAATTCCTGTGATTTTCAATGTTTGGCGCCTAACTTAAATTGGATAACAATATTCTATATGTAACTTATACCTAGAAACAAAACTTCTTACAGAGCCATTTGAAAAATCCAGTTATTAATCTTTCCTTTCTGTGATTCAAGATTTATTTTTTGAAATACATAGAATTTCAATTGAATTGTAACATTATTTGCCAACCTTTTCACCCCTATTCTTCCTTATCCTTGAAAGACTATCATACCAAATACAGAATAAACAATAGAGCTTCATCTAATATTTTGATTATAGGTTATTAGAAATAGACCTGTTTTCCACTTATCATTTCCTCTTCAATTTTTCATTGAGTTGTGCTCTCTTAGAAATTTTGTTGAGTGAGAAGATATGAGGTTAAGTAAACATATATTGAACAGCTGAACCTAAATGCTCATAGTCCTAAATAGATTACTAATTGGCACCAGTTAAATGCATAGATATTTTCATGCACAGATATTTCATAATATTATATTTAATAGAAAATGTATATAATTATATTTAATTATAATTAAATTATTTAAATATAATTTAAAATTATATTTAAGAGAAAATTTGATAAAGAATGAAAATAATTCTATAATTGCTCAGGAAGATAACATTAGTTAAGTTAACCAAATCAATGTTTCATCTAATGGTTTATATTTTATCAGATTTCGAGAATATTATATTCTAAAGCATGTTGAGATACTACATTATTAAATATGATCTGATTAAGTTAATTCTGACTTATTAAGTATAAAAAAGAGTACTGCTAAATTTTGAATATGTATATAACAATATTACTTATAGATAGAAATTACTCAATTTCCTTGACCTACATTTTACTATTTTCTCCATCTGTAAAAAAAATATCAATTTCAATCCTTTTTTATTAATCTCTTCAAAATATTTTGCTGTAGCTAGGAAAAAATGAATTTGATACTCTTTCATTTAACTTAAACAAATTAAATATAGTTTCCTCACAAATTCTTCTCAATTTGGTCACTCAAATTTCAGAATTTTATGAAAAACAAAAAGTGCCTCTTTTGAGAAATCTCTTTAATTTATAAAATATTAAGATGCCTTTTTAGAAGTGATAGCAGATGTATTTTAGGTTTTCATATTTCCACTTAATAATTCCTCTTCTGTAGTTGTAGCTTTTTATTTTGTTCTAAGGGTAGGAACAAAACTCCATCTTTTTAGACTCTGACTGAAAGCAGCACCACTTTCCAGCTTTCAATAAGTTTGAAGAAGCTGGAGAGAATGTTGTTCCCACTCTTAGAGCAAGATAAAAAGCCATATCAACTATAAATTAAAGACTTTTCTTGAAAACATTAGAGAACTGAAGGTCAAACAACATACCTAAAATCTAAAGAAATCTAGGTTCCTGAGGACAGAAATAGAATCTGAGAATTTGCTTATCTAGGACAGGCAGCTGGTCATATAATCTGATGAGTAGATTCAACTAGAAATTTTAAATAAGTTTCTAAAGACTAAATATGGGCTAGCATGAGAATGTGAAGTTCTAGCAGACCAGAGACAGAGAAATCTACATGTACTTCTAGGCTATTTTTCCTGGAATTCCACTAGGTGCTAACATGGGAGATCAGGAAAAAATATTTAGAAAGTTTTCACATATGGTGTTTATTCAGCAGAGGCAAGAGGTACTTCAAGAACCCATCTAGGTGTATTTCATAATTATGTATTCAGTAGTTCCCTCTTATCCATGGAGGATATGTTCCAAGATCCCTCAGTGTATGCCTAAATCCAGAGATAGTATCCAAACATATACACTATAATTTTTCCTATACATGCAAAACTATGATGAAATAGGCACAGTAAGAGACTAATGACAACAAATAAAAAAAAATAGAACAATTATAACAATATACTGCAATAAAAGTTATGTAAATGTGGTCTCTCTTCTCTCTCTGTCAATCTGATAATTGAGATAACTACTAAATGACTGGTGAATGGGTAGCATATACAGCATGAATACACTGAACTAAGGGATGATTAATGCCCCAGGTGGAAAAAAGTGAGACAATACTAGATTTCATCACCTTACTCAGAATGATTCACAATTTGAAACTATAAGTTGCTAATTTCTAGAACTTTCCATTTAATATTTTCAGATCACAGTTGATTATGAAGAGTTGAAACCATGGAAAGTAAAACCACAGATAAGAGGCAACTACTATATATAATTATTATATAATATATAAATATATAATTATATATATAATTAAGATACATAGGTAAGAAAAAATATATAGTCTGTGGGAAGTTGTAGAAACCCACTGCAGTAGAAAGAGGAGGAAAAAAATGGGGGGGTGGTGGTTAGAAATCCTGACCCTGGCTAAAGATGAGTGGTGGAGGCGAAAGGAGCAACCACTGAATAGGCTAAAGAACAGACTTGAGATGATAGAAAAAAGAATAAGTGAATATGAAGTGGAATTTTAGAAACTGTCCATTTGGGAAAAAAAAGGGTGGGGAAAACAGGCTGAAAACAAACAAACAAAAACAAAGTCTTAGAGGCCTGGAAGAGTTTAATGAAGACTCTAACATTTGTATCACTGGAGTCATAGGAGAATAAAAAAAATTAAAGTCAATGGGGCTGAAAACAAAGTGCAAAGAAATAATGGGTTAAAATGTCTGAAATTTGAAATTTGATGAAGTATACAAACATGCAGAACAACAATAGCTTAGTGAACACCAAACAGGATAAATCCAAATAAGTGCATGCCAAGCAACATAATAAACAAATTTTTGAAAAATAAAGATAAGAAAAAAAATCTTGAAACCAACAGAAAAGACCCCTTAGCTATAGAGGAAAAATGAGAAATGAGAGTAGGTTTTGCATCAGGAACCAAGAAGACAGAAAGTAAATGCCACATTATTTTTCAAGTGCTGAAGAAATAAAACTTTCAGAATCCTAAATCAAACAAACAAAAATCCTTCAGGAATGAAGATGTGTTCAAGACAACTTCAGAAGAAATAAATTATGAGAATTGTGTGCCAATGTAAGCTATTCTAAAATAAATATCCATGAAATCAAACTAATATAAAGGATTGCATAAATAAATAAATTTAAGAGAAGGTATAAATCTTCCTTACAGAAAAATTCTGGTTTATAAATGTAAAAGGAATGAGGTAATGATAAAGACTTTCCTTAATCAAACTTTAGTCAGGCTCCTCTAAACCCTTTTTTGATGAGGCCACATCCTTAGGCCTTGTTCTCAAGAGCAAGAATTTTACTAATTCAATTTATTGAGAATCCGCCACCCTCAATATCTGATCTCTCTCGATGTCTGGTCAAATTCTCATTCCCTACCAATCCCCAGGTGGTGTCCAGTGACCATGGCCTAACCATAGCAAGAATCTTGTTATTAGTTTGGTTAGAATCATCTCTTACCCTGATGTTTCCTCTTAGTCATTTCGATCCTCTGACCTACCCCTCCCCCTGCCACACACACACTTCTGTACTCCTAGGCTCATAATTCCCCACCTTTCCTTTTCATATTTGGAGTTGAGCCTGATCTCCCCATTACAGCATTACTCTGTTTTCAATAGTCTTCTTTATCATATTTAACAAATTTTAATTATATTTTTTAACAGTTGATGGAAATTCCACATTAGGACACCATAGTCGTAATTGCAGACGAATAAATGTAAAATTTTGTAGTCAAAACTTTTAGGAAATGCAGAATATATCTTCAAAGTACCTCCCTGAAAATATTTAATTACTATGGTGATTTTTATATATATCCAAAAATAGAGGTTGATTTCCTTCGTCTTGAATGTGGGCTAAATCAACTTGTTTCTAACAAATAGAATTCAGAAAAAGAAAAGCAGTAAATTTACAATAGAGAAACCTGGCAAATACCACGTTAACAACTGTTCAAAGTTATTACTGGGAGTCAGTCATATGGATATCATGTTCCTCCTGAGACAATTGGATGAGAAGGACACCATCTTGTGGTGCTCAGACATATTCAAGTAGAAGTTATTTGACTGGTATATTTAAAGTACCTAGATCATTAAAAAAATGAAAGAAAAAAAAAGAGAAAGTGTCATAGTTTAAAGGAGGCTAAGGTAACATAATGTCTAAATGCAATGTAATATGAAATGTAAAATGCAATGCATCCTAGAAGAAAAAAACAAAAAAAGACAGTAAACAACAACAAAAAAAACTAGGAAAATAAATATAGTCTGTAATTTAGCTATTACTATACTTTGTGCCAAAGATAATTACTAAGTTTTGCTAATAGATAAAATATATAAATTTATAAAATCAAGAAGTTGAAGGAAATAAACAGGATAAATTTAAAGAACAAGTCAAGACACATTTGGAAGCTGAGTGAAGAATACAAGGGGACACTCTGTACTATCTTTGTCCTTTTTCTGAGATATATCATTTCTAAACAACAAAAAAAGTTTTTAAAAATCCTGAGATGAATATCTGTGATATTGCCAACTCCAACACTTCTCCCTCAAGATGTTCTCCTATTTGTTCTTTGTTTTTACTATATTTCTAGTGAGAGATGAGTGAGATTGTGATATCTGTAAGAACGACTCCAAAATATGTAAGCAAAAGACATTTTTTGAAAGATTTAAATTTAAGCACATTTATGAATTTACATCCTTTCATGCAATCTTTCATTTAAATTTAAACAAGAATGAGTCAATAATGCAAATATACTGCATCATCATAGAAAAATTATTTCTGACAGCACCATTCTCTCACCCAAAGGAACACTCTCAAGCACATAAAAATTGCTACTTAGTGACAACTACTTATTTCTATTTTGAAATTATTTTCTCTATTCTTAACCTGCCTCTAAGAAATATATGCCTACATGTAATTTTGGTTTAATAATATTTCTTTCTTTTCACAATCAATGGCTTATGTATCACTTTGTGTTTCAAAACCTATGTTATTTTTAATTATTTTAAATAATATAAGGACTCGGCATAGAGTTATGTTCTATATTCTTGTGATCTTCATGAGGAGAATTTCACCCACTTGTTTAAATGCCCTTGAAAGTGTTTTTTTACTTTTCTCTTCTAAACAATGTTTTTATGTTTTTCTTTACCTTTAGAGATGTAAATTTATTATGTAAAAATTAAAAATTTGAAATTATATATAGAAACTCCAAATCACTACAAACCAGCAAGACAGCTTTTTTTTTTTTTTCCCCTGGGATTTTAAACCTGATTTGGAAAGATTATATAAATGTTTATATCTTCCTATGCCTGTTTCTTAATCTACAAAATTAGTGATGAGCTAATGGATTCTCCTTTAATATATACTATATTTTTTTTCTATTCAATTAATTTATGCTTAATTCCTACTTTCCCTCATGTTGATCACCATAAACAATAAGTGCTCAAACTACTCAAAATCTATGCCTTTTAAAAAATATCCATCCAAATTCCATAACTTTCCATAAAAACTTTTCCCCAAATATTGTGATTTGGGTTACATGAGGTATGGGCACTCGTTGAACTCTATTTGAATTATTAAAAGATAAACAAGATAAAATAATAGAGAAAATAGTGATTATTCACTATGTAAAGTGTTACACTGTTTTTACTATCTTATTAATTCTCATAATCACTCTGTAATATGGTATTATTTATTATTCTTTGTAGGAAAATTTCAACTACTGAGCACTCCAGAATAATTCTTTATTCCATACTTTTCTTAGTAGGTTTTGGCAGGACATATAGCCTCCTTCACTTTAAACTTCTCTGATTGTTCAAGATGTGTGTAAAATATATACAAACAGTAGAATGTTTAGAATATAGTAAAAACTCAAAAGAATCTGGATTAGGATTTAAGAATATCAAAAAAGAGAAAAAGATTAAAAAATGTTCCCAGCATAAGTTAAAATTTTAGAGAAATTACTAGAATTGTAAGCATTGCTAGATTTCGCTAAATTTATATTACTATTGCCTTGATGTCCTAATTCTATCTTGCTTGAGATCTCTGCAAACAATTAGCCTACAGCAAGTGCCTCCCCTATCTCTAGAATCTATATTCATCTAGAACAAAAGAATACAAAGTTCAAGTGTAGCCCATTAAAGTATTATTAACTTCTTCCTGGTTTGGTATCTTTCTTTCTTTTTTAAATATAAATGACTTCTTAATCTTGATTAGGTCAGCTGTGATTACTTTTAGACCCCCAAGCACATGGGTCAGTTCTGATTTTCATAGCTGATTTACTGGATAGATGAAAAGAAAATTAGGTCATGATGTATTTGTCTGGCTTATCATCATGGGAAATTTCACATATTGATTAGCCCTCAGGAGAACATCATCCTAAAACTCCTTGCAGAAGGACTTGGCACTCTAGTTAATATCCATGGTGCAACTGAGAATAATGGGGACTTGCTTAGTCAAGAAACAAAAACTACAGTTACCTTGACAACCAGAAATAATTCATGCCTACACTCCATGTGACTTTCTTGATATGTGTAAAATTCCACTCTGAGATTAATGCTTTTCCTTCATCAAATTGATTTTTCAGAATTATGCCCTTTGGAAATGCTGAAGACATTAGCCCTAACTACTAAATGAATTACAGTTAGAAATCTGTTTTATTCCCTATTCAAACTCCTTGTTTTAGACAGCAAAACCTTTATTCTTATGTTTGAACTTATAGAACTATGCACCTTTACAAAGAAGAAAAGCATTCTTTGTGTCCTGAACATGATTTGGGTAACATGAGTATGAGCACTCACATGAGGGTGCTGGCCCTTTTGCACAACAGACAACATACTTGTGATTAACTATGGAAAGCAATATGGAACCTCTTATCTTTTTTATAACTCTGAATAAAGCCAATGCATTACAGGAAAGGCTGCATGAACAGAATCAGAATATAAGTAAAATCATAATTATATTTTTCTTGAGTTTCCCTGCATGCTTTACTGACTTGCAGAGTATATAATTTTGTGGGATTCCTTCAAATGAGTAAGAGTTTTGTCCATTTTTCAATCCAAGATGCTCTTTAAAAAAATTTGCTATGCTATTCTTGCTATAGTGTCTTTTTGTTTCTTATTTAAAAAAAAAAAAGACATAATCCCTCACAATAAGACATTCTTGGTTATAACTCTTGTTTTAGAAAGCACAGAATTTAATGGATGTATACGTATTATAAAAAATAGTGATGAACAATTTATTCTCCTAGAAGAGTTGTTTAACAGATGAGAAGGCCTAATATAAATAATGTGCAATATTCTAGAGTTATCAGAAAATCTGTATGTGTAGAGTGATCTTCACAAGGAGAAGATCATCAGCAGATGCTGTTTAAGATGTATCATGGACTTGCATGTCATAGTGGAAAGTTTGAGAATAGTCAGAGGAGGAAGAGAATGAGAAAAGATATAAATATAAATATAAAATGTAAATGTACATCCTTGAAAGGAGGCCCAATAGAATGTCGATTAGATTCAATGGTAATAAATAAGTAAATCCTCCTAGATTCCTGGCTTTGGAAACTACGTAGATTAGAGGGAACAGAAACATAATGAGTAGAGAAGGTACAAGCAGGCAAGTTTCAAAGGTGTCATTATTTTTAGTACATTATATTTCTGTAACTAGGAGTTACCGGATAGACACTAATAAATAGGCAGTGTGACATACAAGTTCGGATTTACAGAAAAAAATTTCTTGAATATGTAAAAATGGTGATTTATGGGATATAAAATCTATAATATAGATAGCACCATGATGCTATAACCCAAGGGAAGAATGTAGATTGTGAATAGAACCTGGTAACAAGCCCTGAGGGACTTTAAAAAGTTCAGTAAGTTGTGTCCATTATAAGTTAAGTGATTGAATTTTAGAATTTATATACAAATAAAAGTTGCTTTATATGATTATTTCAGGTGAGAAAAAAAAGATTGTGGATGATAAATTATATTAACTAAATTTATTTTTAACATTGTATAATATGCTAGTCCTAGTCTAGTAATTTTCTGATATTTTAATGAAGTGAGTGAGATAAATTTGACAAGTCTGTGGCAGGTGGGGCCATCCTGGAAACTGTAGGTCACCTCTCAGTAAAACCTTGGTGTAAGAAAACTGTGAACAATGCAGCCTAAGGTGAACTGGTGGCTTTCCAAATCACTGGAATAATAAATGACAGCAGTAAAAGCATAATACCTTAAAACCTGCATTCAATATGGCTTTCTTTCTGCCACTGCCTTAAGGAAAAAAAATGGTGATGATATTTTAAGTTCTGAATGATGACCTATCTTAGTGACACAGATTAGCATTGAGGTATCTGAGATGATTTTAGGTAAATAAGTACAAGAATAATTATAAAGTAATGTTATAAGTTATTCTAAACATTTGAAAATTATATTTTCAAACAATAGCAAACTAAACTGAATGAGGTCAGTATTTGATTGGCTTAAATTGCATTCTGCATACTGAGTTATAAGTTATTGGCTTAAATTACATTCTGCATATTGAGGGTTTAAATAAATGCAAGGCCACCATCAGAAACTTCTTATTGAACCTCTTACTGTATTTCTTACTGAACTGATGATTAATTTATATTAAGCAACTTTAATACATATCCATTGATAAGATATATTTTTTTCTATGTTCAAATTTACTTTCCTCCATCTCCACTATTGTCCTTTTTAATCAGTAAACATTCCTAGAGAGGTTATTTGTTAGTGGTTTTGCTATAATTGATTAAATAAAATGCCCCCAATTCTTCAAGTTTAGCAAGTCATTTCAAAGGGGTCGACTTTAAAATGAAGCGTCACAAAGATTCTGTTGTGGCTGGTAATTCTCTTCACTCGGATTATGTAAAATTGAAAAGAGGGCTCAGGAGGGGGAAAAAAGAAGAATAAAACCACATGAAATTAAACAATAAGAAGAATGAATGTAATGTAATAACTTGTGAAACTGGAAATAATACACATAAACTTTACAAGGTGAGCAGAATCACATCAGGGAAAATAAAATGATAAAATTAAATAATAATTCTCTCTAAATTTACTTTGATTTTTTTTTCTTTCTTTAGTATTAAAGCCAGAAAAAAAAAAAAAAGATAAGCTTTTCTTCTTGGCACTAAATATTTGTTAGGGATAACTTTATGTTACATTCTTCTAAATTGAAAGGGAGTAATACACAATAAGATACTACATTCATAAATAAAGTCATGTTTCCAGTAATTATAGCAGTCATATCTATGAAAGTATTAAGGTAAAAGGCAATATAAACCTTCTATGATAGCTCTCTCATACTTCTCAGTCTAGCACCATATATTCAAAAGGCTAAGGCCTTTACTTTGCTTGTCATCAATTCTTTCTTTCTGTTTTTTTTTTTTTTTTACTATCTAAAATCTGCAACAAATATATATGCACTTGATTGTTATTTTTTTACTCTAAAGAACAACTTTCAAAGTTCACTTTATAAGCAAGGGGAATCAACTTAGGAAACAGAACTAGCCTACATGAGGTCATTTTTGAGGAAGATACGTCTGGCCAGTTATGAGTTACCTCTCTGGTTTGGCTAATTATCTAAAGAGTAAATGGTTTCTTTTATGAATAAATCACTTCTAGACATTATTGGGAAATAATTTAAATTACCTTTTTAGGCAATATTATTTTAGACTTTTCTAGACTCTCTAAAATATTCAATATTATATTCTTTGACATTTTCCTATTTTAATGCATTTGTCATTTATTATTTATACCTGGAAGTCTAATCATACACAAAACTTATGTCACATTCGATTTACCATTCAGCAGGCTGTAAAATAACAATCTCTGAAGAAAAATTGTATAAGATGACTAACTTTCAATTACAACATACACAAAAATTAATCACTTAGTTTTAGACAAAATGCTTTCAGTAATGGTTATCTCTCTATCTCTCTGGTATTTAGATGTATCTCTATTCTTTGTGCTTAAAATAACTTTTTTACTTTGAGCACCAATCTTACTGTAAAAGTATGAATTCTAATAGCTATCATTGTAGATTAGATTTATTTTATACAGGAAAAGATAATAATTTAAAGACAGTCTTCAAATAAAAAATTCCCATACCTCAAATAATGTATTCTTATGTGGCAGTCATAGACAATACACGGTTGTAATGCTATTCTCCAAGAAGAATATATTTGTCATTGCACTGTATTTTGACAGTAAAATTAATTTCATGTTTTTGGAAGCTCATCATATTACTTACTTTTAATTACAAATTCATTATTTTAAAAGGTTAACTCCTAACTAATTTGTTTTGGATTTCAAGTCTGTTAAAACTTATAAGCCCCCTATTAATATTAATCTTTAGTGCCATCTATATATGTTTAAAGAATTATTAAAGTGACAGACAAATATATTAAAGAGTAAAAGGGCATATGATTTAAGCTTGTTTTTAATCAAGTATTTATAAACCCTATTATTTTTCCTCGATTGCATAAGGTTATACTTTCTCTTCTTTAATCACATGAAATGATGAGATGATAGAGTGACCATTATGCCATTCTGTATGGACAGTCCACTATACATGTCCTAGACGTAATTTTTTATTAAAAATGTAGCTCTCTGAATTTGATAACTTTTAAAAACAAAATCACAGATTTAAATTTTTCAAGTTAGTTTTTCTTACACTTTAATTTTAGGAATTGGCAATACAAATATATATTCAACCATTAATAGTGAAAACAGTTCACAAATTAGATAAAAACTATGTTTATTTACTACTATTTATGATGATGTATTTTGGAAAGCCTATTTAGATATCAACCTGAAATCAAAGAACTTAAAATTAATAGTGATTTGGAGATCATAAACTACAACTCACTAGCTATATGTGAATTTCCTTAATGGTCATTGACATGTGACTCATCAGCTGTCGTTTACCATCCACTTTAGTGCCTAGAGACTTTCCTGGATGACAAAGCCAATGCAATTATTTTAAATGTCTAATAATTACAAAAAATCTTATGTTCAAATCTTGTATAATTTTTATTCAATTGATCTTTTTCCTCCATAAGACTAAAAAAAAAACAAATTTATTGTTTTTTTCAATAAATTTAAAAAATATATATTTAATGGTAACTATTTTGTTCTTCCAGAAAAAAAAAAATGTCCATTGATAAGTCCAAACATTTTTCTGCACAGATTTAAGATGTATAACATTAAATTTCCAGTGGGGAAGCTATAAAAACTGAAGTCAGTTTAAGATAATTTGTTACTGTTTCTTAAAAATAAGAAACATATAAAGATTCTATATAGTTATTTGGTGGGAATAGTGCTTGTCACCTGGGTATTTTAAAATAATTTTTGTGCTTTTTAAAAAATTTTATCAAAAAATCAAAATAGGGAGGTAAGCAGAGAAGAGGACAGAATGAAACCACTTAAATATAGCAAAATGAGGAACACTGATTATTTTACCTTTGTTTCACTAAGTTAAATTCATACTGAGTCTTCTAACATTTGGACAAATTTTAACAATTTGAATAATGCTAAAACGGAAGAAAAATTCAAGCCGTCGAAACCTGTTTGCACTGATCCCAGAGCAGCTTGTATTTACAACTAGGAGAAAAGGCTGTGAACTTTTCCAAGAAGACCCTGAACTTCTCTGCTGCTACCCTGATGACCAACAATATTAGGGGAGACAACGAGGAAGTGTAATGCAATGACATGCTATATCGCCCACATGGATATGACCAGAATGGATTGTCAGTTAGCAGAGGTCTCTCAAGCCTTCCTTCAAAAAAAATTTAAAAAAATAAAATAAAATAAAATAAAATAAAATAAAATAAAATAAAATAAAATATATATATATATGTATATGACTAACTTTTTATTACAACATACATACATACATATATATGTGAATATATATATGTGTGTGTGTATATATATACACACACATAAACATACATATATATAAATATTCCACATCTTAACCTCATAGTCAGTGGTAGAAACTTCTTGTTAACTCCTACCATACTTGTATGTTCCCCATTGTAGGGTAATTATTTCAGTTTGTTTTGCTCTAATCTTGAGTGAAATATAAGTAGTCACCCCAAAAATGACCTATCTAATTTTTTTGGTGCTACTTTGTTTTGGGTTCCGATCACTGTAATGTTTAAAGAATATAAAGCATTACATATTTCTAGCTGCATTTACCTAAATTGGTCTGAATTTCTGTAGCATCTCATTCTCTGTCACAGTCTTTCTTTATTTTTCTCTTCTTTTCAAGATCTGGTTGATTTATTTCTCTATAACCTACATTCTTTCTCTTTTCCTGAAATATATATATTTCTCTTCTGAATCCTCCCTTATTCTTATATTTCATTCAAGATTTAGAAAGGAAAGAGTTTACTCTAATCTTACACTTTTTCTAATGTGTAGTTAGTTATATACTCTCTACGTTTTTAATAATAATTCATTGACCCAAAATTTATGGTGCCATAGTCTAGTTCAGAGGCATAAGAGGTCTATGAGGAGTAAAAATATATGATCCCAAAGACATAGAAGGTATTTACTGTACATATTTTTAAAATCAATATTTTTATCGTCATTTTCTCCTAGGTCTATTGTGTCCTTAAAGCAAATCCAGTTTAATGAAAGTTAGATTATTTCTGTTATGATTAATGAGTTTCCTTTTCTTTAAAATAGAAATTCTCTGAAAAGAGATCCTATCACAGAGTTTTATAATATAATCTTTGGAGTAAGGATACCATTTATCTGAATTTGTAGGCTGCCATTTGCAAGTTGTGTGATCTTAGGCTAGTTACTTAATTACACATTTTTAATAAGGGTCTCCTATGATCCTCTGGTTGTTGTGACAATTAAAGCTCTGGGGATGCAGCAAAGTTAGTTTCGCTCCACAGATTACTGTGAATTACTACTTTCTGTTGTCCCCTCTTTTCCAATAATCTTGATACCAAAGAAACACTATTATGCATCTGAGTCAAAGTAAACAAAACTCACACTAAAAATAAGGTTCAGTGAAATGAGAAAAAAGAAAATAAAAGGGAAGTGTTTAGAATGAGAATGAAGTGTAGAGTTTAAAGCTAGATAGTGTGTTCACAGCATAAAGACAACTACTTAGATTTTACCAAATAATTACTTATAGGTTACTTGATCTCCATTAACCCCTTTTCTTCTTTTTAAAATTTAATAAACTTTTTCTTATAGGTATGTTAAGGGGATCTTGTAAAGTAAGTAAAACATAGAAAATAGCACAGTTATAAATGATATCTTTCAAATGATATCTTTTTATTAATATTATTGATATTTTCAAAACTACACTCATCAAAATTGTGTATTTTTCTGGAGCATGATTACTTTTTTAATAATGTCGACTAGACCCATAAAATTTTACAAGGGTTTGTTAGTCTGAAGATTCACATTAAAAATAATCTGTGAGGGGAAAACAATTTTTATTCAAATAAATATAATATACAAATAAGTATTAGATTATTGACATCTACTATCTCTCCTAAAAATCACCACGATCTTCAAATTGAGAACTGGAGTATCGATGTAACAATCTTTTGATAAAATACATTCTAAAATATTTATTATTTTGCTTGAAAATCTTTAAAGATAGAAAACTTATTTTTTGTCTGTTCAGTTCAGTTTTTTATTAATGACTATGCTCTGAGCCACACAATTGTGCTAATATGCTGAATCAATCAATGAAGGTCTGTATGTTTTAAGTCATCAGAGAACATTTAAAAATTATTATTCTGCATTGTATCAGGTGTGTCTGGCACATATTTCTAAATTATCTCAGAGAAAGAAATGTCTTCCTTCTCTTTCAAGAGGACCATTATCCCCCTTATAAATAATTTATCATTTTAATTTGCCCCATACAGCTAATGTCCCCAAACATCAACACTTTACTTTTAACTACCAACTAATTTTCCTTTGGGATATTTCACCTATGCAATATATATATGATATCTATAATATAGATATAGATGATATAGATATAGATATAGATATAAATGATTAGATATAGATATATATAGATATAGATATAGAGATAGAAATAGAGATAGATAGAGATAGAGATAGATAGAGATAGAGATAGAGATAGATAGATATATATAGATGATATAGATATAGAAATAAATACATAGATGATGATATAGATATAGATAGATATAGATATAGATATAGATAATATAGATATAGATATAGATATAGATAGATGTAGATGTAGATGTAGATATAGATAGATATAGATGATATAGATATAGATATAGATATAGATATAGATATAGATATAGATATAGATATAGATATAGATATAGATATAGATATAGATATAAATGATTAGATATAGATATAGATAGATATAGATATAGAGATAGAAATAGAGATAGATAGAGATAGAGATAGATAGAGATAGAGATAGAGATAGATAGATATATATAGATGATATAGATATAGAAATAGATATATAGATGATGATATAGATATAGATAGATATAGATATAGATATAGATAATATAGATATAGATATAGATATAGATAGATGTAGATGTAGATGTAGATGTAGATATAGATAGATAGATATAGATATAGATATAGATATAGATATAGATATAGATATAGATATAGATATAGATATAGATATAGATATAGATATAGATATATAGATATAGATATAGAGAGAGCAATTGTCCTGAAATTCACATTTTCCCAAAATATACAAACTGTATTTATTAAACTAGAATGTTATTTCTTATTGTGCACCTTTAAAATTGGTAAATAGTAAGCCATGTCTTTAAAGTAAGTGAAGAGTGGAGGAATGAGAGAATATCTCAAATTATAAAGAAAGAAAAGACATTAAGGATAGTCAGGAATGGAATTTGAGGTAAATATTTTGAGTAGTGAGAAGCTACAAAGACCTGTAAAAAAAGTAGTTTTGGAAAGTTTCTGCAGTTCCAAAAATTATTTTAAATCTTCACAATGAAGGGAGGTATTTTAAATGGAAGAAAAATGAGCAAATATCTACTGGAAGGCAGTTTGCTTCTGACAGAAACCTTCACTGTTTTTGAAATTTAACGGAAAGAAAAAAATATATTTTGTCTATTTTTCCCTATTATTTGCCACTGATCTTAAAGCAGCCGAAAGATAGCTACAGTGTAGGGAGAAGCTATAGCCACCCCTGATTACAGAAGTGTGGTCAGAGGAGCATTGCCATTGAGAAGAAAAGGCAATGATTGTGTTAGTTAAATTCTGAGTTAAGCTCAGTTAAAGTAGAATTTAATAGTCTTTCTTTCCCCCCATCCAACAACAGCTGTGTCAGAATAACAACAGATGAAAGACTTAGATATAGATTTGGAACAGTTAGAGGAATTAGTGTGATTAAAAGCTTTTATACCTAATATGCCTAGATGCATAAATGCTCTGAAGCTCCCAGCATCAAGGGAAAACCAGCATACAGCAAAAGCAGGGAAACACACGTAGCACAGCACAGTGAGGGCAGTTTCAGAATGGTATTTATCTACCTCTGGAAGAATAGCAGGTCAGAAATTAGCTAATCAGTATAAGAGTGGGTTAAAGACAACTATAGACTATTATTGTACTGTATCCTTTGTCATAATCACTGGCCCTTTTGCTGTTATCTAATCACATACAATACAGATAATTATTTATCTAGGTCAATGACTACTGTATTGTTTAATATAATTTACCTAAAATTTAAGTTAACTTCTGCTTTTTGTTTTGTTCTTGTTCTTTAATAACTCAAGAATGGCCAGTTAAACAATTTTATGAACCATCTCAAGGTCAATGTGGCATGCAATTAGAAGATAAATAGGCAGTATCAAGAGTACATACTGTTATATTTTCGCCATATTCTGAATTGTTTTACACACCCTGAGAATGTTTTTAGTTTGAGTCCCCCTCTATAATTTGAAGCACAAGTACATAGATAAGTTGTTTAGCTTGTATTTATAAAATAATATTTGGAAACCTATCGATGTAAATCAAACTAATGGAATGCTGTGATAAATACATTAGTTTGTTAAGGCTGTTATAACAAAAAAAAAACACACCCTGGGTGACTTAAACAACTAAAGTCCAAGATTAAGGCGTCAGGAAAATTGCTTCCCCTGGGGCTCTGAGGGAGAATGTGTGCCTCTCTCTTAGCTTCTAGAATTCACTGGTTTATAGATAATATTACCTTTTTTATAAGGACAACAGTTGCAATGGACTAGGGTCCTTACTCAGAATCCTATATTAACTATATCATCTGCAAAGATTTTATTTCCAAATATGACATTCAAATGTACTGGGGGCTACAACCTTTAGATCTTTCTGGAGACACAATTCAACCTATAACAATAACCTTTGCTATTAACTGACTATACTTCCTTAAATTTTGTTTTTTGAGTGACTGAGAAAAAAAACCTTTTCTGCAATGTCTAAGCGAGCAGTTTGAAAATATTTCTGAATTTTTTCCAGAGATGATTTTCCACAGGTCAAAATAAATTTTTAAACATCCATATACATATTGTGAGGCTCACAAGTATAATACAACATTCTCTGTATCTCAAGTTTACAATTTATTGAATAGAATTAAGATGAAATACATAAATAAATAACTAAAAAGAGCTACAGAGACTCAACAACTTAATAGATGATGCTTGATTAGTTGCTAACTAAATTTTATAAACATTAGATATAAGAGTTAAGAAGATAACTTTTTTTTTTTTTGGCTGCATTGAATAGTTAATTCAGTAGGATTTAAACTAGAAAGTAAAGACTGGGTACAGTTTTAAAAGCCAAAGGAAGGTAGAAAAATTAATGACTAAAATATTAAATATGAGAAAACAAAACTTGAATTCAGAGGATGATAGGTTACTCAATTTGTCAAAATCACATTTCTGTAGATATAACATTATACTAAAAGATGCTTGGAACTGTAGGTCAAAAAAAAAATGAATCTCAAAGACAGAGAGAAGAGTTAGGTGAATGATGAAGTAGAAAGTGTTTTGACTCCTAAGAGATAAGTTCAAATCAATCTCTTGATACTTTGAGGCCTTGAAAAAGTCACATAAATCTAAGCCTTTGTTTATTTGTTATAAATAAATAAGTAAGTAAGTAAGTAAGGCTTCCATAGCCAGCAAATTTGATTGGAGAGTGGTTCATTGATACATTAAAGGTGATTCAGAAAATGATCTAATATTTAAGGTCACAGTGACAATCTTTTGTTTTGTAATTAGCTGAGTTCCATTCTGCCTTTTCGGATAATCTTTGCTTCTGGTAATATTGCCCTAGTTCTCTGCACAACTGGCTCCTTTGCATTTTTCAATGCTCAGGTTAAATATGACTTTCTCAGAGAGTCACACCCTGATTATTCTACTCTTTTACTTTTTATTGTAATCTCAAACAGTTTTACATAAATAACTGATCAAAATTAAGAATTATTTATCAATTTATTATTTGTTGTATATTTTATCTAACCAAGATTTATCAGAGTCAGGAGCACATTGTTTGCATTCACTATTTTTATTTCAGCATCAACAACACTATATAAATTATATCTGACACATAAATACAGGCTAAATAAAAGCATTTGTTATTTATAATTTTAGATATTATTATTGTTTTATAGATTAAAAAATAATTTTGTTTTTGGGAAGTAGAAGGCAGGGGTGAAAACAAATAAACTATTGTATACCTCATACTGTGCAAATATACATTATATCTATAAACTCATTTTCCTAACTTCAACCTGGAAGAGATAGAGACATCCATGGAAAAACACAGTGACAATTAAACAGTCAATTACAGCTGGACTCACAGTCATGGAATGAGGAAACTTTGGTTATCAAGCAGCCTTGGCACATACTCCATATTGTATCAGAGCATTTACATCGATCCTCAAAGAGCACAAACCTACATCCTCACAATCACAGCATAAGTCAGGGTCCTCTAAGAGAATATATATGTGTGCATATTAATAATGAATGATGAAAGAATATATTAAAAGATAACAAGAAGACTTGCTCACTAAGGTAATAAAATATAATCCAAAGAATTAATATCAAAATCAGTCTAATAATAATACATGTATACAGATCAATCGATACATCAAAACAGAAATTCAAGACATGCCCAACAATGCATAAATATCAAATACTTAAAAAGAATGGAAACATAGCTTACTCAAATGGGTATTAAATATTTTAAATAAAAGTAATAATATAACAATAGGAATTACAATAAGTTTTAGCTTTTAAATGTTCAAAATACCATTCTAGGAATTATACAGACTTTATACATTTGTTTCTATAAATGCATCAGTATTACTTGGTTTGTTAAGGCAAAGATTCTGATTCATAAATTTGGAACAGGCTCAATACATTGCATTTTTAACAAGGGTACACAGAATCACTGGCCTGTATAAACTATGACAAAAATTTCTTTTTAAAAAGTTGTTTTAAGATAAATTTAAGAACCCACATTGCTTTCTCCTATAAACTATGATTAGTTTCAAGACATTAACAATAATTTTCAATATGCTCTATCCTATTTGATACTAAGGATTTTGAAAACGTCATGACTATAATTATTTTGTATATGAAATACATATTTGCTTAATTTGACTGCTAATATTTTAAAATGAATGACACAAATCTATCATTGATTATTAACTTCATATATTATCAAGAAATTTGTTTCCCTTGTTGATAATGTATCTATACATGATACAATACCTTATTATTCTTTGAGTTAATTCTTAAATGTAATATTATTCCTCCTAGATATAAACCTCCCTCCTTTACATACTTAGGAACAGAGGAATTATGACAGTGCAAGTTTTGTTGAAACAGTTTAAGACTTAACATGTTGAATGCTTGTGTCTAGTACTAGTTACTTCACTGATTATTCTTTCTTTATGCTAAAAATGAGGTTTTTTTTTTAAAATATCATTTACTATCACATATCATTTGAATTTTTTTGGTGGTTAAAAACTGCTTTTCTTGGAGGCATTGAAATTTATATGTAATAATTTGAATCCGATATTTAAAAATTAAATTTATATTTTTACATAATCCTAAATAAACTTGAACATTTTCTAATAAAAATAGTCTATAATGTTGCTTAGAGAGAGGTGATGGATTATAAACTATTTGAAATTATTTTATGAATACCTAATTCTAAGTTTTGCTTTTTATCTTTCTTAAAACTATGATTTTATAAATACATTTACAATTATTTAGTGATAATTAGATGCCTATCATTTATGCTTTCTATCAGAAAATATTCATAATATTGAGTACATATAAATTCATAGTAATTGATAACATTCTAGATGTGCTAATTCAAGATTAAAAAATTATCCTGTAATACAATGTTTCTGAATAAATAAAAGATAAATGTAGCATTAGTGGTTATAATTTAAAGAAATAATTTACATACATAACTTAACTATCTATCCACATGCAAACTACAAATATCTTAGCAAGAAAGCATTCCAGACAGAAATACTCATGTTTTCTTGACCAATTAGTTAGCAGGTAGTGAGGTCTGGGCACAGCCCTTCCTTTGTGACTTGATTCCATCAGCACCTTAAGTTCTTAGAAGCACTGTGTCAACAACTTTACATCCCTTTTAAACTAATTTTCACTTCATTTGGGCAAATATTGTTAATGAATAACAGTATTGCTTGGAAACGCCATTCTCAGATTTCTCAATTGTGCTCTATATATTATTTAACCCCTTAGAATGTCCTAGAAGGGCTTTCATTTCTAGAAGAGCTAGTAATATAAAATGTTTATGTATAAATACCAGTAATATATATGTTAGCTTGTTGTTATACAAATTTTACTCTAACAAAAATTTTTAAAAAATAAATTTTACTGAGTACTCACATGACCAAAGTTGTTTGGATTTTGTTTTACATTTAGTAATTCCTGACTTTTTGATTTTAGTTCATTTGAATTAAATTTCCCATTATGACAGCACTTTACTTTAAAGTGGGATTTTTTAATGTCAAGAAGAAAAAGCATCTCCCAGTTGGTTGACAATTTATTAAAGCAAGAGGTCTCAGGAGACTGGCACACATAATACTGTAAGACATAATGTCACAGGGCTTGTCATTACAGAATAAACAATTTAATATAACTTACAATGCATTTTGAGCCTCTCTCTTAAAAGTCAGAAAAGGTTTCAAAAGGATATTTGGTATTAATATAAATATCTTTATACTCTCTTCTGAGGAAAAAAAATCACACCTATTAAAATTTCAAATGCACACGCATTAAAGTATATGCAAGTAAAAAAAAAAAAACGGCCACATTTGTAATGTTAAAAAATGGAAAAATATCAATCATGCGATATGTTGCATTTCTTTCTCAATCCAGAATTTTAATTGTCCCTCACCTCTTTCTAATACCAGTATCACACTAAAAATTTTGTCATAGTTGATTACCAGTCATTTCATACGTCTTTCGAATGTTAGATATGATGATTATCATAATCTGACTTGTTTTATTACACTCAAGTAGCAAGTTGAGAACTCAAGCTGAAATGTAATTTGAATTTGAATGTAAAAATGATTGAATCGCATAGCAAGTATTGGACTATTATGTTGTACCATATCCTTCACTGTTAGGTTTTGTTAAGTGAAAATTCCAATATAAAGTATAGTCTTAAAGTATTGATATAAGGAGATGTTACCTGTGCCTTACTAGAAAAAGGGATGTTAAGGCATAAAAGATGCAAAGAGATACCTACTTAGTCCCTAGAGTTTGTGTTGCTACAGTTTAATGTTGGAGAATAAATTGTACTCCAATTTCCTTTCATGTAGAATTGAAGCTTGAAACTATCTATATATGTGTGTATATATATAGTTATAAATATATTATATAAAATAAATTTATAAAGGGTTCTGGAAGTTAGTTATTGCTATTTGAATTATCAAATAAAATCAATTAAACTTAAAGGTATATTTCTGAATATCTTAATTAGTGATGAGTAACTTCTTTCTTTTCTTTAGCCTACTTCTATCCTGAGAAGATGTGGTATTTATATACAGATATTTAATCTTTCCCCAGAGTCATGCTTTTGCGTTCTCCTTCACTTTGCAACTTCTAATCCAAGGACAATATATGCATTTAATTAAAATGAGACAGAAAGGGTAAATTTATATTAATTCAGCAACTATTAAGTAATAAACTAAATGTTCTTTTATTAAAACAAATATGGTGGGAAATAATATAAATACATTAGAACAAAGTCAATTACCTAACATTATGTCATTGGTCGATAAAACAAAATTTATTTTTTAGATAATTCGTTACAAAGTCCAATTAATAGGAGTGAAAAATCTTAATATTTATCAAATTAATGAAGAAATTCTCAGATAATAGGTTTATTTATCAAAGATGAATCCCTCCTTACTTTAAAAACTTTCTATACATTTCTGTTAAAATATTTAGCACCAGAAGCTGTCTTGAGTAAAACTTTGATGATCATAGAATAAATCATTGATCCTTTAGGTAATTATGCATCATTTTAAATTATAAATTTAGACCTTAATAAAACATTGTGATTAATCCTATTATATTGGTGATTACTACTACCCAAATCAACTGCGATCACATTCAAACTCTCACCGTACACTAGTGTATTATTACACTACATCTATTCACTAATTATTCATTCATTAATTCATATATGAATTTACCTGGATGTAATATCAAACTGAAACATCAGGCCAGAATATAACCATCATGTATATTCAGTCAGTGTAAAATACCCTAAATATATGTTCTAATTATACATAACATATACCAGAAAATCAGTTTAGTTTTCATTATGGACTATATAGAAATAAACTTTCAAACATAACTTCTATACATATTAACATAATGAGGAAATGCCATCCTCTATAGCATTCATGTTATAATTAAATAACAGAATATACCAAAAAATGTAGTTGTCAGGATCTTGACAAGACTCTCTCTCTCTCTCTCTCTCTCTCTCTCTCTCTCTCTCTATATATATATATATATATATATATATATATATATATATATATATATATATATATATATATAAATCTTATATGATCCTGAGATCCTGTGATTTATACTTTATGTAAAGCATGCTTTAAATTTCAATTAAAATTAAGTTATTATAGAGAGTAAAATAACAATTTCTATATATTTGAATGTGCTTAATGCAAAGTTCTATAATTTTTTTGCTGTATTCATTAGTAGAATTACAGTCAAAATACTAACTTAATAAAGAACAATTATAATTACAAATTTAGGACTCTAACTCTATGTGATAGTTAATGTTGTGTGTCAAATTGACTAGGACCAAAAAGTGCCCAGATATTTAGGCAAACATTTTTCTGGGGATGCCTGTGAAGGTGTTTCTAATGAGATTAACATTTGAATCAGTAAACTGAGTAAAGCAGATTGCCCTCCCTAACATAGACGGAGCTCATCTAATCAGTCAAAGGCCTAAGTATGACATAAATATTAACATTTCCTTAAGTCCTTATTCTGTCTTTGGACTTGAACTGAAGCATGGGTTCTTCTTGGGTCTCAAGCATGCTGGCGCCTGGACTTAAACTGTACCATCAGCTTTTCTGGATCTTCAGATTACTGACTCATCCTAAAGATCTGGGGACTTGTCAGCCACCATAATCACATGAGCCAATTTCTCACATACAGTCTATTATTTTTCTCTGGAGAGCTTTAACTAATATACTATAAATGTCACTCTTATAAAGGATGAGGACTATACCTGATAAATAAAAGTTTCCTAAGTCCTCATCCATTGCCTAGTAAATGAATGTTTATTGAATGAGAAATTCTCAGATCAATACCTTTTTTATTGTTATAACAAATTTTCATGTAACTTCTCATTCCCAATAGCCAATGGTGACAATTATAAACTTTTATTTTCTAATCATTTTATATTCAATTTTCCCAATACAGTAAGATATTGACATTAACATTATCAATGTGTAGATAGAGGATAAATCCTCAAATAATTTCACTTTCATTAAATATATAATATTTTGTGTTAATAGCTACTTAAAAAGCCCAGGGTGGGGGCAGGGGAGTGGAATTATAGCTGGTCTAAGGGCTTCTCAGTCTGATTTGTGGAAATTTCTAAAAAATTAACTTTATTTTATTTTCACAGCCTTAATTTTAGGAATATACATGAATTCAACTATGTTAGCCTATGAAGACTTAGTGTGATGAATGAGAATTTATTTACAAATGAGGTGCAGACTTAATCTTAAATGTTTTATAACTGAAAAACTATAACACTGTGGTTATGCACAATGAAAAAAAAAAGTTGTCATATATTATCCAATTCTGCAATATGGCTGGGACATAGAAGATATTTCTGTGCTTCCAGAAAACTTGACATGACTTACTCCCTCAGACATTATCATTCAAAACTGTTTGCATAATAAAGACAGTAGCTTAAATTCATTCCATAACCAAACATAAAGCTGCTTTATCTATTCTTTACTGTAACTGAGATAATTTCCTTCAATATTCTATAAGTAAAACTTACTTTATTAGTCTGGACATAATGAAGAACCTTCCATTAATAATAGCTTATTTAAAACAATGTTATACAATTAGTTAATTATTAGTGTATATGCTTAAAACATCCAAAATATTCTGTGTTAAATAGCAAAAAGATTTAGAAATGGTAAAAATGATTTATAAGCATAAACAGTAGGCATTATATTTAGAAACATTTCAAGAGAATAATTGTTAAAAATAGGAAATTTGATTTTACAGAAGGAAAACATGTTAGAATGAGAGTGTGTGTGCTGCGAAATTTTATTTATGATTTTTTCCTGACATGGGAAAATATCAAATTTAAATGTTGATAAGATCCAACAAAAAGAAATATTTTGACGACATTGGTATTAGAGAGGATAATTGATAGAAAAATGTCTTGAGGGAGCATAGAAATGAATGGAATACAGTGGACATATGGAGATATATTTCTAGCCCCGAGAAAGATATCTCTTCCACTGCAATTGTTGGCAAAAGCAAAGGGACGTGAGCCAGGTTTTTCATTGTCAATTAAGCTTTAGCACTATAAACTTTTGCAGCTCTCTCTGGTATTGTATGGACTGGAAAACTGAAAATATTTTTTCTCAGAATTCTTACCAATATAATGCCAGGTTAGATTGTTCCATCAAGAGGCACTTGCATAATAATAGAAGTTGGAAGCTATAACTGTCTTCCAGCAAGACAGGAATATCATAAGAAAGAAGAAATCACATTTTGCCCTAATTTTGGGAAGTCCCTTTGAAATAATCCATTTAATGTTATTAGTGTCTGAGATCATTGCTGGGGGCTTCCCCATTTTCTGAAAGCAAGAGGCATTTTTCTCTGTCTTTCATTCCACTAGATCTTCCACAGAGTTGCCAATTCCTGATTCATACATATTATCTCTTCAAACTGAAATACTTATAATGGTTTGTGCTTTCTTGACTCATCCCTGACTAATAAAGAAGAAAAATTAATACAAACACATGTATAGTTATGGTAGCTGAATTTTAGTTTCAATCCGAAATGTAGGAAACAAAGGTAGTGTTCTTTTTTTTTTTTTTAAGTAGCAATTAAATCCATAGAATGACAAAGCAAAGAAGTTAAGAATAATGACAGAGATGATAGCTGATAATTAGAAGAATAGGTTTCCCTAAGGGCGTGGTAAAAGTATTGTGAAAAGAAATAAGTGTGTGTTATGAATTTAGGATTTTTTTTAGATGTATTTGGAGTTCCCTTCCTCCCCTCACCAGTGGTAGACTGTTTGTGGGGAGAAGAAAACCTATGATGCTGCCATACTTTTGGTGGCCGAAGTGCATCCTAGTCAAGTTGATGAGGTAAAGGAATGAGGACCTAGCTTATTCATTTGCCACGGCTGTAATGTTTGTGGAGGAAAGTCAGATTTTTAAAGGCCAACTCATTAGAGGCAGAGTGACTGGGGAATCTAAAATTACAGGGCAAATAGAGATATGTGGTTTATATTTTTCTTTAGCTACTTTGCAGATAAGAGGTCTTTATAGGGCAGCTTGTGGAACTAATCTCATGGACAATAATGTTTGTGAAAAGGATATGTGTTTTAAGCCTTAACTGATTCAGGAATGTACTTCTGGAACACGAAACACTTGTTCCTGAAATGTAAGTGTTTTCCAATAAAGTATGCTTTGATTTTTTTCTCTATCCTTAATCTTTATTTTATTCTGTGGACCTGAAAGATTTATTATCTTATTCACATAATTTACTTGTGGGTACAGTCCAAGAAATAGATACTTGTTATTGAAGTTAAAAATTTTTAATTTGCTTTTTAATATTTGTTATTTCTTTTACTTTTTTTCTCCTTATTTTTTAACAAATGTTATTTCTATTCAGACCGTTTTATCTTTCTTCATGCAATGGCAATGAAGTTATTGGCAGAATTATTATTCTAGGCTTCAAGATTATTAGCTGCAATTTGATGAACTGAAATTAAATAATAAACCACATATGGTGAATTGCTTTATAGTCTAGACAGATGTCATATAACAATCATGTAAAATGTTAATGGTCTATTAATGGTTGAAATGCTATTATAATTCCTTTAAATAAACCTTTTTTTGGGTGAGTGGGGTGGGGAATTGCTATCACAGTCAAATCAATCACAACATAGTCAATAGGATTATCCAAAAAATATACAAGAAGATGGCAACTTCTCCACTACACATTACTACATTTTATTTCTTCTCACCTGTCTTTTGAAAAGTTTTATATTTCTATACAAATAACAGGTTTACCAAATAAATCCACTAGAGTATAGACACAACTATTGTAACAAAGCTATTCACAAATATACATATAAATTAAAAAAGAGTTTTCTTTTTCATTTTTCTTCATCTTCCCACTCTTCACAGGGCACTCTAGTGAAAGGAGTAAAAACCAACAATGTAGTGTTACTCAGCTCCACTATGTCATTCAGAGATCAAGTTTCTTCCACCATACCTTAGGGTATTGTCAGTCTGCATGGTTGAAGGTAGGTTATATACAGTTAGTGATAAATGTGTTCTGGCACACAGGGAGGACAAAAGTAGAAAAGGAGAATAAACAATTTAATTTTATGCAAATAACAAAGTAGAAATTACTTTCATTTACATTCTATTGGCAAGACAAAAATCCCATCTATACTTCCAGTCAATAAATGCATTGCTGGTTATATGGTCATGTCTCAATGAAAACTTGAGAGGAAGAAAGACAGGATTTGGGATCACCTAGAAATTTGCCTCATTAAGACCACAAGGGGGAAACATTTTTACTGCTCAGACATATGGACTAGAAACCCATCATTCTTATTTTTCTCTATATTTCATCAACCTACATGCAATTGGAAGTCAAATAACCTGTATTTATATGACAAAAAGTACTATACCTCATTTCTATTCCATCTGCTTTTCTTACCAGCTACATGACATTGGGGAACAAATCTAAACCATATGATCTTTAATTTACACATGTGCAAAATTGAGTTAATAAAATATCCTAAATAGTGTAATCTAAATGAGATAAAATGAATAAAGCATCTGGATACTTAATAAAACACTAGTTATTTTCTAATACCCCTTAGTTTCATTAGAAAAATGATTCTTATATAATGTGAAATCAAACCCAGGAAGTAATAGGCATTTGAACTCCCACAAACTCTATAGAAATGTTAAGTACAGATTTTTCGTGAGTTCTGATGCCAAATTTTGTCTCAGAGTCAAGCTTTCAACTTCATGGGAACTTGCAATCATGTAGGAATTTCCCCTTCATTCATCTATTTATTCATTCTACCATTTGTGTGTGTGTGTGTGTGTGTGTGTGTGTGTGTGTGTGTGTGTATTTTTACCCTAAGACTTACAAGTGTGTGAAATATATCATTTTACTTTAGAGAATTAGAAATGGTATATGAATCATTATGAGTATGTTTTCACAAATAGAAAAAAAAAAAAGAACACCAAACACAATAGCCATGTTCAATGAAAAGTTTTGGAACCAAAACATTGATGCACAAATGCTTAATTAGAATGCATAAATTATACATATGTGCATTCTTATATATTTTCTCATTTTAAATTAGCCTACAGTAAGGCTGACTCTTTTCTGTAGTTATGTAAATTTTAACACATGTATATATTCATGTAATCATCACCAGTCTAAAAAGGTTCTTGCATGTTATCTCTTTGCAGTCACAATTTACCTCAATCCCTAACTCCTACGAACTCCAGATTTCTTCTCTGAAACTATTGTGCTTTCTTTTTGAGAATGACATCTAAAAGTAAATATGCAGCATATAACCTTTAATGTTGTTTATTTTTCACTCAACATAGTTCCTTTGATAGTCATCCAAGTTGCTGCTTGTATTGTTTGTTCTTTTTTTATTGTAGAACAGTATTCCATTTGTGTTTTATACCATAATTTGTTTACTTTCACCTATGTGGGACATTCAGGTAGTTTCCAGTTCAAGGTTATTATGAATTAGGTGCTTTGAATATTTGTGTACAGGTTTTTGTGTGGATGTAATTTTGACTTTTCTAGAGTAAATTCTTAAGAGCAGAATTTCTGGATTACATAGAAAGTTCATGTATAGCTTTTTTAAGAAGGAGCAACTATTTTCCAGAGTTACTATGCATTTTGCTTTACCATTAATAATGTATCAGAGTTCCAGTTTTTCTCATATATGCCTCAAAACTTGGTATTGTAAGTTTTGTTGTTTTGTTTTGTTTTTAATAGGTGTATGGTACTATTTAATTTTGTGGCATTAAGTTGACTTTCTCTAATAGTTAATAATGTTGAATGGGTTATACTTTCATGTATCTATTTGCCACTTATAAATCCTATGTTTTTCATTAAATGTTTACTCTTTTGGCCATTTTTTATTTCATTGTGTTTGTGTTTTATAGTGGTGTTTTGAGAGACTAGACTTCTTTTGAAGTCTTTCTGTCAGATATATGATTACAAATATTTTCTCCCTGTATATAGTTTGTCTTTTCCTTCTCTTAAAAGTCTCATTTCATACAGCACAAGTTTTTTTATTTCAATAAAGTTCAATGGATTTTTTTTTCTATTTGTGTGTGTTTGAGCGTCTGTACACATGTGAACATTTAGAATAAGAAACTTGTCTAATGCTTGTTTTTAAAATGGCGACTTTTATTTATATTTTTCAAAAAGTATTTCATGTTCTTATTATATAATAATCATTTAAATGTATTTTTCTATCTAATTATGGCATATAGAACTTAGCAAATTTCTCTAAATAAATTGAAATGAAATGAGAAAATTTCATCATGATTATCGCTTGTGCCACTATCATGCTTATTATTTGAAGATCTATATCCTTTCCTGTTTGAGAAATAACTTACCACTTTCCATGACCATTAGATCATTCTCGTCCACATTTTTGTGTTGCAAATCTGTGAGCATTCCATATTTATAATCATTGTCTTTCCTTTCTAGAAAAGAGTTAAGCAAAGGCTATTCATTCTCCTGTTTTTGTATTATATTTTCCCTATAAAATATAACCTGGTAATTAGAAAAATGTTCATCCACCCCAAACTCATTTCATATATGCTTTCCCCCACCACTGATTGGTGATTCTAAATGTCTCTTTTCTCCTAATGTGTGAAATTAGGTCTCCATACTTTGATATGGCTTATTAAAAGGAAGATAAGTTCTATGTTTGTGTAGGTTCACGTAGTATGATGAGATCTAAGTATCCTGTGAAATAGTCATTTACAGCATCAGGTACAATGGGTCAAATCAGGCACAAAGGTGTAAGAGAAATATGCTATTTATAATAACCTGAAGTAAAACGATTTTGTTTCAAAATATGTTAATACTTGATTTTATAAGTCATTGAGGGCTATAACTAAGGCAACGACTACATCAAAATTCAATTTTACGTAGCGCATTTAATGAAAATAAAAGGTCACGATGTAAAAATGCCTAGGGCATCACAAGGTTTTAACACTGGCTGATTCTTAGAAGCTGATGTTTAAAACATGCAAGCTCCATTATAAATTAGTTTTTAAAATAACCAATTACAGTAGGTATTTAATTTCAAACAATTGTATAATATTCAATTTTAAAGTAGATTTTAGGGCAAAGAACTAGATGATGTGGGATTTTTTTCTTTACAAAAAAACATTTTTTTTTTTTGTATAAGAAGTTACTTTCACCCCTGCAAATTACTGGTTTCAGCACACTAGAAAACAGAGCATCTTCAAGTGTCTTTCAATAATCTGTACTATATCTTTAATGCATAAAGTTAGTTTTTATTTTTATTAAAAATCAGCTTTTACATAATAATTTTGGTTCAGGTATATATGAACAAATAAAATTTTGATATAATTTACTGTGACTGTGGGGTATATATACTTTTTGAGAAGGGTGATGTGTTGGTTGAAATCTACCAGGGAAAAAGGAGAATAAATAAATTATTTTTTCAATAATATGGTCAGAAATCTAAGATTCTTGAACTTGTAAACCTTTTACAATTTCAAAAAGAGAAAAAAAAAGAAAAAAAAGAAACAGAGTAGGTAAAATTAAATATTATTATTTGGACCACAGTATAACTTATTTAAAAGTATATAGGACATATGATTATATTTATGGTAGTTCATAGGAAAAAATGATGTAAAAAGAGAATGAAATAATCTAAAAGCCATCAATTTTCAGGTGAATATTTGTATTCACTAGGGTATACACTTATGAGGACAGGAATTTTTTTCCCTTTTATTTATTACTATAAACATAGTATTTATAAACAGGAGTTCATATATCAAAACTATTCAATAAATTTTTCAGCAATTATCATTTCCTTATATCTCAATTTAATTCTTATTTTTCTTTTTACTCTGTAATACATTGCTTATATCATTGCCATGTACTTGAAGTATAAATGGCAATGATACATTCAACTTTTGGTAACATAAGCTCTTTAATGTCTTTACTGTCTCACTTTTGCCTTCCTTTATTTCCTTATCCAGCTTGGATTCTATAATGCAGAATTTAACCACTCTTTTGATATCAACTTGCTTGCTCTGTGTTGGAAAATAGGTGCAGGGTCAGGAAGAAAATGAAGACAAGAAAGAAGAGAATAAAAAAGAAAAAAATGGAGAAACTAAGAGAATAGAATCTCATGATTTCAAAGAGCAAGAGTTATGGACCCTCCTACTCTTTTCATATGTTGAGGCACTAACTCCCAATGTAACTGTATTAAGGTTAAATGAAGTCATGGGGAGAACTGAATCAAAATGATTAGTGTCCTTATAAGAAGAGACATCAGAGAGCTCTCTCCTTTCATGTATGGAAAGAGGTCATGGGAGCACGTAGTGAGAAGGTGCCCCTCTGTCTGCCTGAAACAAATTCTCAACAGAAAAAAATCCCTGCTCACTCTTCATCTGGGACTTCTAGCCCAGATCTGTGACAAAATAGATTTATATTGGTTAAACTATCTAGTCCAAGGTATTTTGTTACAGCAGCCTGAATAGACAAATACAGAGTTCTCATGTGAATGACTGAGCAAGAAGTTTGTAAGTGGGGAATTAAAATGGGTAGAGAACATCCTATAAATGTACAGTTTCATGAAAAAGAAAAACAGTTCAGAAGGAGTCAAATTATAGAGAATGGTTATGGAAAATAATGGCCATTCAAGAGGTAATGAAGTTAACTGAATCTGACTAGGTCAAAAAAAACTGGGGATCAGAACTAGGTGGGTAAAATAGAGAAATATAGAAATGAGAGAAAGAAAGAGGACTTATATTCATGGACAGAAATCAAGGATAAAAGTTGTATGACAAATATGTATTCCCCTGCCCTAAATATTGCCAAGAAACTCTGGGTTAATTTCCCTCCTACATGGAAACAAAGTAAGTTTGAGAATGTGGGCTCTGCCATGATAGATGGCATTCATGAGAGTGCTCTAATTCTAGTGGTGAATATTCTTTCTCTTAGAGTAGGCAAGGCAATTGGCATTCTCTTTGATTGCATGGCTTCTAGGTTCAGGCTACAAATTCAAAGCTCCATGATACAATATCTCTAGGGAGGGAAAAGACATGGTCTGCATGCAATAAGTTTGAAAGGCAGAATGCTGATGACCTGAAGCCTGACCTCTATGTGAAAATGGCCAGCATACAGTAATACAGGTTCAGAAAGTCCACATTAGTCAGAGCACCTTGGAGGGTAGAGCCCATTTAAGGAGTCAGAAAGATCAGAGTGCTGTCTCCAGGGCTGATAGATCTGCACATAATCCTGCGCACAGATTCTTTATATAACGAGAAGGTTAATACTGTGATAGAACTATTAGCTAAGGGAACACTTAAACTTCAATCTATTGCTTAGGTTTAGCTATTTCTTTGGTGTTGTGTTTTCCTTTAAATATGTCATTTTACATTGCATTTTGCAATTTTGAGGGTAGAAGTAAAGATTTCCTTGAAGAGTAATGCAAAAGAAATTAACTAAATAGAAGTTCATTTTCAGACAAATTTTCTGTACCTTATTAAGTGAAAAAAGACTTAAGGCTAAATATGCATTGTCATACCATTTTATAGTACACATCCCTAGGTTTCACTTTTAAAAAGTTATTTGATAACTATTTAGCAGTCAAATTAATCATCTACAGTTAATGTGACTTTCAGCCTTTAAATAGAGAAACTAGATTTTCTCATTATATAAATATATATTTATCGAGATATACTGATTAATTTCAGACTTAAATAAATTAGATGTCCGATTATAAATAAAAAATGCATATTTTTTCAATTACCGAAATACAAATGACTTTATCAAAAGTCTATCTTATATTTCCCATAGAATTGAATATTTGAGAAAGGTGGGTTACTTATCAAGGGTTTTCTTGGTGTAGGAGACTTCTTACATTCATGAGCCATTCACCCAGTTCTCTCTTTTTCTCCCTATTTTTGAAAATGATTATCTAAATATCCTTTTCGAGAAATTATTATATATTGCCTCAGCGGAATGATAATCCCCAATGCCTGCCTCTCACTGTCTTCCATGAACAGAAAGAGGAGACCAGATTCTTCTTCTGCTACTTTGTATGACAAACAGTGAAGATGTCTAAAATGGATTAGATGGACTAAAAAGACCCTCCATTCCCACACTCCAAACTATAAGTGATTAATGTATAGACTGATCAACTGGTGGAGCATTAAACCCACGGGGGGACATCAGTATTGACAGAGGAGGCATAGTGCTCCAGCCAGGTAACCTTGGTCTGGTTCCTGCTGCTCAGATTGCAGACCCCCATGAAACCTCACCTGTTTTCTAACTATAATCAATTTTTCATAAATTTTGTTAGCTCATTATCAATGGATTCATTTTATTTTGTAGTATTATGTTTTTGCTTAAAATACTTAAAAATACCTTTATAACACACTAGATGAGCATAGAATCAGAGAAAAAAAATTTTTTTATGATCCTCAGAGTTAGTATCTTTTTCAATTGGTCAGCATGAGATACATCCTGAGATATTTTGCTTCTATGAGTGTTACTTTGGTATTTAGCAAATACTTTATTTTGCTATTTTTCTTTTGCTTATTTCTTAGATATGCTCTTGGCTATGGGAAAGTCTCCATGTTTTGTCATAGTAAAATTCACCCTGTTATTCATGCTGTTCACATGAGCATAGAGATGCTATCTCATCACATAATATGTTAATATAACTCAGTATACTTGAAGAGACGGTCATGTTATTGATGTTAGCTACTGATGTTTCTATAGTCATTAAAAATAACCTTAATAAATAATTTTAAAATATACATATCAATTCTATTCTTTACATTTGAAAAAAAGTATATGCATACTCACATTTATACTCACATTTATATAGACTTTACTATATAAATGAGAGATTCCAACATTGACATCTTTTTTCAAATCATCCAAGTATAGGGTATAGGTCTGCAGCAAACAATATTCTTATGGGAGTCCTATAAACAAGAGAATTTCTCCCTTTTTTAAGGTCACTGGTGAATTTTGCTTTGTGTACTCCTGTCTCACAACACACACACAAAAATTTTCTGTTGTACTGCAGATATACATATAAAAGTGAATAGAGTAAAATATCTTCAAGAGATGGGAAGAGTAGTTCATTAAATATGATACCAAACATACTAACCAAGAATGACATTTCTTTCAATTGTATACATCGATTAAAAACTTCTAGTCTTTAAAAAATAATTTGGGATAAATAAAGTGAGCATCTTAAACTGATTGATCATTATTTACTGCTCCTCTATTACAATTTAGGATACATCCATACAGGGCTGGCCTGCTCTCTGGTGTCTAAGATTGATAAGTGAGGTCAGATATGGTCTTTGTGCCTGAGCTAATAAACACAGAAATTCAGGTGTCAGAGGCTTAAATTGTTCATTCAGACCTATATCCCTGAATTGTATTCTCTAACTCAGCTTTGCTTGAAAAGCTCTAAATTAGATGTGAGTGTGGGGCGGGGATTATTCTATGGAGAATGGGGATTTATAGGAAGGGTAGTCAGTCATTTCCATCATTTGGTTATTATTCTTCATTTTTTTTTTTTCCTTTGAGGGGAAGATAAGAAAGAGATAAAAGTGAGAATAAAAGTCCTGCCTGCCATCTGTCCTAACACATCCAAATATAGATATAAAACCCCCTTTTCCCTCCTCTCATTCACCTCAGCCCTAAATAGAGCCAATTTACAGCACTTCTGAGTCTTTGCATATTAAAAAGAGCAGAACTCTCTAATGAGCCTTCAGCAAGCCATCATTTTAAGTCAGTTTCTTCGTTTGTATTTCTCTCCCCAAACTTCTCTACTCCCCACCTCCTTTTAATTTTATTATCTCCAATATCGGTCACTTATCTTTTACATAAACTCAGTAATTAGTGTTTCTTGCACTCCAATATATTGGTTCAGAAATTTTTTCACAAATACTCCTTCAAGTATTGAAAATAAAATTAAACTGAATCCCTGGCTTGACAGACTGTATCATATTACTGTCAAAAATTTTATTCAGGAAAGTAAAAATAAGGAAAATAGCTCTCCTTGTAGAACACATCCTGGAAAAGATTTTTCTATCAGAGTGTGATATATTTCGATATGTTTATTAATTTTAATTTTAAATGTTTCTAATAAAAAAGTGATACATTTTCAATAAAACACATTGAACTGGAAGAAAAGTAAAATCTTGAAAAAAATACATCCAAAATCACTAAAGTATACCACAAATCATAGAATGTAAAATATTATATATTTTCTTTTCAGGGAAAATATATTATAAGGTCTGTTACGGGTTGAATTGTATCCTCCAGATTCCCATGTTGCATCCTAACCTCCAGTACCTTAGAATGTGACTTTATTTTGACATAGGTTGTTACAGATATAATTAATTAAGATAAGGTTATACTAGATTTTATGACCAGTCCCTAATCCATTATGAATCAATCCTGCTGACATCTTAAAGTCAGATTTATAGCTACCAAAACTGTGAAACAATACATTTTTGTTGTTTATTGATGTTAAGATGATTAGCATATTTGTTCCTTTGTAAAATGATCTTATGATACATGCCCAATGACTTGTACAAAATGCTGTGTCGTATTATCTGTCAACTGGTGACTCCATCACAATTTGTACATGAGACAAGTCCCTCAAAGAATGTGAACAAAATGTTAATCTGTTTATAAATAATAGATTTAAAACAACTTTTACTTACACCTTGAAAATTAGAGTAATACCTGTGCATTAAAAAATAACTGAAGCATTTAAAACCAAATAGAGTAATAAATATCACCAATAAATCTATCATCCAACAACAATTGTATACTATTTGTAATTGGGTTTTGGCAATAACATAACTTATCAAAACATATCCTATATATAAACCTTTAATGGTTCATTTAAGTGCAGTACCTATCTACATGAACTTTCAATCCTAACAGAATGTCTACCTCTGACTTTTTGTTTGCATGATGGTAATGTTCCATTTAGATGTTTTCAATCTAGTAGAATTAATATAATACTTAATTATCATTAAAAATATTGAAATGATTCTTACATTTTCAGTTATATTTTCATTTGCAAAGTATCTAAATAGAATATTTATTCTCTTTATTAAATGTTTTGATTAATCATATATTAAAGTATCAACCTTGCTGTGGTTTAATTCCATTATTAATGTTATAACATTTTAAAAGAATAAATGTGAACTATAAATATTATAAAATTATACCTTGGCATCTATCAATACAATTTTTCCTTGACTTATCAATTTGATTCAATACTTTTATTCACTAATATTAAGCATTCTTGAAATAAACCTGAATATGTTATACTTATGCATTTGCACATAAAATGCACATAATACTTTAGAACCTATTTTCATAAATCCCAAATACAATGGAAAGTTTAAGGTGCATCAGTGACTTTTGTATTACAGCATTTAGTATTACAAACAACTCGTAGGCAAAGTTTATTTCCTTTTCTTATGAGAGTAATCAGAATTTTTTGTCTAGATACTTTTAGGATACTACCTACATATTTTTGTAAATAAAGTTTTATTGTAACATGGCCACATCCATTCCCTTATTAGTATGTATGGCTGCCTTTTTACCAAAATGACAGAAAAATCAAATGGCCCACAAAGCGTAAAATATTTATTATCTGGCCCTTTATATATATTAAAAAAAAAGTTTACACATTTAAAAAAATAAGCGATATGTGGCTACTTTAATGAACTACACTAATTGACAACTATTCATTTTTAGTAATTTTGTATATAAACATATATTTTGCTATTTTAATTTGGTCTTTGTCAATTTATCACCTATATTCTTTGCCAATATTTATATAATATCAAGGTATTTTTGTGGTTAAATTGTAAGAATTTATGTGCAACCTGGATTGCAACTATTCCTTCATACTTTGTTTTGCATTTACTGTGCTTTTGAAATCTATAGTTTTAGTTTTGAAAAGTAGCCCATTATTTTCTTATATAACTGTTTTTCTCTGCCTGGTTAAAAATATCTCCCCAAGGATAAAGGGATTATAATTTAATTTAAAAAGCTTTTAATTTACTGATTATTTTTAATGGTTTGTGATGGGTTATAAGTACCCAGTTTTATTTTCATTGGGTTTTCATTTGGTTAAGGAAATAACAATTTATTCATCTGTTGTAATTTCTCATATAGTATGATAAATTTGTAAACCTTCTACTTTATTCCTCTAAAATATGTCTATTATTTTTCCAATACCTTACTTCTTTGGTTAATGCTGAACTTCAAATGAACTATGACATTTCCAATCACATAGTTGCTGTTTAATACTATTATTATTATTTCAAGGCCAGGACTTGTTATATATCATTAGAATTACCTGTTCTTGAAAAGTTAAGTAGAAATAACCTATGAAAAACATAAACCTTGTTGTCTCACCTTAAAATTGCTTCAAGTGTAAGACTGCTTACTAAAAGGACAATTTTAAAGTTAAAAATAAACTTTTTTATTGTTGCATTATTTTTGTTTTCTATTTTGTTAAGCTTATTTTTATTCATTACATTTTATTAGTACTTCCAATGTAATTTTATTAATTTATTTAAGAATTTTACTTAACTATATTTTTGTTCTATATTACTTACTTTTAATTTTTTTGGCATTTAATTAGAAGTTACAAGTCTTCATCTATTGAATTTGTCATTTTAAAATATTTCTTACATTCCCCAGAAGTTGTTTTGTGTTTAATACTGAAATTTATTTAGGTATGAGTGCAATTGTTCATTTGTTTGATTTTAGATCATCCATCTCCTCTATCAATTATTTTTCACTTGGAGCTGACTATTCTGCTTACTCTTCTTGGTTGTTGGGTTCCTTAGGTGAACTAGAATTTACTGCTGCTTTCTCATGATTCTGTTCCTCCTGTAACCAGAAAGCCTAAGTGTCTAAGTACTAAAAGCCCCAAAGATGGTATTAAATGCAGTGATTTTCATCATTGTTAGTAATCTGTGGTTGCACCAGGATAAATCCCTGGACTACTCTGTATCCCCATACTTAACGGTTAAACAAAAAGACTCTTTCGACAATAAAATACCAGCAGTTCCTCCCAGAAACATGCAATTAAACTGGAAAAGCTCTTGCTTTGAAGACTTCTTCCATGTTAGAGCGCCAAATCCTCTCACTTTGGATTTGGGACATTCAGAAGTTAATTTTCAATAGGATCAGTTGATCAATTATTTTCCTTATATCCAATTAATCTGTTGGCAATTCACTCTGGACCCCATGGATCAGCAGCTTTATTTACCCTTCAGGTCTAAATGCAAGAGAAATTTAGCAGAGCCTGCAAATAATCTTGGTAGTTATAAATACTACAAATAAGTAAATATGACACACACACACACACACACACACACACACACACACACACGAACTTCAAAATTACAATGATAAAAAATGCATGCATTGGTCAAGGTTGAACTGAAAGAAAATAAATCACTTTACTATGTAAAAATCTTGGGCAGAGAATAAAACATAAAAATGAAAGTTTTCTAAGAATTAAAAAAAAAAGAATCTTTTTAATAAAATTTATATATACTTCTCAAAATTTTCCTAAAACATTATAATACTAACATGACTCTTTTGGATGGTAAAAATTGGATATAAAACCTAAATGTGTATTTTTTCAGTATTACTTCCGGTGAAAGCCTTGAACTTAACCAAAAAGGATGAATTTTTCCTACTGAAGCTTGCTTATGTTATTCAATTTTTATATAACACATAAAAATAGGATATTTTTCTATACAAAATCATCAGTTTTATACCTTTTTTAAAATATAAACAATATATCCATGAAGAAGGTACACATCTGTTTTTATATATTATTGAATCACAAACATTTAGCATAATATCTGGCATATAATGAGCTTTTAATACCTTTACTTTTGTATACTGATATTGTATATCTAATACCTAAAAGCTCCTCAAAATGGAAAATAGTGGAACGCATTTTCAATCATGCCTAGAAATATATTATGAGTAGCTGCCCGTGAAACTTAATGGATTGCAAAATAAGTTTCTACAAAGGAAAAGTAAAATAACTTCCTTTAAATCACATAGAACAAAAATATCTTTTATGAACATAAAATAATAAAAGCAATCGTTATTATAGCTATAAGTTTTGGGACCATGTTATATGCCAGATGTGTGCCAGAAGCTTAATAAAAATTACACATAAAATTAAGTGCAGCTAAACACAAATTACAAGAAGGTGGGGACAGACTAGGTTATAATAAAAGTGGGGAAAGCGATACTTTCTATTTGTCAGCTGATTAACTAATTGTATTAAGCTGATTTGAAAAAAAATGAAAATTTAACAGCTGGAAAACTGGTGACATTTATTTCATCTTTGGCCAAATATTTTTGCTCCAAAAAAGAATGTAGAGTGGGAAAAAGCTATAGGCTATTATTACTGCATCCACCTGTGCTTGGAAGGCTATGTAGTGTAGATTGCTTGACACCTTTTAGCTTAAAATTAAATTAGCTTGTCATTGCATTCTGTGTAGTATAAATACTATATTAAACATTAAACGTGTATATATCTATAAATGCAATCATTTAGAAAGTCAGAAATCTGGTTTGTATCTTAAATTTCTTATACTAGATAAAAGGATATGATTGATCATTAAACAGTGAATTATAATAGGGTGTGCTGGAGGCATTCTTTGAAAAGCTGTGAAGCAATGACCATATATTTAATTGTGATTCAGATATGTCTTTTAAAGTAAAATCGGATTTTAAAAAGTTAGGATTAGTGAGAAATACTTTACATACAGTAAAATTTACCTTTTTAAAATTGAAGTTTCAATAAGTTTCACAAATACATATAATTATATAACTCTTCCAAATCACCCCAAAAAGTTTCCTGTAAACATTTTTAGTCAATCCCCTCTCTCCAACACAAACTCTGTCAATTACTGAACTGATGATGTCTTTTCTTATAGCTTTGCCTTTTCCAGAGCGACATAAAAATGGAATCCTGAATTAGTAGCCTTTTGTCCTGGAGTCTTTTCACTATTTGAGGTTTACCCATGCCTTTATATGTTATTAGTAGTTTGTCTCCCTTATGGTTGAGTAGTATTCTATTGTATGAATGTACCAAAATTTATTTATCCCTTTGTCAGTTGAGAAGTATTTAATTTTTTTCCAGTGTATGGTGATTATGAATAAAGCTTATATATTTTATATATATATATATATATATATATATATATATATATATATATATATATATTTATATTTATTTATTTATTTATTTATATATGTACATTTTGTATATAAATATATAAAATCTCCACATTTTTTGGGTAAACAACTAGAGAAATAAGATTAAAGGGTAATTGAGTAAATATATGTTGAATTTATAAGAAAACAACAGTTTTTCAAAGTAGATACTATTTCAGGTTCCCATCAGCAACGTACGAGAATACCAGTTATAGTGCATTTTCATCAAATATTTGGTATTTTCCTTTTGTTGATTTTAGCTATTCTGATAGTATTTAGTGATATCACATTGTGGCTTTGTTGTTTATTTAATGACTAATGATTTTGACTATCTCTTCACATGTTTATTTACAATCAAATTATCTTCTATAGTGAAATGACTGTTAAAATTTTATGACCAATTTTTACTGTTCTTTCTTTACATAAAATATTGAATTTATGGTAAATTAATACAAGTCCTTTCAGATATGTATTTTGGAAATATATTTCCATAGTCCATGGCTTGATTTTTCACTTTCTTTAAAATGAGAAATTCATAGCCAGAAAACCTTATTTTGAATTAATTCAATTTTGTTACAACTAGAAACAAATATAGTGAATGAATAGAAGTACTGGTTTAATGATTTCTGAAAAATGAATTAATTAAACAATGAGTTAACCAACAGGAAAAATGATAGCAAATATTTTATCTTTTCAGTCAAGTATAGTGCTTGGCACATGATAGATATTCAACAAACTGACTCAAAGGAATACAATTTATGTCAATAAAATGGAATTTTTAAAGAAGGCTGTCTGGAGGTAGCAGACATAGACATGTAAAATCCTTAACCCCAAAATTAGAAACAGCATGTAAAAAACCTTTAAAAATATTTTTAAAAGTAATATTTTTAAAGGACACACAAATGTAGTTAATACATCAAATTCATAAACCTAAATTTTCCTGAATCATTCAACTCAAGACTATCCATTGGATATTGTGAAAAAATTAAATATATATATATATATGCATGCCTTGGAGAAGAAATAGACTTGCCTTACTTTCTTTTCTGTAGAAAATAATGAAACTTATATTAGTCCATAGTTCAGTCCTCCCTGCATAAACTGTACTGGCAATTACCATAAAAATGCAGAGTACCTAATAAAAATAAATCCACTGTTTGAAATAAAATGCCTTTTATTGAAGTCGGAGTCATCACATTTCTTCTACCTAACTTCTTGAATAATAAGAATTGCTACTTTCTTTAGTATTCTGAGAATTTCCTTTCTATACAACATAAAGCCTTATATTATTATGCAGAGGAAAAGGTATAGGCTTCTATTGTGAACATGCAGCAATATTACATTTAAATAAAGTTGATTCAGCACAAGTTCTCTAGATACTAGCAATTTTACAGTTTGAATAAATGTAGGATACTTGTTTGAGCTGACTCTTTCATTATATATAGGCTTTTTATCATGAGAAACTTTTGCATGATTTGTTACAGTATATTTTGGAAAGAAAGACACAATAAAATATAGTATTACTTCTTTTCTTTGTAGGTGTGATATAAACATGTTTAAATACCTTTGGTTATTAACAAATAGTAGCCATGAATTCAAGAGGTTCTATTGGTTAATACTTTCAACTTTCACATTATTTTCTATAAAAAAAATTTATTTGAGATTTAAATATGTCTGATAGTTTTAAAAGCTATTGTATTCAAGAATGCTCTAAAATTTTGAAGGTTTTCTTATATGTTATAATTTTATCTCCCATTAGATATTAAATCTAATGCCAAATTATTGAGTTGGCATAAAAATGAAAATGATTGGAACATTTGAAAGCAAACCTTTTCCTCACAACCAAATGTAATCAACAAATTAATTTATATTAAAAATGTATAGATATCATAAAAATATTAATGCATTGACTATATTGATGCAGTGAATATAACTAAAGTGAACAAGCATTAAAACTTATATTTTAAAAATAATGAAGTGATTTTTTAATCTTTCACACAAAAAAACTATTTCTTCACTAGTAAATTTACTTATCTAGAAATTCTATGTTAGATTATAACGTTAACTCTAGAAAGAAGGTTCTCTTTGTCATACACTTTGTCATACAGTGGTGGGCAGTATTACATACCATAGCAGCTAAAATTTATTCGTTTGTGCCAGAAAGTTCAAAAGCCTATTAATTACGTGGATTTAACTGCTTTTCTCTGATTAACTTCTTATCTTTAAAATTGATAAAAAGATATTTAATTAAATATACTCTGCAGTTCCACTTTTTGTGAAATTAGATGTAACCTCAGCAACGGGAAGTGTTGAAAGAAGTCCTTCCGATAGTCTCATTAAAGAAAAAGTTTCGCTTTTCTTTTACCTTCTTTCTTCATGCCTGGAAGTGTAGAGGCCATTTTGTAACAACAATGAGAAAATGTGTATGAAGACTGAAGATGACAATATGAACGATGGAGAGGTGACACAGTCCTTACTGAGTCACAGCACCAGGGCTATCTCTGAACCTCGTTTCATATGTTGGTAAAGTAGATACCTCTGGAATTAAGCCACTAGAAGAGTTTCTTTTCATTGTGTACAGCTGAATGTACTTCTAACTGACATCAAATTGATGAGTAATGGAAATAAGAAAGGTCCTGATAGTATGCTATGCAAACTAACAGGATTTTCTCATGGTAACAATACTCTTATTCTTACTATTGTCCTCTGTCATTTGCCATGCCCTTTTTGTTATTTTTCTTTTCTTAACAGAATTCTATGTGTACCTTTTCCATTTTGCTTGCTAGTTTACTTTCTACTTGACCATTGAGGTTTGTGACAGATTGTTATAGAAATAGCTGTCAATGCATCTTGTGTCTTTATGTCAACACTCATGTATAGTTTCTTCTCATATTGGCCGGGATTGGCTATGGGACTTTCTTTGGCCAGTGAGTTATTAGCAAATATACTGCAAGCAGAGGCTTGAGAAATGATGCTTACTGAGGACTGCTCTCTCTATTGCTGGTTTTGGATCCAAGTCCCCATGTGAAGTATCTCAGACTAGCCTGGGAATCAGCTAGCAGCACTTGACAGTCAAAAGAGTAAGACTATTGTACAGCATTCAGACCAAAACAAAATACTAAGTAATCTCCATTGACAGCAGCCAGAGAATCAGACAGCTGAACTCAATCCAAATTGTTGACATTGGTGAAAGTAAACAAAATTGTTATTAATGTTTTTAAGCAAATCTGTTTGGGCTGGTTTATTATACAGAAATAGATAGATAATACAAATTTCCTAAAGTATTTTCTCTTATTCTATGTGGCTGTATTCTCTCCCACCACTGCCAAATGGATATCGTCAAACTATACCTCTCTTTTATCCTACAGACCCTCATTTCCAACTCCCTTTTCAACATCTCTGAGACAATGTCACCTATACAGGAACTTCAAAGTAAACAAATGTGTATTCCCAGATCTTCCATAGCCCCCACTTCTGCTCCTGTGTGCATCCTAGCCCAACATAAGGAACTCACTAAATGAGTAATTGATATAAAAAAGCTGTAAGTTATAACTTTCCCATTTATTATTACTTCACAAATCCAAATGACCAAATCCTGTCAATTTTTATGAAACAGCTCTCTTTTATGTCCAGTTCACTTTCCATTGTCACTACCAACCATGCCAAAATCATCTTTCTCTGACTATAGAAAAAAAAATTCCACCTATTTATTTCCTACAGAACTCTTAAATCCTTTACAATCTATTCTGCAAACTACTGCATAATTTTTAAAATGCAGACATAATTCAATTATACTGTGTTATATTCCTATTGTATTTGAGTTAAAAATCAAGATATTTATATGTCTGGAAAGTTTACATGAGAATTTTCCTGTCCATGTCCATATGTTAAATTTCCATCATTCTCCTCTTTATTTTCCAATTTAAGCATACTAGAGTTCTTTCATTGCATTTAAGGCATCATATCTTTTTCTATGTATCTTTGTTTATTGTTGGTTGTGTATGTTATTTCATCTACAAGGAAATTCCATCTTCTCTCTATCGAGGTCTATTTGGTTTATCCTTCACTACTCAGTTTAAACATCACCTCATTTAGGAGACTTTCAATGATACCTCCCCCAACATCTCACCAGGTAGATTGTCCTTATTTTGCATTGCAGAGTGGTGTGATGGAAACTATCTAAAACTAGCTCTCAGAGAGTGAAATAAAAACAAAATACAAACACAACATTTTTATCTTAGCTTTGCTGATTTCCATGGTTTAAATACTCCCACTATGGTTGATTTCAAGTAATAAGATATTAACTGTTCAGCAAAATTCCTAAAACGTAAACAATTCCTGAATAGTTAACAACCTGTTCTCTTGAGCTGCTTTGCAGGTTTCAGCACGATGCTTTCTATGGAGTCCTGTACTTCTCTTCCAGGATGCCTAGTGCACTATTAATGTGAAGCTTCCACAGTGTTAGGGTTCTTTTCTTTCCTTCTCACTGCTAAACCTCCAGTGGATGGCACAGTGTTCAACCCATAGAATGCAACTAACAAACAATGTAGTAAGTGAAATAAAGAAGAAATGTATGAATGTTGATGCATCCCTGGTTTACAGGACTGCATATACTTAGAGGGCTAGAGAGTGTCTGAAAGTAAACATTCCCATCCTTATGTTCTGGACTACTCACGTAAGTATACTTAAGGAAAAATTTAAAATGAGTTTGTACAGGTTGAAATTGCTTATCTGGTGATTCTGATTCAACCTGTGTTGAAAAACACTGTTTTAAATTATGTATCTTGAGGACATATATATTGTTTGAAAAGAGATATTTAAAGTAATTTTAAAGCCATATTATATGAAAGCTTTTGAATGCATTACTGTTAAACAACTGAGTTTCACAGATATTCGGTTGCACACCTAGTTAACTAGCAAAGAAAAAAATGGGACTAAATGATGATGAATGCATAACTCAGTCTCTTTCAACTGCTCTATTATTTGTAGTCTTAAGTATTTGAAATAAAATGATCTTGATTTACTGCAGAGAAGTTGCTTAAATAAGCTATAATTTACTAGAGATTGACTATAGAATAAGAAGACAACGGTAGATTCAATGAATAAAAAAACATCTTAGAAGTTTTGAGAGAGTAATTCCAAGAGAATCTCATATGGTCTGAGCCCCCATAAATTTGATGCTGAAATACTTAATGGTCATGCTTGCAAGTTAAATGATACAGTATCCTTAATAAACGGTTAAAATATTATTTAGTAAATTACCATATTTTATGACTCTAAAATGAGCATTTTTTTTTATCTTCATGCCTCTGAAATTCATATGCAATAAGTAAAACACATTGAATTATAATTTAATTGGTATCATTTGCTTCCATATTATACACAAAAATAATGGCATCATCTATTTGATAAACTACAGTAATGGTTTCATGTCATAGTAAATATCATTTTTACAAATGGGAGATAAAACTAAAAAAATGTCATTTTTCAAAATCTTGACCCAAATCAGATGAAAGAGTTAGAGGTAATAAATATGAGATGGGAATTAAACAATAAGTTTAGGAAAACTAAAATTGTGATTACAGTGCTTACAAGCATTTATTGGAGTTTGTGCTATGGTTTTAAGATATGAAAGTAAGAATTTTCAATACATGTTTTATGTATACAATCATTTCAGCATTCTACTTTTATTTGTCCCAAATCTTCTATATTTAGTTTATCATATAGGTAGAAAGGGAGAGAGAGAGAGAGAGAGAGACAGAGGCAGAGATAGAGACAGAGAGAGTTAGAGGAAGACAAAAGGTCTGAATTAAGCTAAATGTTAAAAAGGATGGCCATGAGTTAAGATAAATTAGTAGTTCTAAAAAATATGCTCTAGGAATCACATTCATAATAATTATCTGGTAGATTCTTTGGCTGTCAACCAAACTTGCTGAATCACAGTATCTGTGGATAGAACTAGTTGTTTTCATTTTTTTTTTAGCAAGCTTTCCAGCAAGTTTTATGCACAGTTTGAAAAACTTGTTTTGTAGAAAATATAAAAATATAAGCCCCCCAAAATAGAGTAAACATTAGATATTATATCATGATTTTAAGACTATAGTGAAAACTTGCTCATAAGTATACTGAGTAATTCTTAAAATTATAATGCTTTTCAATGAGAATCTATTTAAAAGTAGATATATTTCAACTGAGTCATGAATAGCTGTTAACTAAGAGTGGCAGTATAGAGGGTTGGGCAATATTAAACTTTATATGTTTTTGATAAACTGAATGTAATGCTATGATTCTTCTCCCCTAATAAATTTAAAGTTAAGACTGAATATTATAACATAAATTATTGTTTTCCTCAGGAAGATTTATATATTTTCCACACCTTTTATCCAATACTATACCTATGTATTTTGTCAATGCAGAGTCATCTGCACTACTATAATTTAATTAGAAAAATTAACAATGATTATATCTGTCTCAGATGGTTCTGAGTAAATTTATGGTCTTGAATTATAGAAAGATATTATATATTTGTTGTATAAAACTGAATTTTATCAATAAAGCTCTGAGTTAACTTATTGACATCAAGTTATGTGTTAATTTTATACACAAAAATCACTTAAATGTTATCTCTCAAAAAAACAATATAGTATCTTAAAACACAGAATTAAAAAACTGAAATTTGTCTTTAATCAATTACATTTTGCTTACCTATAGGACTATTGTCTGAGTTTTTAAAACCTCTATACAATTTTTTTTATTTGAAAATGACAAGATACCCCTAAATTTATTTACTCATTCTCATTGTTTTGTTATTTTGTTGTAGTCACTACATGTTCTATATTACATATACATACCATTGAACTATTTTAATAAGAAAATGCAGTTCCATTACATTCTGGATAAAATGCGATCAACAGTGATTTCTAGGTGAATTTGTCATTTTTAAAAAATAAAAATGTCATTTTTTCTTCACCTAATGTTACATTTTAAATTTTTGTAGGTGATAAAATATTTTATGTGTAGGTCTCATATGAGAGCAGCTATAAAAGACATTTCTACAATTCAGAGCTTTAAATTAGCATATATGACTTTTATTTACCTAATTTTATGTGAAGAGTCAAGGACAGAAATAAAAACCAGGGGAATGAGACAATAAAGTGTCTTTGGTCTACATTTTCTGAGTGAAGATTGCTTGGCACCATATTTCTCTTATTTTCCTGATCGACTTCAAGGAGAGTATCTTCTCAAGTCGAGAGTATGCAAGGGTAACATATTAGTTACGAATTGATTGAGACAGCTTTCTAACCACGAAAAACTGCTCAAAAATACGGAAAAGTCATGGGTGTTAAAGGGAAGGCTCTTTTCTAAGCTGCTATGTTCTTGATTTATGAAGTAGAGCAGCTAAAACGAAGTCTGTTTAAACAAAATTTGCCTTGCTCAGTTCCAGTTTAAAATCGAAGTAAATGCCAAAGTCATTTTTGTAGAACTTAGCCTTTTTTGATGGTCTATAAATGCTAATTTCCTTACATTGTACAATATACGCAAATACCCATGTGCATATACAAACACACGCACATAGAAAAGTACTTATCTTATTATTTAACCTTTAACTTTCTGTTAAAAGATATATTTCTTATCATCAGAGTATCTTATATATTTACTTTGTCATTACCCCATTGAACAAGTTTCTCTCTCTTAATTCTACCGTGTCATAGCAAAGAAAATAGACTTATATTGCTTTTAACAACCCTTATAACATGACTGTCTTATATGTCATTAGAATAAATATTAATTAAAACATTTTAACTCAATATATATTTTATATTTTTCTTTTGTTTTTCTGCCAGAAAGATGGTCATTACTTCTTTAGGTCAAACAATTAAAAACTGAAAAATTCATTTCATAAAATTATGCTATTTTTTTCTGATGAGGACTGACTCCATGCAGTCACTCCAAAGTTAGTTCATAAGGGAGTTATACCATGGAACTGTCAAAGAAAAACTGTACCATATAGAGTTAAACAGGAAAGAAAATTTTTTTCACAACTATTACAATAGGGAATAGAGATTTAACCCAATCCCACTGGGGGGGGGGGGAATGAGAGCGTTTTTAAGTCTTGTGGTGATCTAGCGGAAAAATACTGGAGAATCTCAGTAGAGAGGTCAATGTGATTAGATCAACTGTTTGATAATTGGTGCTTATAGAAAGTGGAAATTTAGGATCCTACCTTCCACAGAGACTGGGAGATAGGAAACCTAGCTTTCAAAGAGAAAGCTCCCAGATTCTTGAGAGAGAAATATTAGAGGTTATAAAACTGGCCAGAGGAGATTTACATCTCAAAGAAGTGGAGAAATAATTTATAATAAAAAAGTCTTCTCAAGTAAAGGATCAAAAAAAAAAATTAGTATATGGGGTGAGGAGAGGTCAAGGGCCCAGAGTTAGGAAGAGGCCTGTCTAAAGGTAATTTAAGCTGGCTGTCTTGGTTAATCAATAAGAAATGAACCATATTCTATTCAGGAGCTTTACCTATATGCTCTCTATGTAGAAATAAGACTGAAAGGAAAGTGGATCCACTGGAGGACAAACTTCACATCTATGCCTTGAGGTCCTTCTCTATTTCTTTTTCTTTATGAGTCAAATAGTTTTTCTTCAAGAAACCTTCAAAATATTCCCTCCACTATTCCTCAGTCTGACTTAGAGGCCCTTTCTCTGTGTCCCCAAGCAATCTAGTGGCATCTATTAAAAAATACTCATCACTAGAAATTTAATTTTTGTGGTCAACTTCATCTTCTCTATCATGCTGTGAGCATTTTTAGGGCAAGATACTGTGATTTTTATCTGTGAATCTTCAGCAAAGAGCTAAGTTTCAGTACATATTACCGATAGCTGAGTAAAAGAAACATAGTTCTTTCACAGTAAATAGTTTAAAGTGAGCTAAGGTAAAGAGAATCATAGATAGAAAAAGGTTCTACAAAGTCCCTTAAACCCTGAGTCCTGAAGCATTTATTCCATCTCTTTGAGCAGGAAGGCCAACCTTATTAGAGAGCATTATAAATGAAAAATGTGCAAATTTTTAAAAATAGCTCGATTTTAATGGGGATTATAACAAAATCAAATATGAGCTTAACTTTGAATTTCTTGGCTTTTATGTTTTGAGTTAAATCCACAATACCATTTAAAACTAGCTTTTGGAATGCAAATTAGTACCAATACTGCTGAACATAGTGAAATTAATGAAAATAATAACAGAAAAGACCTCACAAAGAATACTAAATTCTGTTCTAGCATAGTAAATAGAGTTGATGCGGTCTTTATTGTTATTATATTTCACTGATTACATAAAACAAAACTCTGTCTGTCATTTAACATAAACTTAAATATAAATAATGCATTAGAATTTTTAAAAGGAAGACTAAACAGAATGCAGTCTAAACAGCCAACCAAAATACCACATTTTACATTTCATCTAGGTGATCAAAAGAATGAATAACTTCATTTTCTTTGGTGAAAAAATACTCAATGTGCTTTGAATTCATTTTTAAACACTTTTCCCCTAAATTGCATGTGAATTTTAAATTACAGAAAAAAAGAACTGAATATTGAAAGTCATTTTCCTGTATTAATATGTAAGGAATGGTAACTGACAAACTGTATTTGTATTATATATATTGTTTAATAGCAGATAATTATAAATTGAAATTTTCTCCACATTTTTATTATATTTCATAGTAAACCTAAATAATTTTTTAAATACAGAGTTTATTTGAAGTGTTATTTAATTTCAAACACACTCTTCTGTGAACAAACTTATAGCTCAATTTAGTTCAAACAATGGGGCTGTCCCTCAACATGGTCAATTTTGTCACATAGTTTCCTCTTAGAGAAAATTTAAGTTTGCACAAACTTCTGCATTAGATGATATAAAATACATATAATTGAAGAAAAATATTACATAAGAGAAAGAGAGAGAATCTGAAACTCCATAATTAAAGACAGAGCATATATTTTCCCTAGTTTTTGATTTGTGTGCTCTCTAACTAAAGATTTTCTATAACATTAAAAATTCTTGATTTCAACATTTTAATGGTTTCATATCATTCCGTATAATAAATTAATAATGCTTAATTAATGATTCCATTATTGCTGGACATTTATATTATTAAAAGGAAATGATGATTATGCTTCCATGAATCCTGTATGATGCAATTTACATACTCAAAGACCAGTGAGTAACAGAAAAGTCATTAAAATTAGTCTAAACAATGAGGATAGAGGCAGTGTTTAGTTACACAATGGTTAATTCTGTAGTACAGAATGTCATGTACAGCGTAGGTCTTCTGTGAGACATCTATTTTTACCTTTAGATTCCAAGATTGACTACAGCAATTAGAGGATTCATATACTAATAATTGTATGCACCAGTTTAAAACATTACCAGCAGATAAAAAAAGAATACTGCTATTTTGTCTTCTTTAAGAAAAAAAGGAAAGAATTTCCCAGAAGAACCTCAGAAACCTCTTTTCACTGAACTGAAAAAATTCTCAACAATGATCATGCCCAGTTTGTTAAGAGAATGATTCTACAATAAATGGTTTAGAATAATAAGATTGTATAACTTGAGTAAGACCAGAAGACTAAAATTGGTAAAGGGCCATTAGGAGGATGAACAAAATCAGAATCCTGCCATGATTTTGGGGTGAATATAAGTATTTTACATGACAAAACATTATTAGAGAGTATAATGTTAAAATATTAAATATGACAATTTGGATTCATTTACAGAAGCCAATGAAAATTGACATATTAATATTTTGTCATATAAAATGGAAGAAAATTTTCTAACAAATTAATATTTGTGAATTCCACTATGTTCCACTTACTAAATATAATTTTTTATTTATTCAAAAATGTACCAGGCTGTTTGCTTATAGGGTTCATACAAATCACAATAAGTGACTCATTTACTGAGGTATAGGATACTTTCATTCTAACTATAATTAATTTATTCAATTTTCTGAAGGCTTTTAGCAGAAATAGTTTAATTTAGAACATAGATTTATAATAAGAAAATAACTTGCGTCTACGTTAGGTGATGCAGAGTGTGTTAGGATGTTTCAGATATATAAAACAAGAATGTGTATATACCTTTTATGAACATCATCTACATTTTAAAATATTAACTTTATGACACATTTTCTGAGCGGGTCCTAAATTCATGAGGTCTTATTATAGCTTTTCTAAGCAACCGCAAAAATCAGTAATTACAAACACTGTTTTATGAAATTGTGTGTGATATGTTATATTTACATTATTTTAAAGGCAGGAGAGCAGTACCCTAAATTCACAAGTTGAGTGAGGTAAGAATAATGTCAGTGCTAGTTTCATAGAATAACCCACTAATGTTTTTATTACCTTATCAAAAGAATACGCTATAGAGCTAAAGATTTGTTATAGGTTTTATTATTTCACCTTTGGAAATGACCATCCTCTTGATACATTTATCAGTTATCAATTCAATTACGTACATTATATGGAAAAGAGCCATTGATTAGTGCAAATTATGTTTCTTTTTGAAAGACAGTCATAGGTAAATTATTTGAATTTCTACTAGTTACAGAATAAAGTATGAAGTAGGAAAGTGAACAATAGTGTTTTGATTTTTTTATAGTACCTAAGTAAAAGAGATTGAAACAGGTAGCATAATATATAATTATTTTATTCTCCTAAATATAATATTTGTTCCTTAGCCTTCCACTAGTTGGTGGTGACAAAGACTGAGAAAAATGCACTGTTTCATGATTTTTCTGGTTTTGTTCTTGGTACCGGCTAGCCTGAGTATTGGTTATAACAACCTAACTGGATAGTTGTATATTCAATTTAGCATAAAATGAAAGTTATTTTAAATTCTGAACTACTTCTTTATTAGGTTCAATGAAATACTTAGACTACATGTTTATGTGCCTGTAAAAGTGAATGAAAGCCCAAATGCAAAAATAATTTTTATGTATGAATGAACACGAACATGAATATAAATTATGAATACAAACAAGTGGAATATTAAACAGTGACTAAACAGTGAGTATATTCAGAATGGAATTATGAAGAAGACAGATATTTTATATATGTTGTTTTCTATCCTTAACAAATTAATGTTCTACCTTCACATCTGGCCATGACAGAGCATCTGGTATTAGACTTGCCCTTGAACTAGAATGAATTAGAAAATTGGATAAAACATATGAAGAAAAAAAAATATTTTCACACATTGGGCAACAAGAAACTCAAAAATATGATATCTGAAAGAAGGAAAGCAAATGAGAGAAATACTATGATTTTACCCAGTTTCTCCCTTTGTGGGATATTTTATACATTGTGGCCAAGAAAGGAGGCATGCAAGCAGAGTACTGGGGTCTTGCACAGTCCAAGAGACTGAGGTCATTGCAATTTGTGGGTCAGACTGCCAGAGAGAAGGAAGCTACACAGAATAAATGTTCTCTGAAATACACATGGCGCCTACTTGATTATTTGAATAACTACTAAGCTGTGCGTTCATAGCATGCGAATGAACAAGCATAGGTAGTGCAACAGATTCCTAAATTCCCACTGAAAAGTCTAAGAATTATTTGAGAGCTAATATCTGAAAAATTACCAGAACATACACAAGCGTGGTAGATATTCAGTTCACAATCAATGAAAGTGGAGACAGCTCGTTGAACACCCAGGGTATTTAATAGAGACACAGAATTGCCGTGTTTTAGCAGTGGAAAACTACTCATTTCAAACTATAGTGAAGACTCCGATATTAGTTCTCTATTGCTAACAAATTACCACTAAATAAGTAACTTAAACCAAGACAAATGAGTTACGTTGTAGTACTGGAGATCAGATGTTCAGAATGGTTCTTATTGGGCTAAAATCAAGGTGTCAGCAAGACTGGGTTTCCTCAAGAGGTTCTGGGAGACAATCTATTCTCTTGTTTTTTTCCAGCTTCTAGGGGCTGCCTGAATTTTTTGGCTCCTGGACCCCTTCTACCTTCAAAGCCAGCAATATTCATCTGAGTCTTTTTTGCATCTCATATCTTTCTCACGTCATCACTCTGACACTACCTCCCATTTCTGCTTCCCTCTCTATGTTAGTGACCTTTGTGATTACATTGGGCCCATTTGGTAATCCAGGTCAATCTCCTTATTTTAAGGGCAATTGATTAGCAATCTTAATTACACCTAAAACCTTCTTTTGGCATGTAATATAACACATTCACAGATTCTGAGTTTTAGACTATGAATATCTTGGGATAGGGTATAATTCTATCTTATCTACCAGATCTCCTTTAAATGTAAACTAACAAAGTTAAAAACAAACATCAAGGGGTTCAAATAATCCTTAAGTAACTTGGCTTCCTGCCAGAACAAGATGAAAAAAACTTTAAAGAAAGAAAATAATCTCGCTCCTAAAAATTACTAACATTAGAAATCAAAGGGAGTACTGCAGATGGTCCAGACATTAAAGGGATAATAAAGACCTGTAATGAACAATTTTAATGCAATACTGACTTAAGAAATAGAAAACATAAACATTTAGAAAAATGAATTCATAAGTGGAAACTTTCACATAAGTAAACCCCAGGCTCAGATGGCTACACTGTTGAATCCTATAAAACATTTGACAAAGAAATGCTACAAACTCTGCACACACTTTTTTTAGAAAATAGAAGAGGAAAGAAACAATGTCTTCTCTCATGAAACTGATGATAAATTTTCTACCAGTGTAAGTAAATATCCTTTAAGACAATCCAGATAAGATTAATAAAATGGAAGATGGTTTCAAAAAAGCTCTCTGCTACCATAAAAAATTAACCACTGTTAAAATTATTGAAGTTTTATGAAAGATGAAGAAAGGGGGCTAATAAATTTTGGAAGGAGATCGAGGTGTTACAAATATCAAGACTGAGTAAAACCAACTGTGGAACACATGTGCCAAAGGAGAGCTAGAGAACAGAGAAGCTTGTGTGCCCTGCAATCTGCACCAAATCGCTACATGTAAGCATCACCCAGCCGAGCCCCTCTGGAAGTTTCGTATAAACTTAAATATTCATCTACCATGCAGCCAAGAAGTTTTATTCTGAGATATTTATCCAGAAGATATGAAACTTATGTGAGTATAAGAACATGTACAAACATTTCACAGGTGATTATCAAATAAGTTAGTAAAGCTTTGGTGATAATCTCACCCAAACTCATTAAATGGTGGCCACTTTATATATAGCAAATGGACAATACATTTCAAAAATTTTTCTAAACAGTTACTGACAATATAGTTATAATCTCTTGCAGTGCTTGACAAAATAATTTTGTAATTTATTAACAATATTTCATAGCAATAATACTTTCAAATGGTTGGGTATTTGTGTTTAGTGGTATATGCTGTCACATTTTTTTCCCCTTCAAAATAATTTGCCCTTGATATCTATCAGAGGACAGAAACTCAACTGTTATGATTTAAGTTATTGCTGTAGGATCCTTTTAAAACTAATATTTATGACTCAAATCAATTGTATCATATAGTGTTATGAAACTGGCATGACAATTGGAATTTTATACAGTTATAAAGTATTCCACAATATTAAAATCATTATTTCTTACTGAAATGAGCTTATTCAGCTGCCTAGTAAGGTTATAAATTTCATCAAAATGAGTTATTCTTTGAAAGTACAAATTAATGCATGACATATTTTAACTTTATAGATTAGTTTGAGAGAACTGATTTCTTAGTGATATTGGGCTTCTGACCCATAAGCATGGGATAGCTCTCCATTTATTTATGTAATCTTTAGCTTTTGTTAGTGGTATTTTGTTATTTTCAGTGTACAGACCTTTCACAGCCTTTGTCAGATTTATCCCAAAGTATTTCATGTTTCTGTTTTTGATGATACCTTAATTAGTATTGCTTTATAAATTTCATTTTCTGGCTCTTAATTTCTATTATATAGTTATAAAATTCATTTTTATATTGATCTTATAGCCTTAAGGTCTGTTAAAATCACTTATTCTGCTGCATCTTTAATTCCATTACATATTCTATATAGACAAACACGGCTTATACAATTAAAGATATTTTTCCTTCTGATTTTCCTACCTGTATACTTCTTACTTCATTTTCTTGACCAACTGCACTGGTCAGAGTCTGCAACTCAATCTGAAACAGAAGTGACATCATTATGTTGTTCCAGATCTTAGGTATGTATCTGCAGTCCTTGCTACTCAGCTCTCTCCTCTTTGAAACCTGTGACTTAGAAATTCTCTCAAGACTGTAAACTTGGACAATGTAGGGCTCACTTAATTTGCTTCCAGTCTCTCATTCATTGCTTATTGCTCTTAAATGCTTGATGTCCAGTGTCTTGACAAGCATGGTCTCAGATATTTTGCTTATTTAGTTATTGTTTAAAGTAGTAGGGTTAATCTGGTCCCTGTTAGCCCATTTTATCCAGAGATGACAAGGTGTACTTTTAAGGATGCATTTGGCTTACTTATTTACTTACAGGCACATTAGAGTTTATACAAACCGAAACTCTAGTCTATTGATTTAGAAAAAAATAACCTCCCCTCCAAAAACAGTTTATTAATTAGGTTAATGAAGTATAACAATATAACCTCAGTATATCATTGGCTTAAAAGAATGAAGTTTTTTCTATGGCCATGCCACCCTGAACAAGCCCAATCTTGTCTGATCTTGGAAGCTAAGCAGGGTTGGGGCATGATTATTACTTGGATGGGAGACCACCTAGGAATACCAGGCACTGTAGGCTTAAATAAATAATTTAATTTAATTTAATAAAGTTTTACCTCTTACTCATCCAAAATCAGATTCAGGTTAGGTGACCCTCAATCTATCTTGTAGTTATGCAAAATAGCACCTTGCTATGCAAAATGGGTTCTATGAACCAGCAGCAATAGCATCAGTTGAGAGCTTGGTAAAAATGTACAGTCTCACACCACATCCCAAACATGCCCCATCAGAATCTAGTTTTTAACCAGGACCTTGATGGCAGGATGACCATTAAGGATGACAAGCACCATTTCTCTTTATAAGAACATGGACTTCAACGTTGCTGATTCAGAGTAAGAAAGAAATAAAAATCCCCACAGTATACTTTTGATGACCCATTCTGGAAGTGTCTTCCATCATTCTTCTTCTAATCCAATTGGTTATAATACAATCACAAGACTTTAAATGCATGGGATTTGTAAAGGGACAAATTGATCATTGGTAGTTTGACAAGATATCACATTTATCTACCTAGCTGTTTGATCCTTTTAATGTAAAAGGAGTCTAAAGTTTATGTCACACATGAACTTAAATCTATATACACACACACAGAATACTTGCTGGTTCTTTCTTCTCCTATAATATTGATCATGCATAGCTCAATCAAGAGCTTCATTTATCCTCTATAAAAACATAGTTTTCCAGCCTTGCTAATCATTTTGCAGGCCCAGAGGTATATTAAAGAAAACAATTTGGGAAACTGAGCATATAGTTTAAAAGTGTAAACAAAAACAACTTGACATTCAAGACAAAAATTACAAAATTAAAGGAGTACAACTCAAGCTTATTAAACAAAATATCCTCTTTAAAAGATTAATATTTATACAGTTTTATAAAATTACTCTCAAGAACAATTATATAAAAGTTTAGTTCTAAAACATATATTTTCTATTAAAAACAAAGATGAATGTTTTAAGAAAAATCAATTTTTCTTAAATATTATTCACTCAGTGATAAATTGCAAAATAAATATCGAGAATTTATTTTCCTCCAATACGTTTTAAAAATAAATATTTTATGTCTGCATTTTAATGTAATTCAAAAATAATAATTTTTAGACTGCTAAATACAGTTATAATTATTGGATCTAAGCTCTAATTTTATACAAAAATTGTATTGGTGCACAGTATATTTTACTGACTACTCTCTCAATCAGCAGACACAATAATATTAATCATGGAGAAGTTTCTTAGTTGCTGCTTCTTTCAAATTTTATATAAGAAATTTAAGTATTAATTAAAAAGTTATGATTTAATAGGACATTCCTTGTAGATAATTTATTTTATATTAGTTTTAGATATATCAAGGAGAGAAAATGATAAGACAAAGAGAAAACAGGAAAAACATATTTATTAGTTAATATTTACTTTTATAAGTTATTATAAACATTTATACTGAAAAATAGACTAAATAATATTGATCAATGGTTGTTGTAAATTATTATATATGTAGATTTGTGCCCATTCTTATATAAAATTCTTATATAAAATTCTCTAAAGAACATTAGATTAATAATTATCCAGAGTTCTTTTTATTCATAAAACTGTATTAATTGACATTTTATTATTAATAGAATTATCACTATACTTATTTTAAAGACAATAGAGATGATAAAAATTTCTCAGCTATCATTTATAATTTCTTTATATAAAGTTTTTATTTCACTTAGTTAATTTACCATAAGTTATTGAACCAATGTTTTTATTACTTCCAATTACTTACAGAGTCTTACCGTTCTCATTATTTGCACATGTGGCAGGTAAAAGACTATTTCTATAAAAGAATAGAGAAAATGACTATAAAACCACTAGCATATAACACTAGAAGTCTGCATGGTAATAAGCCAATTTTTGTGGAAATGAACTCATTAATGCTAAATTTTTGCTGACTTCCAACTGATCGGAAAACTGCTTTATACAATTCAGAAGGCACTTCATGAATTGCAGAAGAGATGAAGAGAAAGAACGAACCAACCATAAGCAAGTATATTTCACTCATTTGACGTCCAACAAACTCCCCTATAATCTAGAGCTGTGATCTGGGGGGGGGGGGGAAATGAATACAATTGATGAGGGTGACAGGAGGGTTCCATCAGAATGACACGAAAAGCCTCTTGTTGAGCAGTGCGAAGCAGTTTAGACATAAAGTGCATCTGGACTTTGATTGTTTATTAGATTTTATTTTACCTTTCCTTGCACTTGCAAATTTTCTACACATTTTTATAAAAATTTCAACTTGCCATAAGTGCGCTTTAGAAAGTAGAGGGGGAAAATGGAGAAACAAAATAGGATATGAAATAGATAAATATCCAAGAGACATAAGGCTAAGGAGAAAAGTAATTTTCTGATGTTTGATTAAGGTACTTATCTAACATCTCATTTTAAAATACTTGATAAAATCAGTAATTGTTTATAAACATCTATAGTTTCATAGACAGAAAAAATTTATTTAAACGAAAGTATTTATCAAATGGGATGATTTCTACGGCAATGACAGTTTTTATTTTAATACCTCTGAACCTTTATGGTTCATTTTAAACACATGAAAAGTCAACACTTGTTGAGATGCAGATCTCAAAATGAGGTTTTCAATAATTTAATAATCAAAACTTGATTTTTCTTTTTCAATGTATCTTGAAAATATGATGGCAAATTATTGATCTACTACAATTATTCACAATGTATCTGCTAATAACAGACTCACATAAGCCTAACTGTATCCCTTCATTTGTGTCTAAGGTATGACTTATGGGGTTGATACTGTTTTGATTTATTGTTTACTTTCTACATACCTCAAAAATTATATACGATATTTAAAATAAGATAACAAAGATACTAAATAATTATTTAAACAAAAAGCAAACACCAAATTTTAAGTAATAAATTATGGCTGAAAGATAACTATTACACAATAGAAGAAGCATAACAATTGCTCTAGACTCCAAAAAGCAATTCAAATTTTTAGAGAAGACAAACATGGAACAGCAAATTTATTGGGATTAAATGGGATGCAGTGAGGACCTTTCTTTTTTCTAAAATACACAAACTAACAGTGTAAAGTAACTTGCCTAACAGCATGTGCAGATAGAATGGGAAACAAATGAGAAAAATAACTCATGTAAACCTCCTAAAAATTAAGCTGACCGAAAGAAGTCAATTTATTATTTTTAATATCAGTCTATTTGAATATTATTTTTGTCCTTTTAGACCAAGCAGTATCTCACATATCATAAAAGAGAAGTTAAATTTAATTCAACAGATAGTTTGAATGTACCTACCATATACAATTCAACCAGTCATTCAAGGAAGATAAAAGTAACTGAGAAGTTTACTATCTCCTGGTGCTACAGAATAATTGTTGGATGTATACTATATGCATCATAAAAATATAGTGTGTGCTATAAAATAAATGCTACTAAAATTAAAATTAAAATTATTATAGCATCACAAAACACTTGAAAGAGTAATTCTAGTGGTGGAAATTTAATGAAAGAGATGGCATGCCAATCGACCAAAAGATGGTTATAGCAATTGACCCACCAAATGCAATGATATGAGAAAATATATATTTTCAGAAAATGATTCAAATTATAGTTTTTAGAAGGATATATATAGCCCCTTCTGCTCTCCTTTTTTTTTCTTAATATATTTGTCCCTTTTATTCTACTGTCTTGCTTATAGATAACATATAATTGGATCATGGTTTTCCATTTGTCATTCTGTCTTTTGACTGTTTTTTTTTTTTCCCTCACCTTTAATGTAATTGCTGATAAGCTGATTAAGGTAGGATCTAGTCTGATATCTTACTCTTTTTTTTTTATATGTAATGTATCTTTCTTATTTCTCCATCCCTCCATTACTGCCTAGTTTTATGTAAAATAAATGTTTTCTACTATGCCATTTTTGGCCCTTTGTTTTTACTATAATTATATTATTTGAGTATTTTATTAGCGATTGTTCTAGGGATTATAATAATATTAATTTAGAGCGACAAACTTCCAATTACCACCAGCTTAATTTTAATAGTATCTCTCTTCCTCCTTTGTGTTATTATTGTCATACGATTATACCTTTATATATTATAGGCCTATGAAAACAATTTTTATTTTTTATTTTTTGCTTTATGGAGTTGTTTCCTAAATCAAATGGAAGAATAAAAGTGTTCCTCGCAAAATGTCAAAACATGTATATTGTCTTATATTTACCTATGTAGTTACCTCTGCTAGTACTCTTTATTTTTTCAAATATATATGGGTCACTTTTTCCCTAATATTCTTTCTCTTTGGTATTTTTCCAAGGCTGGTTTGCTACTGAGAGATTGCCCGAGTTTTGCTTATTTGAGAATGACTTAATTTCTCATTCACTTCTTAGGAGAGTTTTTCTGTATTTAGAATTCTTGGTTGACAGCCTTCCTCTGAGCACTTTGAATTGATCATCACACTATCTTTTGACCTTTGTAGTTTCTGGTGAGAAATTCACTGTTAATCTTATTGAGAATCATTATACTGGATGAGTCACTTCTCTATTGCTACTTTTAAGGTATTTTCTGACTTTGATGTTTGACAATGGGATTATTATGTGTCTAGGTGTAGATATTATTGATTTTATCTGTAATAACCAAGTGGAATCAGTAGCTTTATCCAACTTGGGTTGTGTTTCTTTGATGTATGGATTATAGTACTTATTTTCCTCACATGGAACACACTCTGCATCAGGTCAAATAAACACAAGACTGCAAGGTGGGGTTTCCATGAAACTTCCGAATGGGTCAGATAATGGCATTTCTCCGCACAAGGCCTTTGAGAGCTTCACACCCAGAACAGCCACGTCCAATGACATCTAAGACAATAGTTTTTCTGGGTACTTTTATTTGTTATATGTCACTTGGTTTTCAAGGCTCTTTCAGAGATCTGATAGTAGGATGGGAAAAGGTAAAAACAGGCCATGAAGCTCGCTGCTCTTAATAGTGGATTCCACTGTTTTTCTTAAATAAACTCTCATAAGATTGCTGCAAAATGATGGTAAATTTCAGTTTAAAAAAGTTGATTTTTTTCTAATGTTCTCTTTGCTTTTATGGAGGAGATTTTCAGAGGTCTGTACTCTACCATTGCCACTGTTATCCCTCAACATTTCCTTTTTAAGGATTTTAAGGAAAAATTCTGTCTGAATTTTCCCAGATTATCAAAGGTCAGGAGGCTAATTTCCTAGACAACAAAAATATCACTATGCCCTTTGAGATTTTTTTTTTTTAATGAGAATAATGCTGCTTGTTAATGTAGCTGAACAGATATCTAGGTCGTTTCTCCCTCCATTTTAAATAATATACAATGCTCATTAGTCCTAGTTTAATTACAAATTATCTGTGCACCTATGATATAGCTATTGCAAAGCTGTATGAGGTAAAATGTGAACAAAAAAAATGAGAGCAAATATTGAGATAAGCATTTACATAGGCATTAATTTCATGCAATGGTAATTATACTGCAAGGAAATAGGATAGCATAGTAGCTAAAATTAAGGGTTATGAATTGACACTCTTTTTACAATAGCATTCCAATGCCATCGTTTACTGATCTAGAAGATTGATTCTCAATAGCATTATTCATAAGCTGAGTAAGAAAATAATATCTTCAGATAAATGCTATTACCTATGTAAAGCATTTAGTAGATAGAGTTGGTCACAAAACAAAATTTGACAATATTCACAATTACTAGTATTATACTGAAATTTTATACTTGTCAGTTGATAATTACAAATTGTCTTAATAAAAATAGCTATAGTTAACAAGTCACCAAATATGTGTCAAGCATGGTAATAGGTATTTTTATTAATTTTCATATTTTCTCATCAAAATAGCCCTTATATAAATCTGCTTTCATTACCTTGTGTTAAGAAAAGAAATGATGGAAAAGTAACTATCACAAAATTAGAAAAGCAAAATATGAATCTAAAAAGTGTATCTGGTCCATGTTTTGACTATACCATATTGTTAACGCCTCAGTTATGCACTGTGAAAATGCATACTTGCTTTTTTCTAATCCTTTCCTAAAATTATAAAATCTATGACAAGTATTTTTCATAAATATTGCTAAATACAAAACTATGATCTGAGGTATATTTTTTCAAACAATTCCAAGACTTTCCATGTGCAAAATTCAAGAGCTGTTTTCTTTTTACTACCAAAATAAGCTTAGACAAAAGAATGACTTTCAAAATTACAAAATTCTGCAATTCTTTAAGATTTTCTACAATGTCCCATAATATACATGAGAGGACCTAAATATACACTTAATCCTCAAACTCTCTGAGGAGCAGTATCTGACTTGAAAGAATGTGGAAAGTTTAAACTAAGTATCTATAGAGTTAGATGGCAATGGAAGTCAAACTGACCTCTGCTGAAGGTAAGGATACTGAATGTCTCAGGAGACTCTGACTTCTGTTAAAACAATAGAGGTAGTCCAGAAAAGCTACAAAATCATCGATTTTTAAAAATCTATCTGAGAGCTGAGGGTGTAGAGATTCTTAAGTAAAATAAATTTCAGAAAGAGGCACATGGTTTACAAGAGATAAAAGTTCTGTTGCTCATTTCATCACTCAGAAAAAAAAAACTAGTAAGCAGAAAGCATTCTAAATTTTAAACTTTTAATGGCTGCATATAGTCTGACATAATAGATTTGATACTCAAGAAACAGAATATATATACCTACTCTTTTCCATTATACCTTTACCAGCTGTATGGGGATGGTGCAACTAAGAATAGGGATACCATTGGAGGGATTAGAAGATTTTCCAAAGGAACATAGTTTTGTCACCAAGTACAAGGCAGCAAGAGAAGCAGGGGAGCATAGTTAAGAGATCCTCAAGAGGTTTACATGCGCTCGACACCACACACATACAAATAGTGACCTAATGCAGGATGCCGTCTTTAGGGATGGGTGGTAAAATGATTTAATTCAATCTTTACTGTCACTGCCCTACTCTTAGGCAATTGGAAGATGGTCTAATAAATAGGGTTTATTTTTTAAATGTCTCTTATGGTGTATGAGGAATTCTGACTTCATACGTTGGCCCCTCTAACACAGATGTAACACAACATGTTGACGATGCAGGATGTATCATTGCCTCCAATTTTGCAAAGTGAAAAATGTACAATTTACATTTTTAGTTTTTATATCTGCAAACTATTTGTGCATGAGATATATATTTTTTTCTCCTTAAGCAAATATATAATTTGAAAGGCATCAAATACTATCTTTCCCTTAATTTTATTGAGTTTATACAAAATTTGGCTGATAATAGAGTGGAGTCTTTCTCATCCAGGAACATCACTGGTGTGTAGGGAAAATACTGAAAATGATGACTATCTTCAATTTATTGTTGTTCTCCCAATATAAAAATATGGGAAGATTAAATACTTTGAAGGATAATATAATCAGGTCTAAATCGTATGCTTTTGAGCTCAATGAGAATATTTCTAAATTCACGCATTTTTATCTTCATAGGAGGAAAGATAGGTCCCATCAAGGCCTAGTGAGAGTCTTCTTCAAAATACTCTCCATTCTGCTATCTTTAGAAAGGGACATTTCCCTAGCCTCATTTTGATTAAAGATTAGCCCATGAGACTGTACTCCTTGCCTGTCAGTTTCCATGGTAAGAGGCTTTGCTTTGTGAACTGTCTGGTGATTGAAACTCTTGCTTTAAGCATCTCTTTATTTGGCTAATTCACCGATAAAATCGAATCTAGTGCAGATGATCTGAGCCAGAACTCCTGCAAAATTCTTCATTTCATGTAACTAAATTGACATTCTTTTCCTGGATTGAAGGAGTTTTGGCTTGCTGTGTATAGAAAGAGATCTTCAGGTAAACAGAAGGGACCTCACACTGTGTTCAGACTGAATTTAATGATTGTACTTTTTTATATTAGAAACTCACTCAAATGGCAAAAATTTGCCTGTACTTTTGTTTTTTGATTTCCTAAGTTAGGACCTGTGAGTCTCGGTTCCCCTAATGGGTTGTAATTTTTACTTTCTGTTGGGTGTTAGAAATTTTATATCTCCATTTTCAGTTAGATCTCTCACTAAATCAACATTTTCAAGGAGAAAATAAATGCCAGAAGAACTGGGTAGTTGGCTATAAATCTGAAAACTTTAAAAAAAGAATTGATCTTTTCAGTTTATGAGCCTGGAGCTTTCTCACTAGACTTGTTTTAATTTCCTGGTAAGCTGGAACTGATTGGTTTAACATGGTGAATCTCAGCTTATTAAAATCACTCTGGTTGCTTTTTTTAAAATACCCAATTCACTGCACCCTACCTCAAGGTGATTAAACAGAATCTCTGAGAGCAAGGACCAGACATTTTAATATGATTCTAATATAAGGCCCAGCTGGAGAACTACAAACCAAAGCATGTTATTATGTCTAAAGTAGGCTCTTTCTTAGAGAACTGTTTTGTTCTTATTTTGAAGACAAACCTCAGGGCTGAAAAGATCCTGTCTGGGGACCTAAGTCCTAATATCAATGAAAGTACTAGCTACTTTTCCTGCAGATAATCAGTTTAGATACAGATACATCAAATTTCATTTAAAAATAATAACAATTCTGAGTGAAATCAGATGATATAAATACAGAACATTTTAAATTGCATCTCTATTTGGAAAACTAGTATTGTATATTACCTCGTAGTTATACTAGACATACTGCAAACTGTGAAGGGTTACTCTCAACCAGGTTAAAAAGTGGTTCTTTGTTATACTTTCATAAACTTGTAGATAGTTCTGTTAGGAAGAATACAAGATTGGAGCCTTTACTGACATTTCCTCAGAGTTTGGTTTTGTAGTAAGAAAGTCACAATAAGCTCTGGATACTGATGCTTTTAAAAGAGTTTACTTCAATAGTTATGGAAGAATCACAGTTGGTGGAAACTGTGTCTTAATGGATCAGATACCAGTCTCCACTGGGTGATCCTACATCCTCTCTCACATCTATAAATCAAAATCAACTAAGAACGATTGACTCAAGGTTGTGTGTGTTGTGTTGCTTTTGTTGCATAATCATTACTATCCTCCCATATTTAACTGGCTTATGTTAAGGAAACTAGTGTATTAAGTAGGTATTCTGGGCAACAGCAGAGAAGAATATGTGGACTTCATTATTTTGACTACTTAACTGATTTTACTGAACTTTAAGTGAAAGTTAGTTTTAGCAGTGGTATAGTTTTCTTTCTTCTATGTAACTACTTTGATTTTATTATCATCGTGAATTATTTAACAGACTAATGCATCTTCTCTGCATTAACTTTGAGATTAGTTTGAGATAACTTTTAGCCCTGTATTACTAATAGAGTAGGAAAACTGTTTTGACCAAAGGGTGTACTTTGTGCTCTGCTGCCGTTGCCTTTCTCACTGACGTTTTCTTGTCATTCTGCTTATTTTTCAAAACTGTTTTACATATCTTCTTTTGTACAGTACACATTAAAGTCACTTTAAATTCTTTCTGAAACAAATCAAGACACCTATAAATAAACAGAAGTCTGACTAATACAAAATGTAAACTAAAAATCTTGAAGAGAACCATATCGGCATTCCTATCTCAAAATCATCAATACTTGGCAAAAGTGTGGGAAAGTGATGTTTCATCCTTATTTTTTTTTGTTTCCCTCCTTAAGAATGAGTCAGCCAATAAGCACTTCTCAGTTCTGATCCTATGTGGGATATTTACACCTGCAAATGAACTGCGATCATCAACTTGTCTCCAGTTGCAAAAATATCCATGCTATGTCATATAGGTATATTTTAATAATTAATTGGGTATACAATTGAATTGGATCTATGTAAAATTTAAAAACCTCCAGCTTTGAGAAAGTTATCTATTTTCAACGCTGTATTTAGGAAGGTGACAGGGATCCCAGAGTCAGTGAATCAAGTCAAATGGCAAAAGACGCTGAAAATAATGGAAAGAGCAACAGAAGGAAAAATGATTTTCCTTTAGCATAACAATTTAAATAAATTGAATACACTATTAGAAAGGCAGTGTGCTATTTTCAGGAGTTAGAAATTGTCACAACAGCCTTTTCTAGATTTGCTTCAAGCTGCTGGCGGTCTCATTCCATTCACCCATTAGGCTGAGGATGAAAAGCAAGCCAGGTGGCTTATGTATGCATTCGGAAACAAAATTGTTTTATCCAAATGTGAGAATGGACAAGAAGCGAAAATAGTTTTGTGATCTGCAAATGAGAATGGGACTTCTTTCAAAAAAGATTTCTCAGGTTGAAAAAAAATCTTGAAATGGAGAAGAAATTTCTGCTGGCAAGCAACGAAGATTTCTCCTTTTTGGCAGGACAGGGTTCTACTTTTCTGCATTGCCTTTTCAAGCTTTAGAAGGCTGAAGTATATAGAGTATAAAAAAAAAACATAAAGAAGTAACATTTGAAATACTTGCTAACTAATTAACTGTTAATTTATCCTCATACATGTCAATTGGAGTTAAAGGACAAAATAAACATTTTTTTTTTACTTCAGTGTAAAAATATATTTACTGCTATCAATGATCAAAACCATAAAATAAGGTGAAATGTGAAATAATTGAATATGCACTCTATTAATGAGAGGCTAATATGTATGTATATATGTATGTTTGTGTGTATGTATGTATGTATGTATGTATGTATGCATGCATACATTTAGACAGATGTTTTTTGTTTCTTTGTTTAACCTGGAAGTCATTCTTTTTCTTCACAATTTTACCAAGTAATAAAATGTAAGCTATCTGAATTTTAGAAGACATCTTAATAAGAACAAATTTTATTTATAAGCCCGTATTTGTTGCAACGTTAAAAAATTAAATTGTGACTATCTTATTTTCTTAATATCTACAAAATGCTTGATTTAAAAGAGCAAAGCAAAAATTAGGGCGGAAACTATAGTTTTAATTCCTAACTCATTAAACTCATAAAATTAGCAGCTCTTATAAAGGTACAATTTACAGCTCTCACTGCCTCCTCCGCTATGCTTGTTATAATTGCACTCTCTAGACAGAAAGGATCATGGCTTGTTCTATAGGGAGGTATTGAGGACATAATAATGTTTGGACATTTGTAAGAGAGATAAAAAAAAAGTATGCTAAGTATGACAAAGGGTGAGGAGAGACCAGAGGATTTGCAGAAGAGAAATAATTTCTTCTCCTATCAGTTGTAGCCTTGCAAATATGATAACCCATGGACATTTGGCATTATGGCTCATACTTAAAGCATCATTTTTGAAGGAGAGGAAAAATGTCACAGGATATTTGATAATATTAAAATATGTATTTCACAGTTATGGAAACATATTAAGTAACTAAGCAGCTATTTAAAAAAAACAAAAATAAACACCAGGGTCAGATGCATTACCATTTTTGGTTGTTAAAAACCTTCTTGATAAGTCATAGGTGTGAATATAGTTTCAGGACTACACTGTGCAAGAAATATTGACATTTTTCTTCTGTCACTTTCTACCTTTTCATCTGTATGTCTATCTGTTCTTTATCTGTCAAAATAAATGTAATGCTAAATTCCTAACATTGAGGTTGAGAATTTCTATCACCAAGTCTATTACACCATATGATGAGAAAGCTCCTCCATCTTACTTTATACCAAGTAATTGAGAAGAGGGAACCTTGTGTGTTTCTGTTCGTTTTCAATGTCACAAAAAAGGACTGGAACCTTTTAATGAGGCTGTAAACTGCTGAGTCTAGCATAGAGCATCCCTCGATTTGCCACTTACCCATTCTCCTTTAGGTTTTACCACTTTTCTAGGGCACATCCAGGAATCAGAGTTTTCTTATCACAGCTAGTAGAAATAACAGTTCTTAGTCTTTTTCTAAATACTGAGGATTTCTCTCCTTGTGCTAACATCTCCCAAATCCTTTGCTACTCATCAACGGTTCTAGACAGCTTGCATTACCCCTTCACTGAATTACACACTGATCAAAAAAAAAACCTAGCTTGAGTGCCTTCAAGTTCTCAAAAACAAAGAATCACAAACCTCAACAATATATTTAAAATGAGGAAGAGAAAATTATGGGGAGGTCAAAAATATTTTAATATTTTACTAAGTGAGCTTGCCACAAATAGAATACATTTTGAAAATAAGCTTTCATCTCAGATAGAAAACTGCCAAATTCCATATTTAAATTTTTATAGAATTTAAGCTCTAAGAAAAGCCAAAGGTACATAAATTCTACCCAGTTTACTTCACTATAGTATAATTTTTATTGTAGAGATTTTGTAAAGAAAGTAATTTAGAAAAGTCATTAAACAGTATGAGTGCTAGGCCATGGGCCAGAGTGACATCTCTGATTCATATTTGTTGTTTTTTTTTTCCCTAATGTCTAGACTACTTTTATTTTTTTTCAGTTTTTCAGATTAATTTGTTCATTTACTCGAGGTGAATATCTGACTTTTTTTTTTAAATTAAGTACAGTTGTTATAAAACACGAATAAACAAAACAAAATAAAAACAGACTCACAGAGATCAAGCTGACAGTTAACAGAGGGCAGCACAGTTGTGCGATGTAGGTAAAACAGATGAAGAAAAATATACTCAAAAACATTGTGATAAGTTTGCCTGGTGAATGATGATTACAGATGCTTACCAGACTTAGTGTGGTGATCATAACGTAAGGTATATAAATGTTGAATCACTATATTGTACACCTAAAACATTCACTACTTTTTTTAATTTCACACTTTTCTGATTGAAATAGAAACACAATAGTGTACTTGTGCAGACATGAGCTCACAACACTTAACTAATCTATATTATACTATAACACTACTTTCTATACACCTCTTCATGGTTAACAACACTGCATTCAGTAGCAAGTCAAAATCTGTTTAAAGAACTTTCTATGCTGACTCCAGTGATCAAAACACTCCCAACTACTACTTAGCCATGTGTATGTGTTGGAAACTTCTCAAATAAAGAGGAATAATTCAAGGTCCAAGAGAATACAAATTCCTTTCTAAATTTGATTGCCATTCTCTTTAAATCATAAAATCAAAATCATGAGTAGTCATCCACAAAAAATACCATATGGAAAATATTTGTAAGAAACAAAAATATAGATATTTTCTAGGTATAATCTCATATAATGGTCAATGTATAAAGTTAAAATAGTCACAATTTCTAGTTTATTACAATAAATATGCAGATATAAGAGACCATAAAATAAATTAATCAAAACCAGACCATTCTTTCCATACAGTTTTGATTACACTCTTGTTTTTTGTTTGTGTTTTGGGAGCTTTCGGGTGGTGTTAAATTAATTAAACAAGGAGGCCATTAGACCAAAGTGGTTCTAATGTCATTGCAGCTAATTTAAGCAAACTGAAATCTAAGCTTGTAAATTCCTCAAGTTAGAAAACTGAAACCTAAAGACAACAAATAACAACCACCCAACCAGGCTTTAAGTTATAATAATCAATTCCTCTGTTTTGCTTCCACTTTTTCTCTTTAGAAGTCTTTGCTGGAACTTCTGTGCCTGTAGCCTTCCTAACTACTGTTGGTTTGGCGCTACCCAATTCGAATCACTATTTGCTCAAATGAATTTAAAATTTTTATTATTATCTCAGCTTATCTTTTACAAGTTCTCAGAAAAAAAAATTATGAATTAATATGTTTTGTAAAGAATAATTTTACCTCTTTAAAAAATTCAACCTATTCTATTCTATGTTAGTTTTGAAAACTATGATTTTTCATATGCTGGCAAATTTTAAATGCATTAGTATAAAATATCAAGAAAGCAAAAATAAAATTTCACTGAGTATTACATTCAAAAGCATTCCTTTGATAATGTTATTAATTGAAAAGGATTATTTATGGAAAATGTGTCAGAATATTCTGATTATAATTTAAACCAATTGTTTAGTTTAGCTTGATAGGAAGGTGAGAAAAATGCAGCTGTCTAACTGTTTGCATGCAGATCTAAAAGCAGATAAATTCTCAGTAGCATATTTATTTCTGGCAGCATTTCTATTATCAGTGATTTAAAAAAATAGCTACAACTAAACACTTAAATAGAATTAATAATCTGATGATTTTAGTGAAATGAATAAAAAAGTCAACAGCTGACAAAATCTTGTCAGTTTATACTAATGCCAGCGGGAAAAAAATCATGAGTCTCATCGGAATTAATTCTGCCAAATCACTATGTGTAATCCTTTTTAATAGAATAGAGATGACCTATTATTTCCAATGGTTCTGGTATGAGATAAGAATATTCATTTTAAAGTGATTTTTAATTTTCTGAGGGTATTTAATTTGCTGCCCTTGTATTTAATATATAAGCTGCCAGATCAGCCTCTAACACTTCTAGCAAACACAGGATTTACTGCAGTACTCTGAAAGTTGGACTATATCAACTACAGAGACAATTAAAGAATATTGTATATGTTCTAGGTTTTTATTTTATTAACTGCTTCTTTCTGAAGTTTATGACACTGTAGGATCCAGAAATAAAGAAGCATCATGGTATTCAAGGATGAATCACAGAATCATAAAGAATGAAGGAAATGTAGACCTTATTTTCTTTATCCTCAATGATCAGCCAAATCCGACCCCTATCTACAGGCAACTGTGACAAAATCTTTAACAATTTTATTAAACATTTGTTAAGGAAATCAAAAAATGGTTATCTAAGTATTTTCTGCCTTGAAAAAAAAAAGTAGACAGAAAGTATTTCTTCATTTCTATCACAGCGTTCCTTCTATTAATCATATTTATATTTGAATGTCAATTAGAACCTCTAAATTTCATTCACTGAAGGTCACTAAACAGTTTCTGAGGACAACTATTGGGATGTAACTGATCTTCATTATCACTCTATCTTCCCATTCAACTGGCCACCTATGTGTGGAACATTTCCTTTAAATAGTTCCTTATTCCCAACCTTACTGACACTGTCACTTATCACGAGCTACCAAACTACATTAATCAGCAAATTGACCTCATTGTACCAGTCTCTTCCATTTTAGTCCACTCTCCATGCAATTAACTTTCCAAAGTACACATCTTGTCATGCAATTTCTCCTCTTGAAAATGGTCAGGTCCCCTTGAAAGGATCGGCTGTTCACTGCATACATGAAACTCCCAAATGCCTCAGCAATGCCCAGACGCTACTCTTCTGTTGTGCTACAGGTCTGCGTACCTGTGCTCACCCTCCTTCCAAAGTGTTACTAACCAGTCTATCACTTTTTCCTTCACACCCCACACAATAGTCTTTTCTAAATTTTGTGTTTGAAACAGTCTTTAGTCTCATTCTCTTTATTCTTTAAGATCCATATCAAGTGTCACCTATTCAATGAAGCTCTTCATGTGAATTAATTAAATTTAATTAATTAAGTTAATTAATGTACTTAATTCTAAATATTTCATTGAGACATGTTTTAAGGACTATTAGAGCCTTTGTAATGAAATAATTATCCTTGCTTTTGTGTTTAGAACACCATGTAGTAGAAAACTAATAGAGGTGTGTATAATTTAGGACTGAATGCTACCTTATTTTATTATTCTTTCTTCTTTAACTCATCTTTCTGCAAAATAGTGACTACCTTATTTTGCATTGAAATTTTCACATCTTGTTGAAGATCTCAAGGGATATTCATATCTTTTCAAACGTAAAGTTTTAAACCTGAGATGAATACGGTAAATTTTGTAACAACTATATTTGAGAACCATCTAAACATTTATATAAAAGGTATAAGTGTGCAGAGGGCTTGATTGAACATTCAAGAAACCAAATAGATTAAATGTGAATATTAACATATAAAGAACACACACACACACACACACACACACACACACACACACCCCGGGAAACTCATTCTATTTTACTTAGAACAGTCTTCCACTCTTTAAATGACTATTTTACATTATTTTTCTCATAAAACTTCCAATAATTTTTACCAAAATCTTTCTTAGCTGAAAACTTTACTCCCAAACTCTAAGAAAACAGAAGTAACCATAAAAAAAACTGTCAAATACTCCAGGCTCCACACCAATCTACTTTTATTACTAATCACAAGCTCTGTCCTTTCTCCTCTTATAGCTGAACTCTTAAGAAGCCAACACTTTCTCTTTACATTAGATAGCATCCCTTCTAGCTTAACCAAGTGTATGGCTTCAGCAATTAACCTCCTGTCTGCACCGGTTTCTACTTTCAAGTGGATCATTCTTTCCAACGTGAAAATCTGTTCTAATCCCTCCTGTTTTAGGACAAACAAAAAATAAACTGCTTTATTCTATTTCTCTCAACAGTTACTCTCACTCTGACCCCACCCCAACCCCTTAATGACAAAACTTTTCAAATGAATTGTGCACATCTTCTGTGTTTATGTCCTCTCTTTTCAACCTGTTTGGAACACACTAATCAATAAGCATCACACTAACCCACCAAAACAGAATCAAGGTCACAGATAGCCTCCATGTTCCTAAATGCATTTTTTCACTTCTCCCATTAACTGTATTTTAGCAACTTCACATTCCCACTTTATCACTTGCAATTGGTTAACTCTTATCTGAATGATAGTTTCTCAATCTCCCACCCTGCTTCCTATTTATCTTCTTAACATCTTAATATTTAAATACCCCTAGGTTCAGTATTAGTCATAACACACTCAATAATTTATCTCTCCCAGTTATAAGGCTTAATATCTATACTAATGGCTCCCAAATGTGTAACTCCAAACAAGAGTTTTCCTCATGAACTCTAGACTCATATACTCCAATCCATATTCAATATCTCTCCTTGGAGATCTAATATATAAATCAAATTTATCCAGTCCAAAACTGAAGTCCTGATTTATACCGTCTCAACCCTAAAATTTCTCCTATTGTGCCTTTTTTAATCTTAGTAAATAGCAGTTCCAATTTCATTAGTACTGAGGCAAAAACTATCATAATCATCCTGACTCTTCATCCTTATACTCTACATTAACCAGTAGGTTCTTATCTTCAAAATTTACCCAGAATCCAGCCACTCCTCACAAATATCCACAGTTCCACAGAATATTTTTGAATTATTGACCACAGCTATTACAAAATTTTCCTTTTGTCCCTTCCCCTTCTAGGAGCACCCCTCATCTCCCATCCCACCCTAGGTCTCTGCTGAAACTAATCATTGTGATCCATGTAAAATGCTGGTCATTTACTAATGGTGATCTTGTCCCCTTGGGGAATATTTCATAATGTCTAGAGGTGGCTTTGGTGTCAAAACTGAGAGAAAATGCTGACATTTAGTAGATAGAGGCCAGACATACTGCTAAACATCCTACAATACATAGAAAAGCTCACTACAACAAAGAATGATCACATTTAGAAATTTTATTTTAAAAGGGAAGTCACACACTTTTCAAGGCCTTCCAAGGGATTTCCATCTCACTACGAGTAAAAACCAAGATCCTTGAAGTTAATTGCCTACAATGTCACACAACATCCCATGATGCCTAGTTCCCCACTATTTCTCTGATTTCATCCCCTTTTGATGTCAGTCTTTTCCAGCAATAGTGGCCACCCTGGAGTCAGCCAGACAAGTTCCTATATGAGCCTTAGCTTGTCTCTCTACTTGGAATACGCTTTGAATAGGTGTTTATGTGACTTGTTATTTACTTCTTTTAGGTGTCTGCTTGTTATTACATTAATTATGAGGCCTTTTCTATCATTTATAAAAACTACCCCCCTAATATTAGACATACACATACACATTTATGTCCCCAAAAAAGGGGCATATGCATCCCTTTTTTTTCTGTATAATTTATGACTTAATATATTTATTTGTTTCTTCACATCCCCATCTACAATATAAGTCTGATGAGCTTAGAAATATTTTTTCTACTTTATTTCTTACATACCTAGAAGGATGTCTGTAATGGAAATAGGTACTCAATAAATATTTGTTTTATGAAAGAATGCATAATATGATTGAAAACTCATGATTATTTACCTATCAAAATAGCATTAAACTTTGCTCAACGTGAATCAAGGGAATAAAACATCAATTTTCAACTAACCAGTCTTGATTCCTCTCATTTTTTAGTTTAATTAAATGAAATTAGAATATCTTATAAGCTCCTTCTTGGTCCAAGGAAATATGGATCAAGTCAATAACAGAGATATCAAAGGGCATGGAGACTAAGACAGAAAATTAAATGTTCTTTTATTTTCTCTTTTACTTTTGATTGATAAATAACTGTTGGGGTAAGATCTCAGTTCTTTGATTTGCTTTAAACCAATTCAAAAAGAAACATATTACTTGAAACTTTAATAGACAATTCTGTTACAGCAAAATTCAGTTCAAAATTCTTTCTGCAAATCCACTGTAACAGCTAATTTCAGAAGTAAGTAGGAGAGCAAATTCCAAGTGATTAGTTTTGAGTTAGCTCACTCAAGCTAGCTTATCCCTTAACTTATTACAGACTTGTTTTTGGCTAATCTTATTCAGATTATGGAGAAAGGAGGTCAGCAATTGCATTTTAGTTCATCTTGATATTTTAAGGATGTGAGTTGGGCAGAACTTAGTTAAAAAAATAAAACACATCATGTGTTTTTGTATCAGCTACTCATTGATATTCTTACAAATTTAAATTATTTCCATCTTTCCCCTTTGCTATCCTGTGGACCTTCACTTTTATGTTAGACTGACATCCTTAAGGGTCAATATAATCCTAGGTATAGAAAGGATTCACTTTTATATTGTGTTTAGAGGAAAGAAACCTTTCCCAGAGGTCTCATCCACATACTACACCTGATTTCTTATCAGGTGAAGACGTGAGTAACATACTGTTTTGTTTTTGTTTTGAGGAGGCAGCAAAGTTATATTTAGAGTCTGAGTCTATCATTGCCAGCAATTTATTTAGCACAGGTTTGCTGTGGGAATTACAATAATTTCACAAGCCAATAGCAGACAGGATAATCTCTCTTAATAAGCCAAATAAAAAAATAACTTACTCCAAACAAATGATAGATTAAATCACAGTATTGTTCCAGGCAAGGGGAGGTAGAATAAAGGCCAAATTTAATACGAGGTGACCTTTTTATATGAAGAGGCAGATCAGAGAGAGTTGATGGCCAACCAAGAGCTGATTTCCAGCTGCCAGCACAAAAGTAAAAGTGCCCTGTTTCTAGAGCACATTGCTTGGGAACAAAGACACCAGTTCTGATGTGAACTCATCTCTGCCATGGGGCCACTACATGGTTTATCACTTCTGTGAGACATAAGCAAGTGTCCCAAGTGTCTTCAGAGAGATTTCAGGTTGTAAAGAGTAGGCTTATCCAAATCAAAACTCTCAAATAGTCCTCACAAACTCTCAGTATTTATAATCTAAATGTCCCCTTGCCATATTTGCTTCTTCACATGTTCTTATCAATAAGCCCCTTAGTGGCTGGGCTGCTGACTGCTTATCAGTGACGAGATGCAGAATGATGACATTCCAGCACAACTTACTTCATATTTAATCAAAGCAATTTTTTTCTTTGTTATAAACAAGTGGATTAAAACAACTTCACTTGTCACAAACAAGTGGAATTGAAATAATATTAAACCAATACACAACAAATATTAAGGCAAAATCAATCATTAGTGATGAGAACAGTTATATGATTCACAATGTTTCCCTGAAACCAATGATACAGTCAACTTTTCTGAATGGTGGCTATAAGAACAGAGATGTGGTTCTGTTAGCAAGAAAGAATGGGGGGATGGATAATTAAGAGATGATATACGGTGTTTCTATGAGAAAGTTATCTTAGCTAAAACCCAATATTATATCTTCATCCTTGTCATAACTTTTCTTACCACCAGAATCCACTGCCTTCATGGTATTTTTTTTTTTTTTTTGTCCAGAACTTCCTAAAGTAACAATCCAGACCTTTCCTCTGCTAAAGCACATTATATTCCCAAATTCTACCTTAGTCATTCCTTTTGTCCATTCTCAACATATATTAATGCCTCAAATGCTGGGGCCTAACTTAGAAAGTAAAGCTACTCAGATAAACTATACTATTTTAAAAATAAGAGATATGATATTAACTGTGTTTTTACCTCTAAGTTGCTGGATATTTCCTTAATGTATAAAGTTATGATGACATTTAATTCCACTGTTCTAGCCTCATGAACATGGCTATTTTGGTTTAACAGGGTCCAGCATACTATCTCAGCTAAGAACAAAGGCATTTGTAATGTAGACTCAAGTACAAAGCCCAAACCTTACCCTAGATTTCTGGCCTCTGGAGAATTTCTGAACTTATTTAGGCTTGGGCTCCTCAATGAGGAACAAAATGTAAATCTCAGGGTATTTCCATAAAGCATACACAATTATTAGCATGGTTTTTGATACCTGTACAGTTTGATAGCAACATTCTTTAAAGGACTGTTTTCACTCTTATTATTAGTGCTATCATTATCATTATTATTTTAAAATCATCAATAGCTAAAACAGTATTTAGGCATTGCTAGACCTCAGTAAATGTTTTTTTTTAATATATACATAAATTAATTTTATAGAAAGAGAAGAAAAGAGTTGTGTTCTATGACTGTTTAAGAATTTAGTTATAAGAAGAATAAGTTTTGAGTATTTAATGTACAGTACAGTGACTATAGTTAATAATACTGTATTGTATTCCTAAAAGCTACTGAGTTTAAATTTTAATCATTCTTGTACACACGCACACACACAAAGAGTTTACTATGTGAGGTGATGAATGTTATAAATATTTTTATCTTGATAATCATTCAACAATATATATGTAAATCAAGTCATCACGTAATAAACTTTAAAAAAATACAATTATATTGGTCAACTGTTGCTCAATAAAGTTGGGAGAAAAAAATACAGAAAAATAAAATAAATAAAATTGTCAATTTTATATTTTTCTTCTCTTGGACATGTAAGTTTCTCTTTTAATTAAAAGTTTGATATAGAACTGGGGGTAACAAAGTGTTTGTACTAGAAAGAGAAATTAAGATGGGGCAGTGAAAAATTGACAGAGCAAACAAGAATAAATAGTAGCCATAGTTAGAAGAAAGAGAAAGTATACTATACTCGCCAGGTCCAGGAATCCTGGGTAAGGACGTTTCCTGACAGACAACTGCCTAGAATGTTTACCCAGGTGAGTGTGGAAAATGTTTATTTATTTTAAGTAGGCCATAACTTTTTACTTGCTTGTTTTTTTGTGTTTTTTGGGTTTTTGTTTGTTTGTTTGTTTTGTTTTGGCAATACTAAAAATCTTTGAGTTCTATACATTTTTGTTCCCAACATAATGGTCGATATTACTAAGAAACTATAATAATTACATTACTATAGATATGATGTATTTTTCAGGAGAGTTTTTAGAGTAGCTACTTTTAGTTTTAAAAGGCTGTCAGAGAAGTAGAAATAACACCTTTTATAAAAGGTTGTGCATAGCTGGAGAGATCACATGTTGGATCATGTGCCTTAGATGAGTTTGACATGTGAGTAGAATAGAGAGAGAAGAGGGTGTAAAAGGAAACTATAAAGGTAAGTAGATTGTGTACAGAAATGTGAAATGTAGTGTGACAAGCGATATCTACCTCTCTCTCTCTTTCTACTCTAATTACCTGATGCATGCTGAAATGACTGAAGTTCCCATACTGCTCCTCTTTACAAACCTATATTAAATGTCCATAAGAGTTTACAAGACTCAGCAAGCTCTGGACTTTGAAAGTAACTACTTGCAAAAGCTGACTCCAAAAAGACTAAATTCATCTGACTTGATATACACTACCTAGTCATTTATGTTAACAACTTATTTCTGTCTAATTACCATGCAGTATAACTTCCAGCAAATGATGTGGACATCTGCTTAAACATGGTGGATTGAATGATACATTCATCTCTGATACCATTTAAAAATCCAGTAAATTGTGCTACAGGGATAGAAAAAGAACAAAGAGAATAGACAATCTGGCAACAAAGAGGGAGATGTCCTTAAATGTTATAGTATGAAAAGCAAGTGAGAGTATCGTGGCTGACGTACCAGAGCTGAGAAAGCAGACACCTACTTCTCTGCACAAGAGGCTGCTAATGAAGAGCGAGTTGGAGGGCTCAGTTCTACTGAAGGCAGAAATTACCATTCAGGTAGGAGAAATGAATAGGACAGAACAGAGGAGGACTGATTAAAATCCTTTTGTGGTAGGCAGAATTCTAAAACTGCACCCACCTCCAAATCCTCCACCTTAATTCAGGGGACTCTGAATCTGAGAAGACATCACACCCTCTAATATGTCATTTTTCATGACAAAGGAACTTTACAGATATAATTAAGATTACTAATTAGTTCATCTTAAAATAAGATTATCCTGGATCATCTATGTGGATCTAATGTAATCAAATTAGCCTCTTAAAAGCAGCAGATTTTCACTTGTTGGCACTTGAAAAGAAAACCAGAGATTTGAAGCAGGGCTGGTATCTGCTAATGGAGGGGGTCATGTGCCAAGGAATGCAGACAGCCTTTATTAGCTGGGAGTGGACACAGCTGACGGCCAGCAAGTAAACAGGGATGACTTCTAGAAACTGAATTTTTCCAATAACTGGAATAAATTGCAAGTAAATTATTCTTGGGAGTCTCCAGATAAGCCTTTGATTTGGCTGAACTTGATCCAGTCTTCGAAACCCTTAGTAGAGAACCTATTTGTGCTTGCCTTGACTTCTGAGCTACAGAACTGTGAGATAATAGATGATGTTTTAAAATTGCTAAGTCTATAGTAATTTGTTATTCAATAGAAAACTAATATATCTGAATTTAACATTGAAATAACCTCTCCCCTATCACAAAAGTAGACAGAGATTTATTCTCCAAGGGGAAAAAGTTGAACTCATGAAACAGACTGCATAAATGTGGCCATATTAAATGATTTAAATGCCAACTTCCTCCCAAAGTTCCAGGGCCAGAATTCCAGGGAAACACATATTTGGGTGTCTCAGGATGAAATATTCATATTCCTCTCTCATTACCACATTGTGAATCACACCACTTAGCAAGGCTGGTACACACACACACACACACACACACACACACACACACACACACCGGTGGAGAATGGGGATTTTCCTCTCAAGCTCAAGATTCACTACCAATTCTACTTGAGCAGGGGTGCATTTCCTCCCTAACCCTGTTGTTCTGTTTCCGCAGAACTCTGGTATACAATTCTCTTATCCTCAGTCCTCTTTTTCACTCATTCCTCTCAGCATAGAAGGCAGGATTTATTCACAACCACAGATTTAGAAGGAGAAACAGCATGAGAAACAGCCCCTTTCCTCCCATTTTTTCTCCTAGGGAATCACACTGTAGGTGTTTTGGGAATCATGCTGAAGATGCAGCTCCACTTTGCCAGCAGAGAGGGGATCTGAGGCATTCTCAGCAGGCGGCCTGGGTCTGAGGATAGTTAACAAGTGGGAGGAGTGATATGTGCAGACCAAAGCATCACACTAAACGTGGGGAAAGCAAATAGCATGAAAAGAAAAACACAAATGAGTACCAGGAGATATAATTAGGAGAAAACTAATTAATTATAATTTCATTTCTGCTTGACTATCATAATAAAGTAAAAGTTATTAGCTGTTGGTATTATATTTATTTTGTCTTTAATAATTGATAATGTTTACATAATTTAACTACTGAAGTAGCAATTACTAACAATTAAAATAGATGTACAAAGATAAATCCCCCAATAATTTGCATTATATATATTTTTATTTTTGCAACCTCTCCATGTATTTAAATTTCATTATTATAAATTTCATTTATTTAAAATAAAAGCCTGCTCATATTTTTTTTAATTGTTCATCTTTTGAAGTATTTTTGGAAGATCATTTGGGCAGAAGCCCTCAGATAAGAGAGAATTGAAGAAGGTAACCAAATTATTCAAACTATAGTAGGACAATCAAGAGAGAATGACTCTTTGGGCAAAATTTAGATTCTTAGCAGGGTGGGGAGTGGAACATGTCTCAAAATAAAAATTATATTGAAAGAATTTGCTGACTCAGAGAGAACTATCTATAGCTTGTCATTTTTCAATATTCCTGTGATTTCCATGAGAGAAGTCCACATAATCGACATGTGACTACCAACTTCTTAGGATTTATTGCTACTTGAAATTTAGAGAAAATATCTTTGCTCAATTTCTGATTATGCCTTTAGGCACATAACTTCTATTAAAAATTTGTCTTAACATTCTTCTCTATTCTACATAAATTCTTTTTCCTAAAGTATTATTTATCTGTCTTACTACTGAATCCTTTTGCTAAAACAGAGTTCCTCTGGCTATGTTCTTACGGTACCTTAGGACACTGTATGTGCCTCTATTGCAACCTTTATGTTTTAGATGACAAATGTTTTTTTACATTACATCATGTGTTTGTAATCTGTTCTCAAGGTAACTATGCTTATTTATATTTTTATCTCCTGAATCTGACACTTTGACATGGACAGAAAAGAAACTTTAAAAATATCATCACAATTAATTGTGCAAGGTAATTGTTTAAAACTACTTATTCAGAAATTTTGTCTGTAACCCCCAATGGACACAAATTGGGTTATAATGGCACATAAGTAAACTTGTATTAATAAAAATGTAACTGATCAAGCTTGAGAACTCTTTGTTTAGCTACTCTCAACTGAGATTCAAATATCATAAAAAATACTAAATCACATGGAAAACTAATTTTCCCTACCAACATAGCTCTTATTTACTGTATTTTTCTTACTAAAAACAGATGGAGCAAAAATGTGTACTTGCCTGGATTTTAACGAGTGAGATTTCATCAACACAAAACATAAAACAGATGATGTGCAACTATATTCAAAGATCCTATTAAAATAGAAATAAAAGGACACAATTGTGTTCATTCTATAATATCTATATATCATTAAGGATAAAATCACGTTATTCCTAAAAGAAATTTACATAAATAACATTTATTGATGTTACATTACCTTAAAGCAAGTGAGGAAAACAATGCAAGGCAGATAATAGGTGCCTAAGAAAGAATATAAACCCCAAGAGTTCACAACATACTTGAAGACAGTAAGAGAAGCCCAAAATATAAAGGGCTACAAGAGATTTATACACAGCAATGTAAAGACTAATATAATTAGATTAGAAAGCTAGATGATAGGTAGATGATGATGGATAGCTTCATAAATATGTTGTCTAGAGTTCTTATATCTTTACTTACATATTTTAAAGAGTTCTGCTGGGTTTTATTGTACATTTTAATTTAGCCACACAATTTGCAGTTTTTTAGCATGACGTATCTTTTGTGATTATCTGTTACACTTCTCTATCATCACTGAGTTTTTACACTACTGTGATTGTCATTTTACAATCATGTTTTCATGTGATTCTAGTGATAATTCTATAATTTTGTCTTGTTATCCCCATTTTATAGACAAATAAAATTAATTCTTAAGAGTTTAACTAGCTTGCCTAGAATCACTTAGCCTAAAAATGACTAAATTAGGGTTTTAAATCAAGTCTATTTAACCCAAATCCTCAAGAACTTTTCTTTCTACTGTGTTCACAAAAGCAGAATCTTACTTTCCCTATAAATAATCTCACAATTCCTACCTACACTGGCATTCTAAAAATTTTGGCTCATGAGAAGCATAAAATATCAGAAATGGGATTTCTTCTGAGAGTGGTTATCAAATCCACTTATACACAGTGTTTAAGACTATTTTCCACAATATTTGAAGAAATAATCAACTAGTCTCTCACTGATTAAATTAAACAATAGAGTAACAGAGTAATCATGTCATGACATCCAAAATTATTTTAGTAAAATCTCATTATTAGAAGGTTAATTACAAAACAAAATGTCTATACAAATTTTGTATTGTATTCTTTAGGATCAAAGATACATATGTAAATCTTCTAAATAGCCTTTTACCTCTCAACTTTCTTCTTAATGTATTGGGCCCCATTTAAATTAGTGAAATCCAAAAAAAAAAATGTTCTTTAAAAATTTTACTTGTGAATTCCTGAGCGAAAAATACATAGCAAGAACCCAGCAAGTCACATGTCCCAGAGATCCCTCTAGGTATCCCAAATATTTCTGGTTCTTGTGGCTACAGGAAGCTTCCAGGAATGAACCCATGGGACTTGCAGTTATTTGGGACAGATTTCATGGTTCCAGAGAGATTGCACTGAGACAACAAAATCAGGATAGTCTTCTGTTTTTAAAATATACCTCCGGGGACTCTGGCACCAACCCAGTGTCTTACAAACATTTCAGAAAAATTTCTTGAGAAGAGCAATTTTCCTGGCCTTGGTTTCTCATTCCTGTGTCATTTCCAATATTCCCCAAAGATAAGAGAATTAGCCTGATACCTTGAGAACAGGGCTAGGTGGATGTGTGGCGTCCTAATGATATTTAATTACAATTTAAATTATTGTTGGGTTTTATTCATTTTAGACATGGCATGTCTAGCACAAAGTAGGGTTCTATTGTTTACCTGTCCTTATTGCAAGTTAGAGAAATTCTCCCATATACTTATCTTACAATGATAATCCATAATAAATGTAAAGCCAACCAAAATTTCCAGTTTAAATTACTCTTTTCTTTTAAGGTTTACCTAAATATCCCTTTATTTTATATTTAAATCATGAAATTGAGTAAATTTATTAATATATTTTATTAAATGAAAAGAAAACATGATTTTATTCATAAAATAAATGATTTATCTTATTTTTTAAAAAACTTGGTTTATTCTACCTATCATTAAGCTATTTTAGGATTCTGAAGATCCCAAGTGTATGTTCCCCATATATTTATCCAATGGAATTTACTCAGCAGAAATTTTTACAGAAGCTGTTGAGTAGGAGTTGTTCAAGAACACAGACCTATTGTCCCACATTCATCCATAGATAAAAAACATTGCATCAGTGTAGTAAAATTTAATGCTTGGATGACAGTTCCAAGTATATGGATCTGCTTTGGTATGACCCATTGAGCTGGAAGATTCGGAAATAGCAAGGGCCGATCCATGTGTATACTGAACAAAGTACATACGGCAGAAATTCCTTAATAAGAAAAACGTACGTAGCTTCAGTTTTACACTTTTAATTTGTTTCTTCCTCTTTTAAAAAAACTCAATGCATAATATATGAGAAAACTGCTATTATGTTCTATTCTATTCAACTGTATAAGAGAGGTCAGCTGTATTATAAACCTTTAATAGCAATGGTTGTCAAAGACCATTTAATTTTCATCTATAACACTTTCTAATCATACATTATACTTTTAGCATATCTATGGCATGTATAAAAGCTGAAAGCTACAATACCTCTTCAAATGACCCAATTTGACATAAAACATGTGGTTTTGATAAGTAATTCATGCTTATTTCACAGAGTTTTTCTAAGAGAAACACATTCAAAATGCATTTATCTTCACTAGACTAGCGTCTCTAAAATAAATCTTTGAATATCTCAATATGTCATACTCAAATCAATAGTCTTATTTTAAAAATGGATATCTTTTAATATAGGTTGATTTTTGTAATTGAGAGTCCAAAATACTGTTTATTTGTTTGTTTTTCTGGTAAGTTATAAAAAATTAATTTATTCTTACCTACATGGAACTATTTATTTTTAGAAAATAATTTTTTTCTCGTGAAGTTTGAAGTTCCAGAGCATTTATCATATAGATAAAATTTCCAATTTAATAGGTTTGGCCTGGGTAGAATGGGGGTGAGGGCTGGCAGTTAGAAGCAGCTTCTGAAACATCCTTTTGATATTTATTTTGAAATTTGCTCCACACATGTGGCCTTCCTCACCTTCCATTTTCTTCTCCCACCAAATAGCTTTTAAAAATCCATTTGGACTCAGGATAGTATAGAAGATGGCTTCATGACCTGATGTGATTTTGGTCTGGTCAACTATGTGTGTTTAGGATAGCTGAAACAAATCATCTGGTTTATAAAACCTATTTTGGGCACTGATCATCGAGAGAGATAAGAAAGCTATTACATGTACAACAATGGATCTATATGAGATGCTTTGTGCATTACACTTTAATGTGGATATAGACAGATGATAATAGATAGATAGATAGATAGATAGATAATAGATAGATGATAGATAGATATAGATATAGATAGATAGATATCTCTCTCTATATATAATTATTATTATTATGTACATGTGTGTACTGCTTTTCTATTGCTGTACAACTATTGTGACACAAATTTAGTGAGTTAAAACAGCATGCATTTATCTTGTAGCATTCAGGAGTCCCAGCACAGCTTCAGTAGAGACCCTACTTAGGATCTCACAAGGCCACAGTCAAAGTGTCAGCTGAGCTCTGTTCTTGTCCATAAGCTCAACTAGGGAAGAATCTTCATTCAAGTCTTTGGCAGAATTCATTTACTTGTGACTGAGTGACAGAGAGCCTCAGATTTTACTTACTATTGGCTGGAGGCCACCACATGGTCCCAGAGGCTGAGCGGAGCTCCTACAGGACACCTGCACTCCTTTGCCATGTGAGCTTCATCCACAAGGCTGTGTTGGTTTGGAAATCTGGCTGGGAGCTTCCCATGAAACAGGTCCCCTTATGCTGAGGACAGGGAGAGACTGAAGAAGACAACTTCAGATTGGTAGGTGGCAGGTTTAATGAGCCAGAGAACCTACTTATGAGGCTTATCTTAGAAGAAAGCTGCAAGATAAATAGTTTTCTAGACAAATCTTAAAAGTTTACATAGAGGCTATAACTGGGTCCAGTCAGGACATAGGAGGAACAGGGTTCAGTCATGTCCCCAGTCTAGATGGTCTCATCGCCACATGACTGTTTGAAGGCTGTGTCCTTAAGCAGCTTCTAGAAAAGTATAGGCAAGTAGAGCACCTCTCCAGGCAGAGGGGAGGGAGTGGGAAGGGTCCATGGCCCAGGACTAGCCCATAGATCAGAGCAGCAGTCACATCATCTTGATGACCTTCTTTGACAGGCTGCTTGCTCTAGCAAGCCAGCAAGAAGAATCCTGCATTACAGTCACTGAGAGGAAGTCTTCCATATAACATAAGGAAATCCTAAGAGTGACGTCCCATTTTCTTTGCCATATAATGATACCAAATCAAAGGATTCATTAAGCAAGTGTCGGGTCCTGCCCACACCAACAGGATGATTTTACCATGAGGTGGGATACTGAAGATCACCTTCCGGTCCATGCACCACAACATGCAAGAGAATTATTTTGCTAATTTGATTGCTTAAAGCTGCTAATATTTTTAACATTCTCTTGCTAATGGAAAGAACTCCAGAAATATTATAGACCAAAGAATTCCAAAAAGTGTGCTGTCCGCTGCTACATCAGACTTGTGATAACTTCTTTAGTGTTTCCATGGACAGAAGAAGGTAAGGGTCAAGAGGGTCATCTGACTCAAAATGTCCATAACTGCAGCACCCTTAGTCATTGTAGATGGACAAACATGCATGGATTATTTTATAAATAATGCAGAAAATAGCTCTACCACAAAAATATGGATGTCTCATCACTAGGTTAGTCAAAATTCTATTAAAATTCAAGATATTTCTGTGGTCAAAAGAATGCTAATAACCTTTTGCATGTTGGTATTTCTCTGGTGCTAAGAAAAAACTCACTGCATATTTTTTTAAAAAAATACAATTTGACCTGTTTCAAGTATCTACAAATATAAAAAAAATGAAAAGGGCTTTATAGTACATATAGAGAATGAATATCATATTTTTTAAAATTTCTGAGGAAATCTTTGAACTTAATGATTTGCCAATTGGAAGTATGATCATGTAAATATAACAGAATTGAGATAATACTAGTAAAATGCTTGAATAATACAAATTGCTATTAAAATAAAGTAAAATGTATAATGCTAATTAGTTATTCTCAGTATTCTCAGTATTTCATATTTTTCCCTTGAGTTTTTATCTTACGTAAAGCCATACTTATTATGCTAGTTAACTAGAATTAAATTAATTTATTGATTGCAAATTCACTTGTCAACATAATTAGTATAATGCACCTCTACATTTACTGCTGTTAGACATATAAACAGTTTTCCTTAGAAGTTTAGTTCAACTAGCATTTGAAGTTCTAAATATAGAAAAAAGGTTTTAGCAGAAAAATGCACTTAGAAAATCAAACAAAAATCCATGTAATTGCTCTCAATTGTAACAGGGATGCTTACCTCTTTACAGATACAAGTGTGAATACATAAAGTGTTAAACTACTAATGAGCAATCATAGAGCAGAGGAGGAGAAAATAACATATTTTTCTTTACGATTTGCACCTGACAGAGAGTAATAGTCAAATGACCACTCTAGAAATCTGAAAAAGCATGTGGGCATGTGCTTGAAGGTGAATAAGTACAATAAACAGATGGCTATAGCTCCTTCTTTCTCAATACCAGAAAACCACAATATTTTTAGATTGAAATAGCCATTAAGAAAACATTCTCCAATATGAGCTATGACAAATTGTAAATTACATTCACATTGTTATTCAGATGAGAAGGGCTTCCCCAATGGTATCAGAATATGTGAGGAAAAAATCTCTCATCTGTGAGTGATAAGTATCCCACTATTTGCCTAAATGTAGCCAATATCAAAGAAAATCACTGAATATGATGTGGTGAGGTTAAGGGTGTGGCTCTTTCCCCATGGTTGGTGAGGACGACGAATGAAAGTCAAGATACTAAGTTCTGACCACTTTCTCTACAGGTTTTACGGTCTTGTTTTCAATGTCCTTAATCTAATATTGTTTCATTTGCATTAAAAGTTATGTCAGTATTTCACTTTAAAAAAAATTAAAAAGACATTATATAGAGAGTTTATACATTATATAAATTCCTGTATCCTCTTTTTCCTCCTCGCCAATTCCTCTTCTGTCTGAACCCCTCCCTCTCAACACACATTCACCATACCTCTGCTTCTGGTTCATTAGAAACATCGGAATTGCCCTGCCTGCTCATTCAATAAGATATTTCTAAAAGATGAAAAGAAATATTAAAAGATGTAACCAAGATAGGTTACATAAAATGTCACTGAGATTACAATATTTGGAAGAACATAAAACTTGAATTTCCAACATTTTAATGAATTTATTATCAAATGATTGAAAAGTTCTGGAAATTTTGTGACTCATGATGGGAGATTTCATTTAATATAAGAGCCAATGGGAGGAATGTTTGAGAGACAGAGTGGTATTTAAAATGGAGATGTACTAGTGGTTCAGAATCATCACCATAATATTTTTAAAAATATATAACTAAATTTCTAAATAATGTACAAGTTCTTATTCCCTATGTTTATGGAAAGACTATAATGTAGCCTTAGTCCAGATAAGCACAATGTTCCTACTTTTGTGCTACCTGTTCTTGAACCTGTATTCCCTCAACAATGTATTCAACAAATATTTACTAGCCTCTTTCTCTGTGCAACATATTTAATCTACTGCTTTTGAGAATACAAAAAAAAATAAATTATTATTCCAAACTAAATAATCTCTAAAAATGTATATGGATAGAGAATATTATACAAACTATTATTCTATTGAACAGAATGTGTTAAGTACACATAAAGCCACCTTTGGAAGCACAAAGGAGGTAGTGAAACTTTGGTCTATAATTGTCAAGACAGAGTTTTGGAGAAATTAATGTTTGCTTTCAGCTCAGATGGGCAGTTTTAATACTAATGAAAGGTAAAATTTGAATACATAATGAAATGCAAGTAAGAAAGGAAATGTAGCAGCCTGTCTTTATGTATCTTTCCTACAAAAACAGATTTAAAGATAAGCTACTATATTTCAAAGTGCTGGCTTAAGGAATGATAGTCAACTATTACGGGCATTTCTACTCTAAGTCCAAAAAAATTTTTAACTTTATTTTTTTTTATTTAAAGAGTTAGTGATATAAGTATTAAATGATCTTCATTGCATTACATTTAATGATTTGCCCTGAAGACTGATATATCTTAACAGACATAGACTCTGGAATTTTATAAGGCAGGATAATACTTTTTTTTTAGATATTTCTTCTTGAGTTGCTATGAAGTTCAACACAGCTTAAGTTTCAATAAAAATGATATATGATTGTGTGTTCCAAAATACATTATCTTAAATTTTTCTCATTTTTGAAAAAGCCATGAACTATTGTTGTGAATAAATCTGAATAAAATTATCTTCCTATTTTGAAACATTAAGCTCATGACAATATAAAAACAAAGATGTTTACACGTCTTGGTTACCTGAGATCATTTTTATTTAGAACTGTGATTTATGAGTAATGACTAATTACATCCCAATTCACTCCTTGAAGTGGCCTAGTTTAGAAAATAAATTATTTGACCATCCTAAATAAAATGAATATATAAGTGCCAACCATTTGGCTTAGTGATGTACATTAGAAATACCTTGTCAACTATCCAATTCTACCTTCCTCTCTTTGCTACATTCTTTTTGAATTTGGAGATTATAGATATATGTGGTTGTTGTGGATTGAATCCATTTTGTGTCCCCCTAAAACCGATAATAAAGTCCTCTTTACCTGTGAATAAAACCTTTTTTTTTGTAAATAAAAGTCTTTGAGATGTAATCAAGCTGAGATGAAGTCATACTGGATTAAAAGGAACCCTAAATGCAATATTGGTGTTCTTTTAAGGAAAATAAGAGAGACATAAAAGTACAGATACACACACAGAGTGAAGATGGCTATATGAAGATGACTGCAGAATTGGAATACTATAGGAGTGACACACCTACAAGCCAAAGAAAGTCAATGATTGCTTTCATTGACCAGAAACTAGAGGAGGCAAAGCAGCATTCTTTTCTACAGCACTCAGGAGAAGCATGGCCCTGCTGATGATTTGACTTCTAGCCATCAGTGTACTGAGAGAATATATCTCTGTTATTGTAACCCACCCAGTTTGTAATATTTTGTTATAGCACCCATAGGAAACTGATACAATGTCTTGTTCATGAATGTCTTCATAGTTTATCATGTGTATATACTGATCAGATAAAATACATATACTATTATATTACATATATAAATGCTTTTCATAAACAGAATCATATTGTTTCTATTTGTTTCTCTAAATATATGTTGATTTATTTTAGCCTAACTGTGGCATACCATCCTGTTTTATAAGTAAATACATAAATGCATAAACTATAAGGTATATAAAATTTTTATTGTTAATGAATATATAAATATTGCTGAAAATTTATAGCTATTACAAATATATATATTTATCTTTTTGTACAAATGCGTGCACAAAGGAGTAGGTAATGCAATTTTTCAAATGTGTGTGGTTTTGCTAAATTGCTCCTCAAATTCAGTGTAATAATTTTTAATTCTATCAGGAATGCATAAGAAATCACTTTGCTTCAAGTTACTGTCAAGGTTAGTATTACTGGAGCCACATTTTAGTTGTCAATGCTATTTTTTTTGGGGGGGGGCGTTGGTTTGTTGTTTCTGCTGCTCAGTTAAGTGGGAAATTATATTCTTTTCTTGTTTTAATTTGCAGCTCCCTGATTGCTAGTCAAGTTCATATATTCATTGGGATTTCAAATATTCTCTCCTGTAGATTACACAATCATACTTTCCCCTTGTAGATTGATTTATTTGTATTTCCCTCAAAGATATGTAGTAAATATTCTTAGTTTTGGGGTATGATTCTTTATTGGTCTTAGATGGTTTAAACATCTTTTTCGAGATAGAGGTTTATATGCAACTCATGGAGTATAATTTACTATAAGCAAAGTTACTTGTTTTCTCTATGCTACCATTATTGTGCTAAATATCACTATATACACACATTTTTGTGTATATAGTGACACATATACACACATTTTTTACTTGATTGCTTGTATAATTTCTGATGAAATTGTGAGTTCTTTCAGAACAAGGACAGTGTTTCTTCTCTAGCTAAAGATGCACACAAGACACTATAATGAAAACCATTAAGTGGTAATAAAATGATTTTAGGCTTGAGGAGCTGTTAAACCCACTACTCAGGAGTATAGGACAATCGCTTTTGGCATAAGTTAGAGAACACAGTACACATCATGAGATCCATACCTTGTAACTTTAGGATTTATGACCTGAAATGACAGGAAAGATTGCTTAGTTATATCTGTTCTCCAAGCACCTAACACAAATGAAGACAGGATATACTTTCCTTGTTAGACTGTCCATTTTATATCTGATTATATAGTAAAACAAAGAAAATTCCTTGAGGCAACAAATATAGAACATGAACTCACCAAAAAAAAAAGTCTATAGTACCCTGGGCTGGATAAAACATTGCATATGTATTCTGATCAAGAAGCCTGGCAAGTTTTTACTACTAAATTTTGTAGTACCTTTAAATCTAATTACGATAAATTATTTATTTTTTTTTTAATTTTCATTTGAACATCCTCATAATCTTTACATTTTGTCTGTTTCCTTTCTTATGTATCACATGGGTATATTATGAGCTTAGATATGCTAATGAGCTAAGTTACCTATGAAAATATTTTTAAAAACCTGAAGATTGTAAGTTAACTATTTCAGTCCAAATTAATATGTTGAAGTAATGATTGAAACACTTTGTTTTAGAAAATTTAAGTCACATAGTTCTTCTAAGATCACTAGAAATATTATTAACCCCAGTCTTTCTTACTTAGCCTCTTCATATTTTTTAATAACTAGCTTATGTAGCAATGAGAGACACTGGTTTCTGCCTTACTATTTAGCTCTACATTTGAATTGCATTAATGGTTCTTGTCATTCACATTATGTGTGTCATTTCCTTGGCAATATGCTGACAACCTGTCATTAAGACTGAATATACAAGGATTAATTTCCATGAGCGTGGAGATCTGACTTGGTCCATTATCTGCAAACAAATAAACATTTTCTCTCTTTCTTTCAAAGTTTCTGTGTGATAGATTGTCATAAATGACTTTTATAATATAAAACTAAAAAAATGATGTATCTGAACACACATAAAACATATTTAAAATGTAATATTTTAAAGATAATTCAGTTAAAGATTGGGTTTTAATAATGCATGGAACTTTTATAAGAATATAATGTCTGAGGTACATAAGTATCTCTTTAAGAGGCAAGATATTACCTAATGCATGCATTAAGCAGACTAGTGTATTTTCAACTGTTTATCTTTAGTCATTTAGCTAATTTGCAGTGTTCGCTGCACATTTTATTTTTATTTTAAAATGTGTTATTGCAATGTAGAAAATATATCTGTCTAGAGAACATTGAGTGACATCATAGATTCAAAAACTCGGACATATACTTCTTGATACGTGATGTACTTCCTTTTCCATCTCCACCATCATGAGTATGCCAGCAAATGGCAGGGAAAAAGCAATTATCTTTGTTATGATGTTGTTAGATAAGTAATAAAAAACTTGCTTTATATTTATATAAATTGTATATATAACATATATTTTATATATATAGTATATATAATAGTCCAAACAATTTTTGAAAGAGTGGCACATAAATTTCCTCCTCATTCTCCAATATTGTGAAAAACTACATTTTTATAAACATAAAACTTGGTGATAGGAAAGAAAGAACTTCAGCTTGAATTATATGGAACAGTTATAACCAAGTCTTTGTAACAGAGATCACATCATGCTCATTCATCACATTTTTATGAAATGTTATAAGCCAAAATTTAATAGTAGTAAAGTGGCAGTAGGCTTGGAGAAGGTGACACATTACAGTATGGGTACAATCTTACTATATCCAGACTGCTGGAGATATTATTTTAGGTATTCTCTGTGGACATATGCAAATGCATATCCATATATATGGTAAATCTTAGTAATCCCTGAGAAAAGGAACTGCAAAAAAAGACCAGAGGCAAAATAATAATGAAACTATTTAACAAGGGAGGCACAGTAAAAAAGCTGTACATATAGCTGGCAAATAATTAATATTAAATGTTAGTGTATAGGTACATATGTAAACAGTATTATAAAGCAGTCTGGTCATATTTTGTAAGACTTTTACATATGATCCTAAAGAATTTCTTTTTTCATAACTATTCTTGCAAGTAGAGATGTATTACCCCCTTTTGAAAAATACCCAAACTCAGAAGCCTAGTAAGTCCTCACTTAATGGCATTGATAGGTTATTCAACTTTAAGCAAAACAACATATAACAAAACCAGTTTTACCATAGGTTAACTGATATAAGAGTTAAATTCCTACAGCATCTCATCAATGTTATAAGGAAACAATGTTGGACAAGATAATGTTATTTGGGGACCTGCCATACTTGATGCTAAGGAACAAAGCAGAGACCAGAACCCTGATGTCATATTGCAGTTATTTCACATTCTATGGCTGTAAGCTTTGTGATATATGTAATATATCATACATGCACATATACATATATATCACACATATGTGATAACTATATGTATGTAGTTATATATATATAGATATTTGTGTAATAAATCCAATAATTCGATTGAAATTTAAATAAATGTTATTTTATATTTTATTCGCACTTATATGTGAATATTCATACATAACCATATTAAGTGAATAAAGTCATAAATATATTTGTGTAAGAGGTGAGTTTGGAACATTCCAGATGCCATCTGTATGTTGGAGGAGACAGCACCAAAATGCTACCCTGACATTATCTGGACCTATTAAAATATTTATATTGAAGGTTGGTTGCAAATGACTTATAGAACCAGACTGATCAACAACAACAACAAAAACCCACTGTGTCCAGATAAAATTGTTCTTTCTTGAGAAGCTAACAATAAATATTAAAACAGGTGTGCTCATTGATGTAACTAATTAGATATCGCAGATAATCCTTAAAGCTTTAGGTTCTCCCATAAGATTATTTTCCTTTGTGCCTACATATCCATTTGCAAATAGATACACCTCAGATTTCCGAGGATGGTCCCATTTCACTATTGTGTTCTCAGTATATATTTTATTAACACTTCATTTCACTCTCAAAAGAGTCCGGTTAGAACAATAAATAATGTAGTTACCCTACAAATCTAAAATATAGGCAAAACATGTCCACCTTTTGCCAATTTTCATACCAAGCAACAATGAATATTTAGTATCTTTTGCATGTGATCAATGCTGAAAGCATTATATTAATGCTTTCCTGAAATTTCACTAAAAAAGTAAAGTTTTTATCTACGCCTGACTAGAAATTATTCTAAGATTCAATAACTTCCAGCACATTTTAAGGTCAGTTAACAAACAAAACAACTTAAGGTCAAAAGAAAGAGATTATCTAAGATTTTCAAATCTGTTTTCTTATTATTTGAGGGATAAAATGAATCAACGTCTGGGAAGTGCTCAAGTGATATATAGATCTACTACTTCAGGAATGAAACAATTTGGGAGAGATCAAGTGACATCATCTGGCCAGTTGTACAATCTACTTTAACTACAGCATACAGACTTTAGTTACTGGAGTGACTAGGCCATAGCTGCCTGTTTTATTCCAGGATATAAAATCTATAAAAAGCCTCCAAAGGTATGGGTTTGAAACATAAGAAAATAAATTCATAACTGAATTCAAAGTTTAAATAAAAAATTCAAATATATATTACATATGATTTTATGTATAAATTATTTTATATATGCATATATATAATTTTATATACATATATAAATACATATATGTATTTTATATATGTATATAAATACATATATGTATTTTATACGTATATAAAATCATGTTTTCCTAAGTAATCACTTTAGTTTTCCTCTCGTATATAGCAGATATTAACATACAGTTCAAAATTAAAATGGAATACAATTAGCCTTTTTTTTTCATTCTAAAATGTAATTATTCCTAAACACTATTCTTTCTTAGGGAGCCATATAATTTTGGTATGTATTTTAATTTAAGTTACTCCCAGTCTGCTTCTCTTGTAATTATTTTAAAATGCTGTATTGAGATTAATTTCATTGGTGCTAATGTATATAATTTAAATGAAAACATAAAATTGAATTACCACAGGCTTATACAATATTTAAGAAAAGCAGCTTAAATTGAGGAAAAGTGGAATTAAGTACCTCATATTATTGAAATGTATAAGTTAATCCCTTCCTACTGTGTTAAGTAAAGGGATTGGCATAAAATCTTTAGTTGTGAATTCAAGTGCTAGGGGTTTACATGAGCAAGCAGGACAGGATTATCAGAGGAAAGAAACAATAGTTATTCTTCAGGGAGCTTTGAATAAGGTTTGGTAAGCACATTCAAATTGTTTCTTTTCTTTTTGCAATATAACATTTTACTGCTTATTCTTTTATTTTTAGAGTAATTACATTTACCGATTTCTTCTTGTAAAGTATAGAAAATAGCGTACTTTTTCTTCTATGTATATAATTGAATAGCAAAATAGTGTTAAGTTGATTTAGTGTAATGATGTTCTTTGGGTTCTATTGAAATAATCCTTGAACAATAATCAATGTTGAGAAAAGAAAGTTTAAAAATAATAACAAGGCCATTTAGATGAAATATCGAGAATAGGAAAGGCCATGGGAACATCAAGAAGACTGGGACTAGGAAGAGGGGGAAATGGACCATGATAGCTGCTGGGTACAGGGCTTCCGTTGGGAATGATGAGAATGGTCTAAAATTAGATTGTTGAGCTGTGTGCACAGTTCTGACTATATTAAAATCTCTGAGTTAAAAAATATTTGTACACAATTTAAAACTAAATGTTACAATATTTGCCTATTTCATCTGTTAAAAGTATCAAAACTTCTTTCAAATACTTATATCCTTAAAGCCAGCAAATTTCCTCCTCTAACTATAGTTTAAGAAGCTAAATAAAGATGCAAAGATTTAGTTATAACAGTATTTATATTAGTGTTGTAAAAGTATTTGCATTATTAGTATCTACGATTAAAACTAAAAAATAAAGAATAGCAAGAGTAACAAGTATTATCTTTGGAGTTTCACAAATGTGACAAATTTAAGCTCAGGCCATGTATACCAATTTTGCACATCACTTTCCATTTCATTCCATATATGCTACCAGTTTATGTAAAGATTTACAAAGTTGTTTACATAGCTGTTCCACAAAGTTCTATATTAAATGAAATACAGTGACTTGAGAGACCAATATGTATACTTCTATAAATTTGTATTTAAGATGTGCAAATAAGTATTTGATTTGATCAAATTTTAAGACTGACTTTAAAGATTTGATGAACAGATTTCAAGCTAAGCTCTGGGTCCTGGTGTATATTTAAGCTCATATCTTCTAGAGAATAATTAGTTTCCTCCCCTACACCCTGATCTGGGATACTCTTGAGAAAGACTAGAAATGAGTGATGTAGTAGTTTCCATGTCTATTCTTTTCTCACCCGCAAGTCCTAAAAGGTTTCAGAACTTGAGAAGGATTTCTGGTCTGGAAAATTACACTTTTCAACCTGGGTTTAAAAATTTTAAAAGACTTAATATGTCCATAATAGCTCTATTTTAGCCAAATTATAGATAAATGAACACTTACTAACATTTAAGAATTATTTCATCTTTCTTACTGTTAAATATATTAGGTTTAAATATATATATTATGAAGTACTATCCCTGCTGCCACTATGAAAATAAAATATTCATCTTCTCTGAGACTTCTGTGTTCTCAGAAATTAATCTTATACCTTTGGCAGTCAATGTTAAAAGATATTTTTGGTTCACTATCCATCTTGCATCAAGTCACCACTATCAATCCCTCTTGGAAATAATTTTTCAGCTTATTATTAACTAGGTCCCTTCTTCAAGTCACCACTATTGACCCCTCTTGGAAATAATTTTTCAGCTTATTATTAACTAGGTCCCTCTGATGCTGTCTTCAGGACCTTGTGGTAGGTGTAATGCCTTAGAAACCACATAAGATTTGACCCTGCACACAACTGATCTCCAGAGTCATATTTAGAAGTAGCTGATAAGTTCAAAGACACATACATGGAAGTGGGGAGAGGGACAGGGGTAGAAGGAAGAGGGAGAGGGGGAGGGAGAGGCAGAGGGAGAGGAAGAGTGTAACTGAGAGGCAGGCAATGTGTTTCCAGGAAGCTAATATAGAATACCTAAATGTACAAGGGAGGGAATCTATGTTAATGTTAATCTTCCTTTTCAATCCAGCAAGCTACTTTTCATAGAATTTCTTACCTTTTTTGTTGACAGAAATGATAGCTAAAAGATTGTACTCAGTAATCAAGAAGTAATCTGTGTACATGACCCAATGCTTACCCACAAACCATTGACTATCTTATAGCACAAGCATCTCAATGAACTGAACAAATTTTAGACCATAATTTTTGTTTTTTGTATATTTGAATCAAGAAAGTTCAGTACATCTGCTGCAACAAGCTGGCTCTTTCTGAAGTCTGTGGGAGGCTCCCTTCTCACTCTCTAGCTAAGGATAACTCTGCCTCAGGCCTTCTTTGTTAAAATCTAAGCCACACTCTGAATTTGGCATGAGTCAGTAAACTATGTTGGTCTGTATTTTAGCCTTCCTGTAAATTGCATCTAGGAGATTCATAGTATGTTAAATTGCTCATTGCATAGGAATTCATTAGTAGAGAATTAAGCCATTTTGCATTTGGTATCACATTTTATATCATTTGACTATTTCTTATAATGCTTTTTTAATTCCAGCACGTGTTTGCATTTATACAAAAATCCTCAGTTGGGATATTGAGAGTTGATCTTTCACTATGGATTTATTATAAAGAATTTTGAAAATTAACTTTGAAAAATATGGAGAAATATAATTTACAAGAGGTTAAAAAGTAGGGTTCAGAGTAGTAGAGGGCTGTTTGCAATTTGTAGCTTTCCAACTTCCTGGTTGCAATGATAAAATCCTGAGTTAGGTAATAAGAGATTACTACCTTTTCAAGGTTAAAAATCTGCTGGTATTTTCAACTGCTTATAAATCATACATGTATTTTTAGTGCTTCCTTCATATGTAAAATATAGCAACTCAACTAATATTTTAAGAGATCACATTACATTAATTTGAAAATTATATAATTACCATATATTTCGACTAAACTTTCTTATCAGGATTTAAGTTTCTGCCAAAATTTAGGTTTTAAGTGACTCCTACCGATAGCTAATAGTTCTCATTCATCAAATTTCACATCTTACATTACAGAAAACTTTGGGTCTTTAAAGATTAACACCAAAAAAAATTAAATTAAAATAATAACAGTTTGGAAAATAATGCAGTGAGAAAGAGAAAATAAAATGTTTGTTTCAAAAGCTCATAAAATGTAGATTTTATAAGCCTGTCATCTTTCTCTTTGGTATCAAACTACAAAACCATATTAATTTTGACAAACACAAACTCATGTCATCACTCTCCATAATCAGATTCAATCTAACTTTATAGCTATAATGTTTATTGCTCTACTGTGCATGACATTAGGTGTTAAGTAAACTATATTCCTTTCCTTTCTTTCTTCACAACAGTGTTATGCACATCATTTGGCTCATAAATTCTGTCTCTAAGACACATATCTCTAAGGTTGTCTGGAATCCAATTGATTTAATTTTTGATTTCCCCTCTTCGACTTAGTACTCAGATGAATTTTAATAAGTGATTAAACTTCTCAAAGACTAGATTCCTCCTCTATAAAATAAGGATTAAAATATAAGCCATGTCCTAAAAATTAAAAATAAAATAAAATATAAAATATTTTGCATATAATAAGGGCTCAAAAATGTTACCTATTATTACTTTTCTTGCTCTAATCCTAGCTAAACACTCCCATTAATTCTTTAAAGATACTCTTAGCTGAATATGTATTTTCTCTCTTTAGATCACCAAAGAAAATTACAGCTCTTTAAGTTTCTTTTTACCTTCCTTCAGAAGTACCTAGTTCATTGCTAATATACATTTATTTTATATAATTTATATTTAATTTTTTCTTTGATTCAAATTATGTAATCATCAATGAAATTCTTTGATGAATGAAAACTATTCAGAAGATATTAGATGAAAACTATCATATTCATTTAAAACTACAGATTTTAGAATATGAGAGAGTGGGAAAACACAAGGATGGAGGATGGAACTTCTAAAGTAATGCAAATATGACCTAATAATGACCATTGTTCAGGTTCTCTTTGCAATAAGAGAAAAATTATTGATAAATTTAGAACAACAAAGCCAGAGCCTTGAGATCAAAACTCCTAGCTGTCATGGTATAAAATTAGAGAGAGATCGCAATTGATAGGCTTGCAGAATGACGCTAAACATATTTGCCTGTTAAGCGTACCAAATAACACCAGGAGCTGGGACACAGCTATAATGTCTGTGAACAAATTAAAGCAATAACTAGAGAGCAAAAAACAGGTAGATTAAGCAAAGAGAATGGTCTGTGGACCAATGATTTATTTTTCATAAGCAGTGCATTTTCAAGTTAACCTCCATTTTTTACCATTAATGCAATTAGTAGCAAAGAATGTATTTCTCACAATATTTTAAATTGTTTGAATTTTACATCACTTTTAAATGTATTAAATTTACTCTGATAATTTCAAGTTGATAATCATTCATTGAAAGAATAAATAAAAATACTCTTCCTAAATGGTTATATATTTTACATTATTTTTTGGAACTTTGAATCTCATATCTCCAAGATTTTGTATAATAAATATTTCATGCATGTGCTTATATACATATTTAAAACAAAAATATATTGGTCATATTTAAATTAATTTATATATGCTATTTTAAAAAAATTTCCTGTGCCAAAAAGGCTTTAAAGTCATAAACATTTTTTCTGGCTTGAGACAGTACTTGATTTATTAGTGGGTCACCATTGGCCACAATAACATTGTATATTTCACCTTCTGAAAATATTTAATTATAAAAGTAAATATAGGAATTACACTTAATGAAGATGTTTGGCAAGGTCATTAAGCTTGTCAGATATTTTACTTTTAACTTTATAACTCTCTCCTTGGTTCTGAGATATTCTCACAACGTAGGGCAGTACACCTTATTGGGATGTAAGATGTGCTTGTTCTTGTGAAAATAACAGAAGCATAATTGTAGAGGAGGAGGTTGGAATATGAAATGTAATCATCAAGCAGTTTACACTAGGGAAAAGTACATTCAGAAGTAAAAGATCTGGAAAAATATTTATTTAAAACAATATGTGTGTGAGATTTTGGAAAGCCTACCTGTGATGCTAGAGATAAATATGTCAGAAAATGAAGATGGCTGTTTTATATAATCTGCATGATTTTCATCAATTCCTTTGAGTAGTGTTAGCCAATTCACATTAGAAGAACATGTGGTTATAGAATGGGAACACCAAGAACAGAAATGCTAATGTATTGATTAGAAGGTTTTAGGCAGGTAAAGAAATAATTACTCTCCCTATCCTTATCCAAGAGGCCACAAGATTCCTCTTAGAAGGCCCTCCATTCCACTCTTTCCTGGATTCAGGGGAAGGTGGCATACCAATGAACATACCCTCTGTGGATACTCTCTAATCATGTAAATTAATTTTTAAGAATTTGCTGGAGAATGTTGGAAATCATAATTAACTGAGACACTTCAGTGCCATTTAACAAAGTACTGCCTTTGGTTTATATACTTATGTTTTATACCAACCTATTATATTTTAAAATTTTTTAGAAATGCATACTCCAAGAATAATTATATACTACAAATAATTACTTGTCACCTTAACTAAATCCATTAGTACATTTAACTCTAATAAAAAGATGGTTAAATTGGCTTGGTCCATTTATTTTATATATTTTGTGTTCCTGGATTGTGTAATTGATTAGAGAGTTTATATTATTGTTGTATGCATCTTTAAAAACAGAGCGAGTATAAAATGGGCTTGTTTAAATGCTAAATGTGCTTTGAATTAAGAATCCTAGGCTTGCTCAATAGTTTACTAAAAACATAGGGATATTGTCCTCTATAATCAAACTTATTCATGTAAGCATTATTCATGGGGATTGCTATGGTCTTCTAAAATGTTCTTCCTTATGCTTTATAGATAATCCATTTTAAAAACATGTTTTTCATGCTTAGATAGACAGGTCCTAGTTGGTAATACTGAATGAAACCATTCTCTAGAAAATCAATTTTACTTACTCACAGTACCAATGCCAAAAACTCAAACAAACAAGCCTATTCACTTGGTTGTCTCGTAACTTAATTAACTCAAGGAAATTTCACTGAATGAACACAATTAGTAGCACACAAAAAAGTGAAACTGAATAGAAAGTCTACTTTTTATTTTTTTTTTACCAAGAATATATTCTTCAGACTATTCTAGCAGTATCTTGCATACAATCTTCCAATTCTTTTGAAATTATATTTATATTAACTTTCTTTAAAAGAAAGCAAAAATCACAGGATTTAAGCACAATACAATTTACTTAAATTTTAAGAAGGATACACTAGTTAGAAAAATATTACCTTTCCCTAATATCAATGAAACCCATCTACTGAATTCAAAACCAAATTATTAACATCAATTTTAAATTCTATTGTTTCATTTATAATTATTTTTTAGAAATGTGTGTCCCTGGATAATCTTAGAATGTCTTATCATTAAAATATTGAGTCAAAGAAACAAGAAGACATTTGAGATAGCAAAAATATTAAAATTTCATCATTAACATATATGTAACTCTAGGAGAATAAACAGAATGAAAAAAAAATATTAGAGTAGGCTTTATCTTATCTGCTGTAAGATACTTTTAGTGCCCTACTATAACATGATTTCTGACCAACTTATAGACTTAATGGGTTTAGTAATGAACATTATCTCTAACTTTTTTTTCTCAGTCTATTCCCAGCCTTCATTTATGGTTTTATTTCCTTTTATTCTGAATCAGCCTCTGTAAATACTGTAATTTTAATAAAGAAATTAGTATTTAAAAAAAATCATGTTAAGAGTAAAAAATTTACTTGGAATGTTTGGATATGACCCATCGAACACTGGTAGAAAGATGGACCTTATCCCATGGTGACTGGAAGGAAGAAGCAGGTAGTTTTTGGTTGGTGGGCCTACAGTAGAAGCAATTCCAGCGTGACTTAAATTTTGTGACATTAGAGCCAGGAAGACTGGGAAGAAATAGACAGAATCAAATTCCATTACATTTAGAAAGCCATAAGAGCCAAAGCTCTACAAGAAAGGAAACATAAAGAGATAATTCAAAGTAGAATTAGGCTCATTATATCAGTGGATCTTAATTAAACAGTGAACTACTTTGGAGTATTTCCTACAACTTAATCAAGCCATAAAAGGTGAAGAAGTTATATTTAAAAAAAAAATAGGTTAAATGCTTAAATCACTTTCTGGAAACAATTTTAAAAACAACTCATTGCTAAGGCACAGACTTTGAGAACTGCATTTTAAGAATGGTTATCAATGGGGCTGTCCGATTTTTTTCGTTTGTGACAAAATGCCTTATATATCTTTAATTCCATATTTCTGCAATGCTTATAATCATTAGTCAAATTTCAGTCCTCTAAGAGAAAATCCACAATATAATTAAAGAATAAGGATGATGAAATAAACTACTCTTATTAGCAATATATTTATATGTCAGTTTGTAAATAACCAGTTTATTATTTGCTAGTGCAAATAAGAAATTCAAAAATTTAGAGACTAATACTGCCTGTATGATTTTGAAATATTTAACTTACTAATTTACTTACATTTGTGATTTAATTTTAATAGTATAAGAGATTACATTTTAAACAATTTTGGAGCTTTTAAACAATTTAAAACACAACATGTTTTTAGTTTAATGTATTGAATTTGTAGGTAATTGAGAAGTGGTTAGTGAGATAACACAAAACGATTAAATAGAAATGTCACACTCACATGGATTACAAAAGTAACCCAGGCCCAATTTTTATCTAATAGTTAAAGGATATGCACAAGCAAAACCACAGATGAAGGTCTTCTTTGGGAAAAGTGTGGGATCAAGTCAGGGTACCATAAACCCACACTTGGACATAATAAAAAAAAATTCTTCTTTAGATATATTAGATGAGGTTTATTCTGAGTAACAAAGGTAAACCATTGTTTATGGAAAGAGTCTTTTCCATATGGAACTATTCATATTATAACCCATTCATTCAATTTGGTATGGAGGTCCTATTCTGTCTCTCTCTCCCAAATAACCAACATCTCGTCAGTAGAAACATTTATGTATCCTTTGTCTCCAGAAGCTCAGGGAAACAAATTCCAATAAAGTATGTCTATCATTTAATTTTAGTTTTCTCAGTGGTAAGTTTCACTGGTGGTTTATGAATCCCCACATACAAAAAAAAATTTCAAGCATAAAATGAAAGTGCCATGGAAATCCAGCCCAATAGGTTGGAGAAGAAAGAGGTTTAATTCTTGATTTTCAAGGGTGAGGTATTCTTTGGACTCAGCATTGTAATAGTTTTATTGTAGAAAATGTCTTAATACATCTTTTTCCTCTCCAAAGTCAGAATGCTTTTCATAATCTTGATCTGTTAGAGTGATATAAGACCAACCAAACTGACTTTCTAACATTCTTTTTCATTTCTTTTCAGGAAATACCTTTCAGTATCTGATATCTGTCATACAGATTTAATAGAAGGTTGTAAATTTCCATTTAACACCCTGTTATAGTAGGTTTTGAATTTGCTATTTTAATAAATATCACATTAATTTCAAAATTTAACAAGCTATTAATATATCAGGGAAGGAATTCAGCCTCATAAAGCATCTTTATGAGGCCTGCCACAACTCCATAAGTGCCAAAAGTATACAGCAAGATTTGAGGGATTAGTTTATTACTGGTGTCAGTAGCAGGATAAAAAAAAGTGAGGTGGCTAGGACACAGTTTGAAGTATTCATTTTCATTATAAACTTACGTTCTTGGGAGTATTTTCTAGTTTAAGAATATGTAACCTCAAAGACAGCAAAATTAGAAGTATTGTCCAAGATATATCTGTATTATCCCCCCATTCACTGAATAATGATGCTTACATATTGGGATATTTAAAATTTCATTCATAAATCACCCTTCTTTCAATCCACAGTATTTCAGTCTGATTATTTCTTGTCTAGACTATATTAAATCACCTCTTAATTTATCTTCCTGTACCCAGATTATTCTTCTAAAATTAACTATCCTCCTGCTTACTTACCAAATTGATCTTTCTGAATTTCAAAAGTAGTCCTTCTGTGCCTGAGTTTAAATAACACCTTGTTGCTGAGTTAAGAAATGAAGTTCACCTTAATTACTTCTGCTTACCTTTACTGCCTAATGTCTCTCAGGCTATAGAGGAGGTCCCCAAATGCCATACTGTTTTATTCATCTGTGTCTTTGTTCTCATACTAGACCTTTCTCAATCATTCAGTTGCTCTTGGAACTGAGGAGACCTGCCAATGTCTCAGAACCTAAATCCAGTGTCATTTACTCTCTGTAAAATTTCCCTCACCCTTCCTAAGCACAACTGGAACACTTTTGTTTATTCCACAGCATGTATGGTTGTCTGCCATAGCATAGTTTCTAAAACACAAAGGTTCTTGAGAGTCAGCATATATATGCATGCTGTTTCTCTTTATTCACGGTTCTAGGACAAGTATTCAAAAGGTAGCAATTTTTCCATACATGTATATCAAATGAATAAATGTATAAAATATAATAAGAGCAATGAAAAGTAAATCCTTCCATTTATAAAAATTGGTAATCATTCTTCACTCTTCCAGAATTTCTTTGCCTATAAAAACTTTATGCAAGCTCTGACGTTTTAAAGTTATGAGTAGATGACATGCTGTATTAATGTAAATCTTTCTTTCCCAAAAGGTGGCTAGATGTTCTCAATCCTCTCTTCAATTCCCAGAGGTCTTTTTAGTGCCCTGAAATAAATCTCTTTCTTGAGGCCCTGAGGCAGGCTGACCCTGCCTGGCCATTTCCTGCTGGAATGAGTTCATTCCTGATGCTACCTCACTCATCTCAAGGACTCTCCAGCTCACATCTGTTGATTCATTGCTTGCCGACCAATTAATGTTCTTCCTTATCTCTGTAGCTGTGTAGGGATGACAAGACTGTATAAAAATGCCTGTTAAGTTACAAATGGGGCTCAGCCTTTGGATAGGAATCTGCTGAGTCGGTGCCGGCATCAATAAGTGCTGCTTCGTGCTTAGAGCCTCTGTGTCCCATTTCTCCATTCGAGAATCCTACAATAGCCCAGAAGGTCTTCTCACTCTAAAGGACTGCCTTCTGGGGCCAACAGAAGTCCCACATCCAAAATCTTTTCTGCTTGTGACTCAGCTAAGCTGTAGACTGTTTTCTTAAAGAGCTGCGACCCAGCTCCCAAAACAGGTTTGAAGATTTACCAGAATTGTTTTCTTTTTAATTCCTTTTTTTCCATGTCTACATGCACATAGAGAGAGCATCAGTTCATTCAAACCATAACTTCTAAATTATATATGATTTCATAATTTCAGCTCACAGTGAAATTGACAAAGAATGTTACTGGATTTTTATCTGTGGTGGTCTCTGCTATTCCAATTCAGTCACTCTATAATTCAGTGGCATAGGCCTAAAACAATTAAAACTCAGAATACATGGCTAAAATTTACTGTTGAACCTCTTACAGTCAAATTAACCCAAAACATTTAATTATACATATATAAGTTTCTCCATTTCAAGATAATTGTGATTAAGTGGTAGGCTGTTCTCAGAAATGACAATGATATTATTTTAAATTAAAAAGTGACATTTTTCACAGTACAGTGTTGCTCTTTTATTTAAAATTAAACATTTATAACAGATATACCTTGGGGAGATAAAACAGTTTTTATCCAAATGATTAAGTATTAACATATGTTACACAGATACAGATAAACACACACATATTGAAAAGTAAAGCCTGGAGTCTGACACATAAACTTGAATTTGCCTTGTTTTGGCAAACTTAAAATGTTAGCAGGGAAGCAGATAGAACAGCCTAATAAGGACATTTCAAAAAAAAAAAAAAGATGTTGTGTTTGGCAAAGGCGCATTTCTGCTTGACAGAGATTGCTGGATTTAGTTCGTGATAAGGTGAAAGTCTAAACTGGAGGAAGCCAACTCCATGAAAGGCTATATTTAATGAAAGAAACATGAGCTTGTTTCAAGGAGGAGAAAAACAAGAAGGATATTAAAGAATAGCAAAGAATGGTTGAGGAAATAGTGTCAAATAATGAGATTAAGAAGACAGTAGAAGCATCAGCTAAAATTTGAAGGCAAACCTTAAAAAGGGATGAAGAAGTGAAGGTTCAAAGAACAAAACTGCTAAGTCGTAACTAATGTGAACACCTCTTCCCCACACATACATACATATTAAATGATAAAATGTTCCCCTCCCTTCCTCTTATATACACAGAAATACATTTTAATAAACAAGTGTAAGGTTTCTATAAGTGAAGGGAAGGCAGACATTCAGAGATAGTGAGCTTCCACTGGCATCTGGATGCAACTAAGAGAGTTATACCTCCTTCTTCACCAGCCACTTTGCATGCAAAACCCGAAGAATAGAGGTTGGAAAGATGCCTTCACTAAATCAAGAGAGCTTCGTGATACATGAAATGCAAAATAACATGAAATGAGAAGATTCTACTCAGATCATTCTTTCCTTTTTAAATTTGATGTTCTTTTTACAGCATCATCTACTTCTCAAGATAATTAAACCATGTTTAAAAATAAAAATGTCAAATTGCTTTTTTCTGCTTATTTTCTTCCTTTCCTACATGCAAATTGATAGTATAAAATAATACTCCATTCCTCTTAGTTTTTAAAAAGCTTCCACACAAAAAGTAGACATATTTTACTACAAGAAATTTTATTTAAAATATTTTATGTATTTGCCTAATCTATACATGTTACATAATAGAAAAGAAAAATTCTACCTTATTTTAATATAAACAAGGCTGTTGAAAAATATCAAGGGGAAGTAAATTTTAAAGATAAATATGACATTCTTTTTCATAACATATGTATAATTTTACTTTGGAAATATATACTCACCATTTTAAGTAAGTATCCACCCTAAAAAGTAAAAGTGGGCTGTTAAAAATCTCTTTCTGTCTAAATCAAGAAGTTTGAGTTAATTGTATAAGGTAAAGGTGTTTTCAAATCATAAGAGTTGTTTAGTTGAAAGCACTTCTCCTGAATGTGCTTTTCTACACATGAAAATAATTTACATTAAAACAAATTGTGAATGAAAACCTACGTGCATGTCCCTAAGTGGTTGAAACATTATCTAGTTTAACGCAGACTGAAATTATAGTGTAAAAAAAAACACAACAGAATGCAATTTTTAAAATCTGATATATGTCAGTTAAAATACAATAGGAATGGTATAGTATTTTTTAAAAATGAACCTGGTACAGATAACGTTAGCTAAATTATTAAAAATAAGATAAGCCTGATTAATCTTCTACATAAAAGTTATATAAGTAGAAATTATATTCAAATTCTCACCAATTAAGATATGAATGATCATATTGAATAATCACCATATACCTTATATTAGTTTATTTTTTTAAAGCCTAAGTTAACATTTTTGGTCTTTATAGTTGATGAATATATACAGTACCATTTTAATATAATTTTTAAAAATTTTATCTTAAAGACCACTATTGATTAACACTTAAAGAATTCTCCATCATATGTCAGAATTTGTATATCGTGTCACAACCAATGTGCAGTATAGAATTATCTTTAAATTAAAATAAACATTTTATCTATGGCTATGCTACCATGAACAAGTCTGATCTTGTCTGATCTCGGAAGCTAAGCAGAATCAGGTATGGGAGACCACCTAGGAAGATCAGATGCTGTAGGTGTTAAAAAAAAATAAAATAAAATACATAAGGTATTGTAAGTTGACAAGGTCCTTGCAATCTGTGAGGTCAACCAAGGGTTGCCTCACTTAAAAAAATAAATTAAAACAATAATAAAAAAAATAAAATAAACATTCTTCTAGAGTTTAAATTTTTCTAACTTAATGGGTACTAAAATGGCATTATGATAATATTAACTTAAAGTAATAACAAAATTTATATTGAAAAAATATTTTTATATTATTTTAGTGAGAAATTTATGAGTATGACAAAAGCAAGTGTATATGCATATGTTGAAAATATGAACAAATATGTAACCAGATTGTTATTTGTTTGTTGATATTGTGTTTTTGAAACTTATTTTTTAATTTTTTCTGTATATGATAGTCTAATGAGTGTGACATAGTTGTCATCAGAGAAAAGTGTAACTGTATAAATGTATTCTTTTTCTTATAAAAAAATAAGAAAAAAATAGGAGGGGCAAATAAAAGAGGGAAGGAGAAAGAAAAAAGAGAGAGGAATGTAAGAGAAGAGTTGTGTGATTATTTAACTGATTCTCCTGTCTCCTGTCTTTGAGTTTTTGTGTAATTATTTTGAATGGTAGGTAGATGCCCATCATTTTTTTTCTGTATGTTTTGATCTTTATGAATATATGATCAATAACAATACATAAACCCAGAGATATCTGAAGTCATTTAAAAAATAGAATTTTGGCTCTTAAGTGTCAGAATGCCATCTGGGTTGGAGGACACAATAAACCCAACAATTAGAACATTGTCATCATTGAGAGTAGTTTGTTGTTTTATATCATCTTTATCAACCCTTGTGAGTCTTTCCTGGAGAATATGATTTAAAATATTCTGTGGTTTGCTAAATCCAATGAATCAAAAAATCCAAGCCAAGGCCTAGAAATTCACATTTTACAATCACTCAGATATTTTGTTTTTATATTAACGCTTGAGAATCTATGGTCTAGATTCTCTGATAGAGTTATATACAAAGTATTTACTAAAAGTGTACACATGGATATACAGATAAGCATCTAGCTCAGGGATTCTATGGAATGCTAATCAAATAAAGTAACGCTTGAAATGAGTTTTTAACAATTAATATGGGCTAGGCACAAAGGAAGAGGTTTAAGTGTGTAAGAATTATAGACATAGTCTGGAAATATATAAAATATTTGGATAATGCAGTTAGTTTAATGTGACTAGAGCTGGGGCATATTGAGAAGTGACGGGAGATGAGGTAAATCAAATCTTTAAGCTAAACTCGTGAAATGTTATACCAAACTAAAGAGCACAAAATTAATACTAAATGGGAATTGTTAGATGGTTTTAAAAACACAATGTCATAATGCAGTTTGTATTGTTTTCTTAGTTTATCTAATCTATTTGCCTCCTCTGTCCATCCACTCCTCCATTCATTCAGCTTTCCATTAACGTTAACTTATCCCCTTAGCAATCTGTGATTAACTCCTCTCCCACACACATATACTGAAGAGCAATAGGAGGTAAAATTTGCAGTTAAGAACAAAAAGTACTGACAACTTTGAAGAATAAATGATGGATTTACTATTTTAGAAAAAAAAGAATTAACTTTTTTGTGGGTTGTTCTATATAGGAAACATAAAACCATTGGGTATGTCTTGAGGCAAATATTGTCTCTACTGTTGTAAAAGTATTTTCCATTAATAAAAATAAAAGACATTAGTTAATAGCTGATTCCAAATATAGTAAAGGAGAGGAAAAACCATTTCTCTTATTTTCCTTTGGTTAGTCTTCAATGAGTATTAGCTTCTAATAAGTGTCTGATAGTGCCTTCTTTCTGTGGTATTCCTCCCTCTTGCTTTCTCTCAGTTTGGTATCCCTTTTCAAAAAAGAGAAAAGAAGCAAGCTTTTACCTTAGGTCATTTTAAGATAGCCTTTAATGAATGATTGAAGAGTTCCAAGAACATTTGTAACACCACTGCAATCAGATAATGCAAGATTTATGTATTACTCTGTGAAATAGTCAAAATGATGTATTACATGGATACTGTAATTGAGGGGCATAAATATAGAGTTCTGGGAATGAGTTTAATTTATCACATAATTTTAAATGATGCACAATAATAATTAATGTATTATGTTCAAATATAATTTGAATTATATAAATTCCCATAGAAATGCCATATTAAATGATCATGATTAAAATTACCTTAATAAACATCAAGTAAATTATTGTCAGCGCAATTTTTTAGAGCATTCATAATTTATAAGCATTGCATAGAGTATGTTGATAATTTATATATATATATATATATATATATATATTTGTTACTTTATTAAAATATTGAGTTTATTTCACATGAATATTTTTGTCTCCCAACCATTTTCATTTGTGTGATCACTACCATTAAAATGTCTTATCATAATATTCCATACATACTTAAAACCAAGCAAAGGGTAGGGTTTCATCTTTAAAAACTAAATAGGCATTTTGGACAATACATTCTTGGCAATGAAACCTGGACAATATTTATCAGACACAGTAGAGAAAGTTCTCACTCTGAATTATAAAAAGGACAGCCAGATATCAACTGTCACAGAAATAAGATGAAACTTTTTAACAAACTGTAATTTATTTTCTTAAAGAGACCTTTCTCTACTGCCTGAGATCTTGAAAAGTCTCGTGATCAGAAGCCTCATCTAGAAGCAATTCTTCACATAACTGATGAACTTGGCTTCCACTTTGGGAATAAAACCACTTTTTTTCTATATCTGTTTTCATTTTTGCTTTGTTTTTTAATATCTTCTATAGAACTAGGTCCTTTCAGTGGTTTAGAGTTTTTCCCTGTTTTTTGAATGATGCTTGACCTTTTAATCCTGGTATTGTTGATTCTGAGTCTTTTCAATTCAAGTTTGATTTTTGCGCATTTTTGGCTGTATATCATACAGATTTTGGGGGGGCGGGGCTTTTTCTTCAGCTTTCTCATCATCAAAATCATCATTATTATCTTTATCTTTGTTTTGATCATCATCTTCATAAGCAGCAAGTTTTACTATTTTCTGTGGAAACTTATTACAAACGACACGGGTAGAATTCTTTCCAGAAACACTAAGGAGTTTCATATCCTTTTCATCTTCTGACTGCATCTTCTGAGTGCATCTTCCTCCCCAGCTACTAATACGCACAGGCCGTGTACCACACTGCGACCATAAGACCATAGGTGGTGTTATTTCAAAGTCTCCAAGGGAAACTGCTGACTGTACATTTTGAAAGCTGCCAGTTTTACTTTAATTGGACTGCCTCCATAATTCATTGCCTCTGCTTCAACAATGTGCACTTCATCCTTTACACCAGCCCCTAAACTGACTGCTCTTAAAAATAATTTGTGCTCGTTTTCATCATTATCACCTTAAAGTGAGAATCTTTGTCAGCCTTTACTTCACAGTCAAAAAGATAGTTCTAGGGCCTCATGGGTCTCATGTCTATGGCCAACAAATCTTCCTTGGGGTGGGGGGAGGGGCTACTTAGGTGGGAAAGAAGCCTGATGTAGATAAACCACGACTGGCCCACAAAATAGCCGCTCAGAATATAATCACACCAGGGCATTAATAAATATTTTTAAATAACAGTTTCTTGATATAGTAGATATGGTTTGCACAGATCACAATAATTCCTCTTTCTTTCTGCAATGTAATTTTATAGATCTTCTACCAAGAAACTAAAGTGTAATTTCTCATTCCTTGAATGTAGGCTGGCTTTGGGACTTGTTTTGCCCAGTATAACATTACAAAATTGACTTTAGATTTCTGGGCCTTGAACATTTGTTCTCACTCTCACGGAGTGTTTCCCTGACATCAAAATGAAGATTTTTGCTCTCACATACAGCAGTTTGAAATGTCTGATGAAGTGAATTTCAATTGCCAGAAGATAGTATAGCTATGTTTGACCACCCAGCCACAGTTGAGTCACAGGAGACTATGTCCACATGAGTCACCCAGGAGAGACAATGAGAAGTGCTCAACTGAGCCCATTCTAATTGCTGACAATCATGAACAAATGAAAGAACTGTTTTAAGCCACTAAACTTTAAGGTAGTTTCACAGCAATATAAACAGATGCACTTGGGTAGCATATAAAATTATCATTTTACATATATATTTTTACCTTGTATAAGCATAATTGACAATTTAGGTATAGGGAGAAAACAGATAAAAAATCAAATAACACAATAAACTATTTAGGACGTAAATAATGATTTGGAATATTACTGTGTAGTAAGGATATTACTAAATGTGTTTTATATTTATGGTGAATAATCCCATATAATATAATGTAGACATACAGATATAGTTATATGATATGTAAAGTTAATATACTTAATATACATGGAAACTAAGGCACAGGAAACATGAATGACTTAACCAATGTCACAAAACTAGAAGTGAAAAACAAGCTCAACTGTGTCAAATTTCAGAAGATAACCTTCTCTCAGTAAACCATAATGGTAAATTAAGTCATATTTTTACTTTGTGCGGCTTTATATAGTAATGTCTTATACTCAGTCAATAAATATGGTGAAATAATAGAAATATACATATCATTCTCTGCCTCTGGTTCCTGGCAAAAGGTCGTAAAATACTAGCAGAGCCTTTTTAGGATTATATTTAAATGCTAAGAAAGCATTGATTAGTCATCAGATAAAAATACTGTCATAACAATTATCACAAATTTTAATGATATATTTTTTGCATTTAGAGGTATAATTTAGACTGGCACATCAAGGAAAGCTTCAATGAAAGAGCAACATGGATGTTAGTCATGAAAAATTAGCAGATATTAAGTATGAAATCATGTAGGGTAGACTATTTCAGGCACACAAAAAAAACCCCAGAATTTTGTGTGCTGCAAGTGGGAAAAGGTTAGTACTTTCAAGAAACTAAAAATCAAAGAGACCAAGGGATCTGATGAAGAGAAAGGGGCAAGGTATGAAAGAGAAGGCTGAAGAAGTATGCAGAGACCAGATACAAGGACCTTGAAGGGCAGACATTGTATTATCTGAACAAAAATATAAATTTTTCTAAGAGTTATTGACAATCACTGATGAGTTTTAAACAGTGTGTTGAATAATCATGGTTGTGTACAACTGTCTTAAAATTCTCCTGCTGAGAGTATGACCTTCGATTAAATTATTAGAAGTAGAGCAGCACATAGGAGCTCCACCTATTTTTCTCAATAATCTCATGTGTGCCCATTTCAATATCACATACACAAAAACAAATAATATTATAATAAACATATAAAAATAGAAATATAACTCCTTTCAATTTTAATTTTGTATTACTAGTTAGGAGGCCGAATATAATTTTATAAGTTTATTGGCCACTTGAATTTAGTTTTATGATTTTGCTTATTTGTATTTATGTTAGAGACTAGATGCTTATTTACTAAAACAGTCTTCCTCCTTTGGGGCATAAAGATAGAATTTATTTCTTGTCTGAGGTTAGATGTGGTCATGTGATGAAATTCTGGCTAATGAAGTATGAGCAGACCCATGACTCTTAAAGCAACCCGGTACAGAGATTTCTGTTGTTGTCCCCACATCCACTGGCTAATAGAGAAGAATCTCAGCATCTAGAAGAAGTCAAAGCAAAAAATCAAAATCATTTGGGTTAATAAGCCACTGAAGTAAATTACTCCTGTAGATGACCTTTTTATTAATATGAAGAACTTTCCAGATGTTAGTTGTGTCATGCAGGATCCTAGGTTTTTCTCATTTTAATAATGGCAATTAAAACTCCAAGGTGACTGTATTAATTTATAAGCTGACCAGCAATGTTTGAGACTTTGAGTAGTCCCCTATTCTCAAACATTGCTGATCAGAATGAAAAACTGCACAGACACTTTGGAAGATAGTTTGGTGGTTTTAATAAGGTTGACCACACCTTTACAGTATGACCAAGCAATCCTACAGATCAGTGTTCACTCAAAAGTAAACGTATGTCCACATAAAGATTTGTAGATGATCATATTGCTGAAAGTGAAAACAACCGAAATATCTTACAAGAGACTGATGAATAAACAAATGGAATACTATAAACAATGAAATGGAGTAGAATACAATTTAGCAATTAAATGAACATACTTTTGATAGATGCAACAACTGAATTAACCTAATACATTGCGCTGAGTAAAACAAGCTGGTCTTAAAAGGTTACATATTGTATGATTCCATTTACACTACAACCTTAAAAACAATATTAAAAAATTAGAACTATAGGGATTGAGAACAGGTGAGTGGTTGCCGGAGGCTGTGAGTGGGAGAAGGCGATGAGAACAAGGGATAGTACAAGGGTCTTTTGAGAGATGGAACTGTTTTATATCCTAATTATGGTGGTTGTTACATGAATCTAACTGTGAATTAAAATTTGTAGAATTTTACATGAAAAGTCAACTTCAATTTATGATATTCGAAAAAAAAAGTAAAAATAAAAATAAATATAGTATTTTAGATCGGGCATTTAGATCACCTTGTTAAAATGTTATTTTTGGAGCTGGAGTTACAGTCATCATTCCTCTGAATTCAAAGGCTTTCTGAAGAAAGTTCTAATTAGACTAACAGCTTACATTAATCTTTTATGAAGTGTCACCCACAAGTTCAATGATCTTGAAACTCTTCTTGATAACAAAAAGGTTGGGAGATTTAAAGAGCAAAGGAGGTGAGAATGAGAGTTTTGAGTAGAAGTTTAGACTCTGTTACAGAAATCAATTGTTTCAAATTCCTTATTATACTAACATTATCTATTCCATTTGGTTAAAAAATAGCTATGGTGTTATTTGTAGATTCTTGGTAATTTTAGTAATCTATGGTCACAAATCAGGAGTGATTCTTTTTTATTTGTTTTATCATCTACCTCTCATTTTACTTTTTAAACAGAAATATCTTATTTTTAAAAATGCTTCCTAGTTTCCTAAGGATTGGCAATGTATGTGGTCGTGTCCCTTGACCATTTGTCTCATATTATTTTATTCATCTCTAATTATTTTAATTTTCAAATATACTATCTTATTGACCCCAAACTTATTTGTCTCATCATCTATGTTTCATAGCTGGTAATACAGAATATTTATAGTGCACCTACTATCCACCAGGTTGTTCTCACAACAAAGGTAGAGAAATATTGTTTTTACATTTTACATGTGAAGAAACTGAACAAACAAAATATTTTGAACTCACAGATTATTAGACAAAATACAAAACATATTTGAGTTATATCAAGTCCTTTTCACTCCACTGTTCACTAACACATAACTAGAATGCTATTATTCTATATTTCTTAAAAGACTTAGACAAGTAGATTTTTACCAGAGAACTATTAAAAAAAATAATGCAAAGCATTCATTTAAAAAATAATAAGTTTTAAAAATAATGTAAGAATTAAATAACTTTTGTTCAAATGTTTTAGTATCTCCCCACAATTGAGCTGAGGTTCAAAATCATTTAAGTGACAATCAAACCATTCCATGAAAAAATTGTAAGTGATGTAACATTGGTGAAATCAGGACAAGCAAGTGCATTTCTTGAACAGTTTAAACAGCTTCCTAAAATCCTCTAAGCAGTTCAAACCTAAAAATAACTTAAATTATTCAGATCTTTAATAATGTGCAAATACGATGCCATCCTTTCTAAGCTCTAGGTATGTGATAATTCCTATCGTTTTTCATTAAAGGCTGCTGGATTTTGAACAGTTAGAATTCTAATCTCATTTCCACAAAGGCCTGAGAAGGCATTAATATCCCTCTCGAAGGAGATCACACATTTCATCTGCTTAGAGGAAAGACGGCGCTCCGGGACCCTTTGGCAGAAAGAAAGGAGGGAGACACAACTATTATGCTATGAAGAAGACTTTCTCTCATCAAGATGCTTGGGCATCTACACTAAGAGATATCAAAACAAAAGTTTCTACAATCAATCTACTACATTAAAAATAAATATAAGTTTTTTTTGCAGTGTCGCATTAAAAGGATTGAAATTTTCAAAACTATTCTATATTATAACATAAAAACAACTACATGCATAGTATTTTTAATAGTATTTGACAGTTTAGATAAAATTGAGAAATATGGTTAATATAGAGGAGATCAAGGGATTTGAGAAATATATCATCATATGAAGATATGATACATAATATGAATAAAAAATAAATAATTCTTCTGTATCACACATGAATTTACTTTAAAATAACAGATTCTCAAGACATACCAATTATATAACTAAGGTATGCTTTTGATGGTAAGGTAAAACTCAGGAAATACTGTACTATAGAAACCATAGGAAATATCATCCTATTATCAAGACTTACATGTACATTTTCTTAATTTTGAAATTTAATCCCAATAATCTTTAGGCAGTGTGTGAGTAATGTACTTATATTTGTGAAAAGTTCTTTATGGTTACTTTCCTGAGGTTGAGATTCACAGTCCTTATGTTAGAAGCAACTTCCCTTACTCATTGCCAACTTTTAAAATTATGATTCCATTTTTCCCAAGAAGCCTTCTTTCCCTAACTAGACGAAAGGTAATGTGAGGCCACCATAAACTCAGTACAACACAGAAAAACGCAGTCAGTTCGGCTTGCCTGAAATTTCAGTGCGTTCTACTTTCAAATCATGGAAACCTGAGTATGCAAGAATTTTCTGTTGCAGTTAACTTCTGTCAGTCTATATGATGCAGCCTTGTTTGGCTGACATCTACTCTGACTTATTATTATGTACAGATCAGTATTAGGCATATAACCCATAAGATGAAACAGTGGTTTCTCCTGGCTTCTCCAAATATCACATCACAAACACTGTGTAGTCATTCTGACTACATGAGGAGACTGGTATTCTAACTGTCTCAGATTCTAATTGTGTATATAAGTTTTGCAAATGCTTCAGCACTTTTATATGGAGAGTTCAATTCATACTCACTGTAAATAAGAATAAACTAGCATGTTTGTTACAATGCACATTTCCAAGTATCAAAATAAAAGAATAAAAGGCTGATTCCAAAAATCATCCAAGAAATACTTTCTAGACAGTAACATCCTAATTTGTGACCAGATAGGAGTTGAGGACTATAATTCAGGATCTTTGACATAAATCATCTAGACTAGTTTATCAAAGCAATTTCAATTTTAAAATCTCCCTAAATGTTTGGCTGTTGCAACCCATTTCCACTTACTATCACGACCACACTAACACACCAAAAAAACCGCCCTTCCCTTTCTCTGTGAGAACCACTGTTTCATTTGTTGCATAAGCTTCAATTCCCCTCTAATATCCTCTGGTGGTTTTCTTGTCACAATTTGTTTTGCCTTGAACAAAAACAATGAGCATGGACATTACAAAGATGTTACTACTGCAGATCAGTTAAGATTCAGGGAGATTCGGTGGGTAGGATCGAGTTTGGGGTTTAAATCACTCACTGATTCTGTGACCTCGGACAAATTACTTAACCTCTTTGAAACTCAGTGTCTTGTACTTGAAAACTAAATAATGGTATCTAGCATTCAAGTTTATTGCATTGATTTCACAAGATAAAATACAAGAAGTTGTATTGCAATGTCTGCTATATAATATGTCCTCTAAAGCAGCAGCTATTTCTATGTTTATTATTATTGTTGTGTTTTGAAAAAGTATGTTGTTATTCATCAAACTGTAGAACAAACAAACATATCACCACAATTATCACCACATCTCTAAAAATGCTTATCATGTTAAATCTTTGAGTCTTCTTCTGTCATCTACCTAAAAAACTTTTATTTTCAGAGCTGCCATCATTACCTATTAAAGTTGGTACATTCATGGACTCACCTGGGCCTGGGTCTCATTTAACCTATCAGAAAGCTTCCTTTTAACCTTGTTTTTATCCTTGCCCTTCAGATTAAGTATTTGACATTTTAATATAAGTCCTATCACTTACATATTAATTTGGAGCTTAGGGCTCAAATGCTTTCAATGCTGAGGTCCTGCTTTGCCTGCTGTCCACCTGGGATTCAGAGACCAGGACCTTGGCCCCTTCCTGAAGTATGACTGATCCATCCTTTCCACTGCCACTCTCTACTGAGGGTGTGTAACAGGACATTTTTTCCACCTACCATTTATATCACCTCTGATATCTGCCATGTTTTGCAGATCTGTTTGTACGAAGGCAGTGAGATCTCTTTTGTAGACCCCTGTGAGTTTCAATTTTGAGAGATCTGTGCGATAAAGCCTATCAACGATTTTTGGCCTTAGTGTATATCTCAATCAGAAGCACAGCGGTCCCTCAGACTATAACAGCTTGAGGTTAAAGATTCTTCATTTTCAGATTCACAGGAAACATCAAATTTAAACTACTGGTTGATAATCCCCGGGCTACACTGATCTAAAACTTCTTCATAATATGTATTGTTCAACCTGACTATACTTTTTTTGTGGGGGTAGGGGAGGTGGATTGGGAGTTCGACTGTGGTGACCAGAAGAAAAAGGAGGGTAATTTCCATTAAATTAAAAGATAAGTTGAAATGCCTGGTGGGTCTACTATAAGCCAAAGGCTTGGCTGAGCAAACATGTTGACAGTATTGCCTATGGTACACCAATTTTATAAATTACAAGATAAAATAATAATAAAATAAAATGTAATAAAATAGAATAAAATAAACATAACTAAAAACTAGTGAGATAAGGGAAAATGCAGGGAGGCAAGATTGCAAATACAGGCATAGAAAAAGATGGGGTCTTTGTTGAACACATTAAGATTTTGGAGTGTTTACATTCAGTGCATTTTAAAAGTTAATGAGTAAGGAATGGGAAAATATGGTATCTGTCTGTGCTAAATTTTAATCAAAGTATTATATGGTAATACTTCAAAAAATTAAAAAAAATATTAGGAACGGTATAGCAAAGGAAACTTGCATAAGGGCAAATACACATTTAAAATAAGAGGCTTAATTCTCCCTGTTGAAAATAAGAAAAGAGACTTCACTTTCCCCTCCTTTTTCTTTAATCATTTACTTTAGAAAGTTTATAGTTATAAAATCTTTATCTCTGTGAAATGTATATAATTTTTTTTTTAAGCCCAATAAGCCTCTTAGCAGCTTTTTATTTGCCAAGAATATCCTCAAGGAACCAGGAACCATCATTTTGAAAGGCAATCATCAGGGATGCCAGAGACCCTACCTCTCAGTTCAGGGTGAGAGGGCAGAAACCTAACGTGGGCAGATGCCTTGCTCAAAATTGCTAAACTACATCTTCTCATGAAGTATAAGTTTATTTTTCCTTTGGATAAAGCCAGTTAGCTAACACAGCTGGTCACTCCAACTACTGAGTGAATTTAGGATGAACTATTTGTGACAAGCAGTACTGCCAAGTCCTCTCACTTGAGGATGTGTATGTAATGAGTTGTATCTTTTTGGCTATATAAAAGGATGAGATTTGTCTCTGCAACCTCTTAGCAGATCGCCTGTGATGCACATCACATTCTAGTTCAAGGCTTATTCAATGATAAACCTGTTTACTTTCTTTTCTACACTTGTGGGAGGTTTTCTGGATTGGGAGGAGATTTTGTTTTTAATTATCTTTTCTCACACTTGCATCCCTACACCCCACCCCAGGTTATAGCTGACAAGTAACTACTTAATGTCATTTCCTCTGGAAGGTAAAAATCCTCAAATACTTCTTTATTCTCCTTTAGCCTGTACTAGCTGTTTTCTAGATTTACTACACTAATAGCTACCCATGATATTCCTTTGGCTGAAAAATGTATCAATTTCTGTGTATCTTTTCTCTGTTGGAGTTCAATTTTATAAACAAATAAGTAAACTGATATATCAATCAATCAATCACACCTTTACTCCCTACTAGATAAAATCTTCAGTGTTGGTTACTGGGGTTCTGGGGCTTGCAGGAGTAGGGTTTGGAAGTATCACAGTTCTGCTTGCAGAACATCGTTTATTATCTCTGACATCTATTTTTATTGTGTTTCTAAACATGGTTAATTTTCTGCTTAGAAGCAGTTTCTTTCTAGTCAATCCTCATCATATAAAAAATCAAATGCTGATTTCATTCACTGTAGCTTTCTTTTAACTTTATATAAGTATAATTATAAGTATAATTAAAGACCTATATTTTACTAGCTTCTTTTGCTAAAAATTATGTTTTCTTAATTTAAATATAATTACCATCTAACATTATATTAGCTTCAAGGATACAACTTAAAGATTCAATATTTGTATATACTACAAAATGATCACAAAAAATCTAGTTAACATCCACACCACCACATAGTTACAATTGTTTTTTCTCGTGATGAGAACTTTTGAATATCTACCCAAAATATTTGAAAACATTTATCCATAAAGACATATGCAACCTTATGTTCATTGCAGTACTATTCATGGTAGCCATTAAATGGAAACAACTAAAGTGTCCTTCCATAGATGACTAGATAAAGAAGCTGTGGTACATATATACAATAAAATATTACTTGGCCATAAGAAAAGATGAAATACTTCCATTTGCGACAACATGGATGAATCTTAAGATTATCATGCTAAGCGAAATAAGTCAGACAGAAAAAGTTGAGAACCATATGATTTCACTTATATGTGGGATATAAAACTGAAAGCAACAAACAAATTAGAGAAACAAACAAAAACTCATAGACACAGACAACAGTTTAGTGGTTACCAGAGGGAAGGGAGACATGGAGAAGATAGATAAGGGTAAAGGGGATCAAATATATGGTGACAGATTCAACTTTGAGTGGTGAACACACAGTGCAATATATATATGATGTATTATTGAACTATGCTCTTTAAAGCTACATAACTTTATTAACCAATGTCTTCCCAATACAATTAATTACCAAAAAATCTACATTCATAACAACTTTCAAATATACAATTCAGTATTATTCACGATAGCAATCATGTTGTGTATCAGACCCTCAGCACTTATATTTTTTATCATAAAATTTATACCTTTTGACCACCGTTACCCATTTCCCTGACCCTCCGCCTGGTAACCACAGGACTATTCTCTATATCTATTAGTTCATTTTTTTTTTCTGTTTGTTTGTTTTTAGATTCCACAGGTAACTTAGAATAAGAAATAACAAGTGCTGATGAGGATAGAGAGAAAGGGGAACACATGTGCATGGGAACATAAATTGGTACAGTCACTGTGGAAAATAGTATGGAGGGTCCCCAAAAAATGAAAAGTAAAACTACCAAAGGATCCAGCAATTCTATTTTTGGATTTTTATGAGAAAGAAATAAAAACACTATTTCAAAAAGATAATATATACTCCCATATTCACTGGAGCATTCTGTAAAGTAGCCAAACATGAAAGCAACCTATGCGTCCATCTAGACAATGGATAAAAAAAAATGTTGCATAAAAATACAATGGACTATTACTTGACCATAAAAAAGAAGAAAATCTTGCCATTTATAACAATGAGGATGGATCTTGAGTGCATTATGCTAATTGAAATAAGTCAGATAAAGACAAATAATATCTCACTATAATTTTAATTTTCATTTCATAAATTGTGAGATGCTGACTTCTTCTTCATATTCTTAATAACTATAAAAATGTCAGCTCGTCTTAAATCTATTTTTCCATTCAATTGTCTTTATATCATTGATTTCAATTCCCTATATATTCTAAAAAAATTTCCCATGTAGCGTATATTGAAAATATTTTCTGTCTATCTACATTTTACCTTACCAAGTTCTTAATGGTATTTTTACACAAACAGATTTTAATTTAATTAAGTCTAATTTAACATTTTATTCATTCAGTGTTAGTTTTATCTAAGAAATATTTGCTCAGCCCAAGACTGTGAAGGTTTCCTCCTATATTTACTAAAGCTAAATGTTTAAGCTTTTATATTTAAGTTTTTAATTCTTTTTTTTTTTGGTGAGATAGGGGTCAAGCTTCACTATTTATCCTTATTTGTTTTATCCATTTGTTCCAGCACCGCCTGTTGAAAAAGCTTTCCTTTCAGAGTCTTCTTGGCACTTTTGTTGTAAATAAAATAATTAATTGACTCTTGTAATTCTCTTTCAACACTATGTTGTTCAATTGATTTATTAATTAGCTATAGATATTTCTGAGGATGCCCTTAACAAACGGGAGATGTTCTATTTATAATAGTGTAATTTTTTTTTCCTAACCATGCATGGATGTTGAATTACTTCAACTGTTTTTCCTTAAGTTATTGAAATGGTCATGTAATTTTTTTAAAACTGTATTGTTTAAATAGTGAATTTTATTAATTTAATTTTAAATGCTAAAGCAATTTGATTTCCTGGGATGAATCCCATTTAATCATGATGCATTATATGTTTAATAAACTGCTGTATTTAGTTTACTAATATTTGTTTAAAAATTTCCCATCTAGTTTTATAATGAATTTGGGGAGGTTATAATTTTCTGTTCCTGTAATTTCTTCCTCACATTTTGATATCTTGGTTATCCTGGATCTGATCTCATAAAATGGGTTGAGATATGTATTTTTCTGAAAAAGTTTCAATAGTAAAAATAGCTTTTCTTTTTTCAATATTTAAAAAAAAATTTGGTGGAGCTATATGGGCCTAATGGCTTAGTTTTTAATTGATTTTCTGCTTTTTTATTATAAAATTATTCTTCAAATATATTTGAGCAACTCAGATAGTCTAGTACTTTGTATGTCAGAGTTGGTCTATTATTATTCTCTTATTTTCTTTCAAACGTTTATCAATTAGAAGTAATATGCCTTCTTTCATTTCTAATATAACTCATGCATGTTTCACATTTTTAAAAATTATTCAGCCTCTCTATATGCTTATAAATTGTATTAACCTTACGAATAGCCAATTAAAAAAAATTCTATATTTCTTTCTCAATTTCATTTATTTCACTTATAATTTATTTATTTCAATTATTATTTTTTTCCTTAAAATTTCTTTGGCCTTAATTGGCTTTGTTTCTTCCTACTTTCTGTAGATGAAAACTTAGACATTGATTTTAAACTTCAAAAAAAATGCTTTTCTATAGGAAGTTAAAACTATAGTTTCCTACACAACACTACTTTACTTACATTTAACACTGCTTTTAACCTCATTAAATTTAGCTAATTTTATTTTTTCTTTAATTATCATTTAATTTGACATATTTTTAAATTTTCCCCATGATTTCTTCTTTGATTCATCTATTATTCAATTATTTTCTAATATTTGGAGACTTTTCTAGGCTTTTTCACAATAATTATTTCTAATTTAATTATGTTCTAAATATGTGTATATATTATATAAATTTAATGGGTAAATGTTTTAAAGTCTATCACATGATTTTTTTTTAGGGGTAACATTTTGTTTGCAGTAGTAGAAATTAAAACTTCTGTAGTTTTAGCTGTAGTGTTAAAAAATGTCAATTAGTTTAAATTCGTTGATAATGATGTTTAAATCTATATTTTAATTTTTTGTCTACATGTTATACCAATTACTGAAAGAAAGAAAATGAAATCTCCAACTGTTAATGTGAATCTGTCGACTATATTTAGTTCTGTTGGATTTGCTTCATTTCTTCTTTCGCTCTGTTAAATAAATGCACATTTTGATTGGTTACATTTTCTAGACAAATCACTGTTTTATCATTTAAACTCTCCATCTTCCTCTTTTGTAATACTCATTTTCTTGAAACTTCTTCTAACGTTAACACTGCCATCCTAGCTTATAATTTGTCTGATTAATTTTGTTTCAACTTTTTGTTCTCAAACTTTCTGTACTTTTGTAGTCAATGTGTAATTTTTTGGACAGCAGAGTCAAAGCATGCATGTTTTTTATCTGGACAATTTCTGCCATTTCTTATAACAGTTCGTGTACATGTAATTATTAAGATGGTTTTATTCAAATGTATTCTATAGGTTGTTTGGTCTAGTAGTCCTATTTTTCTTTTTAAATATAGGAGAAATTATACAATGCTTGAATCCTTTAGACTGTCCTTATTTCCGCCAGTGTTTTCTCATCACCTTCCTGCTCTATGAAGAGTACCCCATGAAGGGCTTTCCTGTGTTGCTACAAATAGAAGGAGAAAGGGTCTCTGAGTTGAGTCATCAGCTGAAGAAGAGTCACTAGATCAAAAATCAATTGCATTTACATTTGTGTGAATAAGAATTTTTTGAGTAATATTAAACCACCGAGGTTTGGGGATTGTTATAAAAGCTAGCATTATTTTCCCTAATACATTACTAACCACATTATAAATTCATGCATTTTAAAAAGGTTATTCCCTTTGAGGTGACTCCAGAGTGCTCTTTTTCTATGCTTATCTAGCTTACACAGTAGTCCATCTCCCCAAAAGCCTATTTCTTTTTTTATTTTCAAAGTTTATCTCAAAATGTGTTTTAATTTTCTTCTTAAATATAGCTTAAAATTGAATTTTTAAAAGTATGCTCGTTTTTAAGTATGTGAACCATTTGGAAACATAACATTTTTACAACTATTATATATAATTAGTGGTATTTTAAAGTGGCACAGGTGTAAACACTGCTGTCTTATGTTGAAGTTTGTTTATAGCTTCTTTTTATATATAATATAATTTATCATTCTCTTCCAAAAACTCTTTAGAAAAATGAAAAAAAAATTAAGTCTTTGCCACTAGGCTTGTAAGATACTTCAAAAATTCCTCTCTACATTCTTCATTCCTCAATGAATTGATAAACCCCATCTGTCTGAAATGATATCTGATCTTTTAATTTAAAAAAAATAGAGCATAGTTGTCTAATTTTCACTGCATCACAGTTTTATAAAGTAATGAGATTAATTTCTGAATATCTTGCCATAAAACTATTCATGGAGTACGAAATTTTCTCTTGGTACTTGTATATCCATAAAGACATACTTATGAAAAACATGGGAGAAAAAAAAATAGGAGTTCTACTTCTTAAGGCCCCTACTTTGAAGTAAGACAAATGCAGATTTAAGTTGTCCTCTCTCACTTCCTGGCTGTGTGACTTAAGAAAAAATTTTTAACCTTGGGTCCCTCAGGTGTACAACAGAAATAATGACACAACAGGTATTTTCTGGCGAGGTGATACATGAGAATTCTAAAGTACTTTGTATAATTCCTGGCACATATAAGTAGGTAATTTATGTTCATTATTATTACATTTTATGCAATTATTTTTTAATTTGCATCAAAATACATAATTGAGTAAAGCTGTCAGATATATAAGATCCAAGCTTCTCTTTTCCTCATCACTGCAAGGTCAGCACAAGGAAATAACAATTTTGTTACAGATGGGCACACATTGTCTGCCACTTCCGAATACCATGTTACTGACAATATAATAAAATAACATAAAATGCCAAAATATTAAAATATGTGTAACTGGTTCACTGAGTGGGTTAAATTCACTGTGGATACACAAGTGAGAAATGTCTTTCTCTAGCTTTGGCTTTCAGACTTGCCCGCTCCTTTGATGTCTTCCTGAGTAGAGCCTATATCTTTCTGGCCAGTCTGAGGTATCAGCAAGCTTTTTCAAGTCCAAAATTAAATGCTCCTGTCATGTTCAAGTCCCATTTTCAGCAACCTCCTCAACTTAGGCCACAGAGATTTGGGGATGGGCAGTGCCTGAACAGTAGTACTTATTCATACTTATTCTTTCATGATGATTCTTTCCATCTTCTGGTCTTCCAGAGTTGAGGGGAAGGAAGGGAAATGACAAAAGATGTACATGGTAGGCAGAGTAATAATCCCTTAAAGATGTCCACATAGAAATTCTCAGAACCTGTGACAATGAGCCTTACATGATGAAAAGTATTTTGCAGAAGTGATTGAGGTTACAGACTTTGAAATGAAGAAATTATCTTCAATTGTTTTAGTGGGCACAATCTAATTCCATCAGTTCTTCAAAGAAAAGAAACTTCCCCAGCTATGATCAGAGCTACTTTGAAGGGAGAAGCTCAGAGAGATGGCAATGCAGGAAGGATTTTATGCCTAGTTCCTGGTTCTGTGAAAAGACTGGAGAGAGGCCTCTAGGAGATGTGGGCTGCCTCCCACTGACTGCTGGCAAGGAAATGCAGACCCCAGTCTTCTAGCTAATGGAATTGAATTTTGCTGATGCCTGAATAGCAAAGAAAACAGATTCTCCCCTAGAGCTTCTAAAATAGAATGCAGTCTACTGACACCTCAATTTCAGTCTTGTAAAACTCATAGGGATTTCCTACCTACATACTGTAAGGTAATAAACGTGTTGTTTTAAGCCACTGACTTTAAGGTAATTTGATATAGCAGAAATAGAAAGCAAATACAGGGGATAACTAATACAGCTCATGCTGTTTATAATTCCCCTGTAGCTGTCCCTGCTCTGCATAGCAGGCATCCAAATTCTGAATCACCCTGGCATGAATCCGTGAGTTTTCAGAGACCCCCCATGGTCTTTTGTGCTTCAGAGTTCCCTGCCTTGCCACAGTATCAGGCAGAAACTTCTTGACAATATTCTTTCAAGTCATCCTGAGTAACTTAACTGAACTGATGGAGCCCCTCACATCGGCTGGCTGCTTTCCTGGGAGGGGTCCCATCAAAATTATTTGAGCCTGACTATCTCCCAATAGAGCCATCTCACCTACAGGCAACTCTTGCCTTTCTTATGCCAAGGGCGGAGGCTGCCAAGGCTTCAGTGATGCACTACAGCTTTTTCCCACAGAAGCAATCGGCTTAGCATAGAAGTGAGGAACAGAATGGGTAAGAGAAAAGACACGGCAATTCACACGAAACCTACAAACTCCATGTTTCCCTTTCCTGACAAACTCTAGTCTTATGTTATATACGCTGGTGTTGGGGGGTTACGGTGGGTATGCTCACTGGTATGGGTTGGTATATTAACTTTGAAACACCTTTGTTTATTTCTTGTGCCCATTTTCTCAACAAACTGAAAAAAAATCTTACTTTTACACATTTAAATGCATTATATTAACATTTATTTTAAGTGTGTTTTAAGTAAAAAATAGAAAATTAACATAAATATAGTTATCTGATTCTTTCTACTGTCATCCATTTAGTTTTCTCAATTGCTACACAGGCTTGGAGTGGGATTCTGCAATTAAATATTGACAATGAAAGCTCAATTCTCTCCCTAGCATCTTCTTTTCCAAGTCCTTCTTCCAGGTAACAGAAACAAGAGCATCTTTTTTCAAGTAGCTTTCTCTAGCCTCATGAGAAGTGATATTAAAAATCATTGGATGTTTGCAGACTTAAAAGCATAAAATTGAAGAAGGAGCTATGAAACTAAGACCACAGGTGTCTCATTAATCAGACAACCATATGAATGCAAGCACTGTTAGAAATTGACATCCAGTTTTCACATTTCCATTAATAGAAAGAACTCTCGATTTGTAGGGAGGAAGCTTCCCAGGAAAGTAGACAGAAAGAAAAGAACACAGATTAGATGAATCAAAGTGATAGAAGGTACTTTACTGGGTTCAGACTAATCTCTTGGTCCATGATAGCTCCTATGTTCATCACGGGCCTGTGTACCATTGAAGATGGAAAACAGTCATTCTAAGAAAGTTAAACCCAGGATTTCATGAATTCCTCATATGAGCTTTTTTTCTCTTTGACATAAACTTGAGAACCCACATAAAAAATTGTTATATGTGTTTTTATCAAAAAAAGAAAAAAGAAAAAAATAATTGTTAAGCTATGTTTTTCATTGCCCACTACTACACGATGACTACAATAGAACTCAGTAAAACAATTTTCAAAGGCAGTAATAAACTTGTCACATGAATGGATGATGTAAAAATTCCATTTCATTGGTTTTAAGATTTTCATAACTTTCTTGTCCAGGAAGAAACCAATATTAGCACTGCTGGGAATCAAACTCCCTACTTGAAAGAACAGTAGAAACAGTAGCAAAGACTGAAAAGATTGAACATGAAAGGGAAAGATTTAGAGAATCAATCAACAGGAAACTGTCCAACATTCTTTCCCTGAAGAAAAACTAGCATATAAACCCGCTGTCTTTATTATCTAGCTTGGAGCAGCTCTCTCAGTGGGTTGAGACTTTGTTTACTTTTTGATCCTGGCTACCTTTCTACCTGCAGCTAATTCCTGGCAGGATGCCATCAGGGTATTTAAACCCTTTTAGATCTTTGTCAAGAAAAGAAGAGTAGTTGACTGTATTGAAACAGGTATTATTAAGATATCTTTCATGTGAAACAAGGCTAAAAACATGAAGGGATGAAGAATGAACCAGCTGGGAGAGAACAAGTAAGAAATTTTCAAGATTTTATGATTTTTAGTCCTTAAGAATAACTTGATGATGTTAACATATTCTAGGTTGTATTAGGCTAAATTTAAATAATGGAGTATTATAGTCTTATAGTATCATGGAAAAGAATTGTAAAATAGTTTCTCAATCTTTTTTTAGTTATCCGTAGAACCATTGAGATATGTTAAATTTTCTTTAATATTTCAGATAATATCTATAAACAGCAAGGCACTTTTGCTCTAAAAAATACAAACCTGTACCTGGGTAGGATAAAATAGGATAAAAAATTTACTCACACTGTATTTCAATATCCAGAAAACTAGAGGTTTTATTTTATTTTGTTTTATCTATAACTCCCCTAATAATTCTGTGATCCCCTACCTTTCTCTTGTAGAAAGACTTCAAATTGACATCTATATGTAAATTCTTTCAAGTGAAAAAATCATTTTCAGTTTAAATAATCCTTTTCATGTAAATGGTAGATATTTTCAACTCTTTCTGTTCTGGCAAGGATTAGGATCTATGCCATAAACTGCTTCCACTTCTAGTCTTAAATTTAATGTTTAACTTTAATGAGTACATATGTTCCTTTTGTTCACAGTTTGAGAAATACCATCAGTCTCTGGATTAACTAAAAAGGGAGCTTTGGATCATGTGACTTTCCTCTTTCAGGAATACTGTCTTATGAAATGGATCAAGAAAGTTGCAATCAATGAATGGCATCTTCTAAGTGATACATTTGTTCTCATTTTCTTAGGTTCACTTTTGAAGAAAGACACAAAACAAATGATTTAAAAGTAGAGGTGGAACAATTCAAATATATGAGCTAAATATGTTCAATATAAGAAATTCCCCTAAAACACTCTTTTACTCCTTGCTCATGGGAAGAAAATAAAAGAGTATTGTTGAGTTCTTTCCCAAAAGGAAAAAAAAATTTTAAAGCGTGTAAAATACAGCCTATATCATGATACAGAAAAAAAAAAGAATATTTAAATTAAATTGTCTTTACTACACTTTATAGAAGAGCAGGCTCATAAGGGTTCTATCCTCTTTTTAGAAACACTTATAGTTCTGAGAAATAAACACAAATAACTTAGCCACAAGGACACTTATGTACCTGTAAACATATAGTAATATTTGATTATTTTATTTTCAAAGCAGAGATGCTTTTATGGTAGGGAGTCTGCAGGCAAAATATAAAGAACATTAATACCTTTCATTAAATCATATGTCTAGGTTGGTAATCTCCGGATTGTATTTGTGTGTCGGTGTATTTATGTATTCATTAGTGTTTGCTCACTAAGTAGATATTTTAAATTGTGAGAAAATGTGACCGATTACTTGTTTGAAAAATATAGTCTAATAAGTAAAGTACGTGTTTGGTGGTATTCATTTGTTTTAATGCAGATAGACTCTCTCCTTAATTAATATCTATAAATAGATATTGCAATATTACATATAAATATACAATTTGCAGTTGTATACTTGATATTTGTAAGTCGAATAAATTTTTTTTAAATGTGCAAATACTGACACATTCTAGTGTTAAATTACACAAAAATTTTCAGGAAAATATCGATTTCACAAATTAAGTTTACTAGTATGCTCATGATACCAAATGAGAGATAAAAGAAATTTAATGGGAGTAGAAGTGATGCCATCAGAATGGTAATGTAGGAGAAGACAGCCTTCTGTCACCCCAAGACAATCATCAGTTAGCTATCCACTAACAAAAAAACAGCGCTGGGAAAAGCTCTGGAATTCACTTAAGAAATTTTAGCAACACAGTGGGGGAAAGAAGAAAAAAGAAAGCTTCATTTACCTGCATCATTCCACACCCCAAGCCAACACTGCTCAGCACCAAGAGGGAACTTCCCAGCTAGAAAGAGTCCTCCCCCAAAGACACGAAAAGCTGGGTGAGCAACCTTCTCCAAACTTTCAGAACACCACACAAAAGGCCCACTTCTTGTTCACTCCATCCAGAGGGGACCAACCTAGGACATACGAAGAAAGCCAGAAACCAGGAGGAAAGCAGGGGCCACTAATAGCAGCCATGCAAGCGAACCCAGCAGATTTCACTGGGATGAAAACAACAGCCATCATGGCTGCTGAAGACCCCTGCTGATTTCACCAGATTCTGCCCCACAGCTATGATGCCAGCCAACTGAATCCTTCCCTGCTCTCTCCTCCCCCCACCCTGAGGTAGCCTCTGTGCCTGCACAAGTGGGAGATTCCAAACACATCCCACCCCAGCTGACCCCTCGGCTGTGCGTGCACTCAAGGGCAACCCTTCCAGTGGTGCACTTGCACACCATCAGCTTGGCACCTGTTGCTGGCCTCCTGTAGTACACATGTCTGGGAAGAGAGGGGTGGCCACAGGAGAGTGTACAGAAAGCCAGGGACCTCACAGCTGCCTGTGTGTCCGGCTTTCTGTCACCGGCCTGTACCACTGCACTCACGTGTACTTACCTTCTCCAGCAGTGCACCTGCATGTCCTGGCCTGACTCCTATTGTCGGACACTAAGATGAACCCTCACAGATGCTGTCAATTAATATTAGACAGGGGGGCCAAGAATACTTAATGGAGAAATGAGAGTCTAATAAATGGCATTAGAAGACTGGATACCTGAATCCAAAAAAAAAAAATAAATATATATTGAAGCATTATGTTGTACACCTGAAACTAATACGTTATATGTTAACTCTGTAAAAAATAAATAGAAAAAAAATGGTTTCTAAAACCAATGTTTAGGAGATTTTGGCCTATGTTTTCTGCTAGTAGTTTTACAGTTTCAGTTCTTATGTTTGACTTCTTAATCCATTTCAAGTTAATTTTTGTGTGGTAAAAAATAGGAGTCCAATTTTATTTTATTTATTTATTTAAAAATTGGGCAGTGGAACTGAATATTTTCCACAGAAGACATACAAATAGCCAACAGTCACATGAAAAGGTTCTTGAAATCACTAATCACCAGGGAAATAAAAATAAAAACTACAATTAGATATTACCTCAGACTTGTTAGAATTGCTGTCATCAAAAAAAGATAAGAGAGAAGTGTTGGTGAGGATATGAAGAGGGAATCCTTGTGCACTATTGGTAGGAACGTAAATTGGTTCCCTCACTGTGGAAAATAGTAAAATAATTAAAAATTAAAAATAGAACTACTGGATGATCCAGCAATCCCTCTTCTTAATGTGGGATTGAAAAGAAAATAAAAGCAGGATCTGGAAAAGATATCTGTACTCCCATGTTCAAGTCAGCTTTGTTCACAATAGCCAAGATAGGGAGACTACTTAAGTGTCTGTCAAAGAATGAATAGATAAAGAAGATGTGAAATATATTATTCAGTCATAACAAAGATGTGATATATATTATTCTGCCATTTGCAGCAATATAAATGAACATGGAGAGCATTATGTGAGATGCAATAAGTTAGACATGCAAAGACAAATACTGTATGATACCACTTATATGTGGAATCTAAAATAGCTGAACTCATATAAACAGATAGCAGAGTTGTGGTTACAGGGGCTAGAGCGTTGGGGAAATGGTGAAATATTAGTCAAAGGGTATAAACTTCCAGACAGAGAATGAATAAGTTCTGAGGATCTAATGTAAAGCATGATATTTATATTTAATAAGACTATAATATATATTTGAAAGTTGCTGAGAGACTATCTTAAATTTTCTCACTATAAAAAATAAATAGTAACTATGTGACATTTGATGATATGGTAGCAAGTATACTGCAATATATGTATATCAAATAGACACATTTAACCCTTAAACTTATACATTATATATCAATTTGGTCTCAATAGGCTGAAAAAAAAATTACCAAAATATAGAGAGTAAAATAAGGCAGTTATTCCACTATTATAAGAAAATCAATAATTACCTTATTTTCTTTGCCTTTTTCTGACTGTTTGTCATAAAGATATAATAGATTTACCCAGATCTGTTTCCTACTTTATAGCCTCATGGAATAGTTCAAAAATTATGCCCCCTGTATCTTATTGGTTATGTAATTTCTGCTTGGGTTGATGAATAAATTACAGAAATAGTGCTGATGGATGTACAACACAGCTTTGTATACTTAAAATAATAAAAATGATCAATTTAATGTTATATCTATTTTACAGCAATAAAAAAAGTATATAAAAATCAGTCAAATACTTCCCAATTAAAATAATCAAATCAGTTTTTAGGAGTCAATATTACAGCAAGGTCCACACTGGGATAATGAGAGAGTGATTACATTGAGAAAATAACATCATCATTACATTCTCTTATCTACGAATTCAGTATGGGCTCCTTTGCAAATTTCCCCTTGATATGAATAGTTGTTGTTACTGGGAAATTTGAGACTCGCAAAATTATGTCTCCTAAGGGCATCAAAGTTTAATGCCACCTCTTTCTCTTTCCTCGGAAGTGTTTCAACGACATGCACGGTTCACTCAGTTTAATGATCTGGGACAATGGGAATGTGCACATCATGTTCTGTGGCTTTCTGCAGATGAGATATTCATGAGTATTTTGACATTCATGAGTAAAATGAGCCACTGTTTTCCTTCTCACAGAGAACCACTAAGCATAAACAGAGTGATTTCATACATATATTCTAATACACTCTATATCTGTCCTGGATCTACTTCAAAAGGTAAAAACTGAGCAGGATAATTTACAAGCAGAATATTTTAATCAAGATTTATTGATTTTTTTTCTGCTTTAAAACATTTTAAATGGTTCATGTTCAATATACCAATGAATCTGATATTGCCAGCCACCATTATGCTATGAAATGACTATAGATTAGGAAATAATCATAGAATTGTTTTTATTACTCTTAACAAAAAAATCCTAACATCAATCAGAAATAGTTCTGAGGTTAAAAAAACTGAGGCATGTGGTAATGCAATAATGCAATAATGGTTTATGTTTGTTTGCTATTTAAAAAATCAAATTGGAACTAACAGAATGATAGAGTTTTAAATGATTCTGAAAGCTATTTTTCTTCTTTTGGCTAGTATTGTTTAAATTACATTTAATTTTTTTTAAACTGAGATGAGAAAATATATAGCCATAACAATAATAATTTATAATTCATGTATATTTTACATTTTTTCCCTTTACAATAAACTTAACTCAATTTGCTACTACAAACACTGAAATTATTTGAAAGTGTAAAATGAGAGATTTCCCCTTTCTTGTCCAGGAGAACATGTTAGCAAACTAACAGAAATCAAAATATTTGCAATATATTAGATATTTGATATATCCATTCAAGACTTCAATGCGTTATAGTATATGGTATATTTAGTTTCTTGTTTAAAAGTTCAGCAATCAGGTCTTCCACTTACCATCTAAATAAGTGACCTTAGGAAAGTTTAATTAACCTCTCTACCTAGGTTTAGTCATTTGCAGTACAAGAAAATAAAAGGACCCACACACACACACATAAATCAGTGTGCTCTGAATTTTTAAATTGTGTGTGTGTATACTTTACTACAAATATTTACTTAGATACTATGGTATGATATGAATAAACCTGTTAACTAATGTTAAGTATTATACAGAAAGAAAAACAGTGATACCAACATAAACTCTACTCTGTCAAATACAAGGTAATAACAAGTACACAAAAGCTGAACATTAATTCCAGTCATTATAACTAATACTTTTGGTCACAGGTCTCTGCTTTTATAAAATCATGGCCATTTAAGAGATAAAGTATTTCACAAAGGACTTTTAAAAATGCATTTCTTTAAGACACTAAATAAATAAAAGTAATGCTGCTCTTCATTATAATGTGAAATGTTAATTCTATTGTAGAAGAGGTGTCTTGAAAATTATGGAACGATTAGGAAAACATTTATTTTCTTCAGTGACTTAGACTGTATAGGCTTGGCAAATTAAAGCTTGTCCTTGGGAGACAAATGTGCCTGAACACTTCAACAGTTATCCCCTGGGCAATCTGGAAGAATAAATGGCTCTCATGTGTGTGTAAATTAATAAAATCTTTTTGAATAAAATATTCTAGCCTTGAAATGCTACCTCTAGGTGATATATAGGATATTAATTAAATCAGTGTTCTAATAAAAATTTTAAATAATTATATCAATAAATAACTTTACATAAATTATATGTCCATACTGTGAAATACCTTGCTACTGTTAGGAATGAGAAAGTAGAATTATACATACCTACCTAAGGAGATTTTTAGGCTTATTTTTAAGAGTTAAAAGCATATTTGAAGATCATGCTATGGTAATTTATTTCCTTGAACTCCAGGATGTAGGGGTACTGTTATTTGAAAAATGAGTTTTTCCCTGGGAGGGTTGAGGGGTGGCCTCTTGGGTTGGGCCGTCAGTGTTTTCATTTCTATGGTTACAGAGGTGGCACCTCTCTCTTGTTGCTTATGGCTACCTGACTGCCTAACATTAGTATGATGGTATTATCCCAGTTATGAACAAACTCATAAACACAAACACATTCTAAGACTCTATGAGGTATTGCAACAGTATGTGCATATATCTGAAGATATAGAGAAATTTTTGAGGTGATTTTCTTACTTTTCTTAAGAGCTGTCACTGGTAAGGAACTCAAATGGTGAAGATTAATAAAGAATTTTATCAATAAATTTTAAATGTAAGAATAAAATAAATCTACTACAACTGATTATACCATATTTTATTCTGAAATTCTCCTTAAAATTTATTCATAGAAAAAGGGTCAGAGTAAAAAAAAAAAAATGTATGTTCCAGAGCTTCTCTCAAGAAAGCAAAAATGAACCTAGAACTGTGTTCAAATGTGACCAGTTATGGACAGCAAATTGTAAACACAATTAGAAAGGTAATTTATGATCACTACTTGATATAGTAAAGAAGGACATGACAACGGCTATTGGTACTACAGGGGAAAACACATAGCTATTACAAACCTGGAGAGACACAACTGCACCAGTAAATACAAAAGTTTGGAGGAAATGCAATGTTCGAAATTTTCTGGCAAACCTACTACATTATATTGTTTAGAACTCCTGACTACCTCTTTAAGAAAATCTACATTAATGACTCACCATTTAATGTAGCATTACTTTAAGGCATATTTTAGTTTCCTTGAATGCAACTTTGTATAGAAACAGGTCCTTTTCTACTTCATTGCTTATCAGGACTATATGTGGATGGGAGTAAGGATCCTGAAGCTAAATCAGTACAATGTATTAATAAAAATTATGACTCAAATGTTAGATTTTCTAGGTTTTAATCTAGGCTTTACATTTCTAATTTTGGGAACCTACTTAACATACTCAAGCCATGGATACTATAAACTCAAATGAATAAAGTACATATAAGATACCGTGCTTAAATTAATCATCTATTGCCACAATAATTGTACAGAAAAACACTCCAAAACTCTATGGCTTGTGACAGATGCATTGATTTCTCATTGTCATTGCCCATCTGTCAGCTGGAATTTGATTCCAGGCTATGGCTTGGATTCAGGTCTGTTTTATGTAATGCTTTTCTTATGATCACAGTAGAAGAACAAGATAGCAAGCTTATTTACACAAGGACAGTGCAAATCTTTGCTTGAAGTACATCTTCTACCAGTGGAAATATCTGGCTAAATCTATCATTACTAAGAAGTGAAATTTACCACTTCTATCATAATGAAGGAAAGAAGAAGCAAATATTTGCTGAGCAATAATCTAATTGCCACAATGTGCCTCCATGTCCATAAATGTTCATAAACATTTGAAATAATCTCATTTGAAAATACTCTCATCTTCTTCCCAGGATACCCAGCATTAAGCTCAAAGTTCATGAAATCATGATATATATCATGTCTGAATGCAGAGTCTCTTGATGTATAGATTCATGAATTAATTTTCTGTTTCCCTCCCAAACACTCATAAACATTTATACAAAGTACACTGATTACCACAGTCTTGGACAATTTAGGTTCAAATGATTGAATTTCTTCCAAAAAAAGGGGGTTCAGATCATTGAAAGCAGAAGTAGACCTTAAAATCATATATGTGTGTCCATCAACAGATAACTGAATAAGGAATATATGGTACCTATATACAATGTGATATTACTCAGCCATAAAAATGAAAGAAATCTTACAATTTGTGATAACATGAATGGACCTAGAAGGTATTATGCTAAGTGAAATAAGTCAGACAGAGAAAGACAAATACCTTATGATTTCACTTATATGTGGAATCTAAAGAACAAAATAAATAAACAAAATAAATCTATAGATACAGAGGACAAACTGATGGTTGCCAGATGGGAGGTGGTTGGGGGGCTGTAATTAGCAGTTACAAAATAGTCACTATGCATGGTGTCAGGTGGGTACTAGACTTATTGGGAAAATCACTTCAAAAATTAAATAAATGTCTAACCACTCTGCTGTACATATGAAATGAATATAATATTGAATGTCAAATGTAACTGAAAAAATATAAATCAGATATATAAGACAATCTATTGTGTAGATGTCAGTCTCTTTCCCCAACTATCAATTTTATATTTAGACCTTGTCCATTGAGTTTATAAGCAGTGTGATTCTCTTGACAGGTATAGAAGTTATTAATGAGCACAGTAAAATGGACTTTCTTTGGTAAAGGCTGATGTTACTTAGAACCGCTGTTGAGCATGAACATGTCCAGAGCAAAGACCAACACTAAGCACACATGTGGTATCATGTCCTAGGCTATCAGCCAGATACCATGTTGTACAGAGATCACACTGGAGAATTTCATCACGGAAGAGGTGGCACTTTTTCTCACTAAAATAGACACTTGGCCTGGATATGTGTTTCTATTTTCTGCAGGTGACATTTCTGTCACACAGCATTTTTTCTAACTAAGAAATTCATTTTGAAGTAAATGAAGGTCAAGATTGGGCTCATGATGATAAATTTAAAGGATCTGTTACAGCCCTAATTGGGCTGAAGCAGCTGGCTTGAAGGCATGATGATACAGCCTTTGAAGATTGAATTATATCATCAGAATGAGGGTTAACTTTTACCCATCAAAGTTATGGGTAAAGCCCTCTTCAATATGACATGCATTCAGAATCAGTTACCAATATACATGGGGTTGTCTCTACCAAAGCTGAGATTCACTGAAGGAAGATTTAAGGGTAGATATGGGATGGTTCTTCTCACTATATCCTTTTGTGATGCACCAGTGAAACATCCGTTAGCCAGTTAGTGACTCTGAACTCCTCATACCAGTCAACCAACACAAAGAAGAAAGTTACTACACCGGCCAAGGTAAACAGTCCTGACTATCAAGGGAAAATTATACTCCTACTGCCCACTAGGGATAAGAAGAAATTTGTTAGGAATGCAAGGGATACCCTGGGCTTATTATTTGTCCTCAGGTGTTATAAGATTTAATGAAAACCTACTCTGGAAGGCAGTTTTGCTAAAGACAAAGATCCAAAAGGAAAAAAAAAATAATACTTAGGTCACCCAATTAGGCAAAAAAACAGAAGCAACTGGGTACACAATTCAGGACAAAGGAAATAAGAATGAGAAGTTATGATCATCAATATCATAAATATGTTACAATAATGTGACCAGTTATAGAAATAAAAATTTTAATAGTTGTAAGTCTGTCTACTTTATTTTAATATGGATATATTTATAAATATACAAACTGGTTCTATCCTTTTTTGTTTTTCCTCATCCATACTCTAATCATCTAATCTAAGAACAGTTCATGGTAGTCAACATATTTATACTTCAATAATCCAAAGGTGAGTGTGTCTGACCTAGAAGAAAAATGAGCATCATTGTAAGAAGAATAAATTGCCCTTTGGGACATTATTTTATCTATTGTGGAAATGAAGAGTATATTTGTGATTTTATTAAAGATAACTGCATGACAAAAAGATTCATTTAGATTACAATAGTGATGACAACTTTTGAAGAACTGAGGATACAGTTTTCACATTGTGCGAAGATGCACTGACAAGAATAAATTGTCCATTTATCCATTTATAATATTAAAAATCTACACTATTTATTATAAGTTACTGATATTCAATGAAATAGTTTCAATATTATGGTAATAGATTTCTTTAAATTTAGAATTTTTCTGTTTCTTAGGCTTCCTTTCAAAAAAATAATTCATCTCTACGGTGGCTACCTACATAGAAATTTATGCCTGTTTTTTGTATTTTGTTGATTTTGTCTGAACTCATTTGTATTGCTACATGTTCTTTTGGCTAATGCATTTTATTAAGAAACTCAAATACTACATAATTTAATTTGTTTGTTTATGAGTTTCCATTAGTCTTTCCATTATAATATGAATCTTGATTTCCGAGGAAAATTGCTAGGCTTTGCTGCTTATTATATAGCTTTATAAATTAATACAAGAATATGTCCTTTAACTAAAGTTTTATATAATGTTGTACAATATTTCAATATATATCCAAACTTAAGTGTTCCTACTGAATGTTAGTATGCAATATAGTCTACATATATTTTCTAATTTTCAGGAAATAACTTTAAAATATTTTTAAGATTTGCATAAAAAAACGTATTTAGTGTTGTTATCTACTAGGGTGCCTGCTAGCAGTAGCATAACTTACATGGAACTGTATTTTATGTATGTAGTTTAAGATAAGGTAAAACTAAACTCTATTGCTTTTATAGATCATAAACCAATAAACAAATAAGCAATAAAATTATTGTCCAAGTCAAGATTCTAGTTTGTTTTAAGGGTACAAAGGAACTTTTGTTAATGATAAAAGTTTTGTAATTATTGACCTAGGTAGTGTTGACATGGGTGACAGAATCATACTTATTCATTAAACAGTGCATATTATGCATTTCTTTGCATCTACGTTATATTGTATTGTACATCTAAGAAAAAATTTTATATAAGTACACAATTATCTTAAGATAATTTACCATCAACAGATTTATTATTATTACTATTATTACTAAGGTTAACTTAGTAATGTTTGTAATTTTATGTTTTAAATTTACTTGTATAGGACGTGTTCTAAAAAATGTGACTTTAGGCGATTTTGTTATGCAAACACCATAGAGTGAACTTACACAAGCCTGGATGGTACAGCCTACAATGTTCCATGGTGTAGCCTATTGCTCTGTAGGAGAGGAAAAAAAATTTCCCTTCTGGTTCTTTGTCTAAGACACCCCTATAAGAAAAGACAGATTAACAGGAGAAACACAAACAAAAGTTCAATAACATGTACATCTCCTGTATATATGAGAGAAACTCAGGAAAACTGAGTAAAACTCTCCAAAACGTCTGAAGCCACATGTTTGAATGCCAACTTCAGATGAAAACCAAAGATGATAGTGGGAATGGGAGGTTTCAAGGAAAGGCACTGTAAACTAGGATAAAGTTGTTATGAAGATTTAAGTTGTTGATGTCTGCACTGATTCATTTCTAAACATAAGGCCATCTCCCTCTTCCTGGTATAGCTGGAAGGAGACACCTGTACAAATGGAGATTTCCTTACAAATGTATATGTCTTCTACAAAGAGTAACTTCTACTTGGTTTTCAGAACTTCTCCTATGTCTGCTGTTTCTTCAAATTAAGCTGCTTAAAATAATCCTTATGCCAAAGAGATGTATTTTGGGGTGACAAATTCTGTTCCCCTTTAGCTTCTAAGTTACAAACTTGTACTGCATGTTACTTGTACTGAATATTGTAGGCAGCTGTAACAGTGGTATCTGTGTAATGCATTGAGCTATGATGTTACGATAGATACTACTTCACTAGGAGATAGTTTTTCAGCTCCATTTTAATCTCATGGGACCACCACCATATATGCAGTCCCTCATTGACTGAAATGTCATTATGTGGTGCATGACTATATTTGGATTGTATAATTTTATAAACATCTATGACAAGTGTCATTCTATCAATATGTCTTCTTGAATTATAAAATTAATTTTTCAATATATAAAATACATAATTAATTTATACAAAATTTATTTGTCTTCACTTATATACAATGTTACAAATATACTACTAACATATTTTATATAGTTAATGCATATTTTATAAATAATACTCAACACTTTATACCCTTTGAGTTATTTTCTCTAATTTAACTTATTAATAAATTAAAAGTTAAAAATGAGGAAAAAGTTGCTTAGAATGGGTTTATCTTAGAACTTGGTCATTTTTTTCTTTTTGATATTTAAAGTTGTTAAAAATTTCTTCATAAACCTTTCTAAGGATACAGCTATCCAGATATCTAATAAAAATACAGTCAGTCATTTTCCTATAGCATATTTAACAAGGATTTGTTCGATATTTCTGCACTTTAATATACTGGCTTAGAAAACTTGAAAACTCTGCCTATGAAAGACATGGAAATCATTATTTTAGGGCAGATTTATAGTCTTTTTATTTAAATTGCTTAGAGATAGCTCATTTTAAGGGTTAAAAGTAGAATATGAGATCATTTTATAAAATTATAGATGCATATATTTGAGCTGGAACCGGTCTTAGAGATTGTCTCAATCAGTTCCCTCAATTTAAGGATGATTAAAGCAAGATCTGAAGAAAGGAAGCGATTTTCATAGTCATGTGAAGAGATTTGATCCCAAATGAATAAAATTTCCTTAAAATGATATCTCCTTTAAGTGACCCTTGATGCTTCCTGATTTTACATAATATTCAATTCTCTGCATTCAACATTTTAAAATAAATTATCTAAAAAGTAACAGAAATACAATTTTGATGTTGCATTTCCTTAAGATCCAGTTTTTATCTAGCTTCTAATTATTAGACTAAATACAAAAAAATTGCATTTTAGATTAGTGATAATTTCTATGTGATAAATATTATCTTATTTTTGGAACATTTATAATTCTTTGATTAAGCCTCAAGCATTATGAAATAGTAAAAAGCAATATTCTCTCAGATATCCCAATGAACACTTCACCTAAAAGTTACCAGTTTAATGAGTTGTCTGCAGTAAACTTATTTCACACCTCCTCTGAGACACCATTTCAAAGGGATAATAAATTGGTGAATCCACAGGGAAGTTCCCATGAAAACGGAACAAAACATAAAAAATCAATGGGATAAAATGCTAACTAATGATCTAGGATAACTACTAGCCAACTTCTTTTAAACAATAAGAAACATAATTTAGACCATAGGATTTAGAAACATAAACAGATTAAATATTTTCTTTCAATTTTTATGCTGATATATGTGCTTAATTACATTCCATTTGCCAAGATTTCAAACTATACCCAACATATAGCCATTATATAAAAACAGGGTTTTTTTTTTTTTGTAATTCTTCAATGCTCTTTGTTTTCTCTCTTAATTGACATTTTAAAGAAGAAAAATAATGGCAAACTTGGATAATATAATTATGTAATAAATGTTAAAGAAATGAAACACAAAATACTTGTTTCTAGTTACTAACAGTAAAATGATATTTGCATGATTGAAATAGCAGATTATACCAATTTCTTTGGATTGTATATAAAAATGTTCTTAGATTTTCAAGTAGTTTGAGCCTTGAGACTAGTGGACAGTAGAAAGGAACATCAATGTTTCAACTGTGTGAGAAAAGAAAAGTGAATCATAAACTGAACAATCTCTCCATGTCAAAGAATTATATTTAGAATTCAAATATTTCTCTTTTTGGATATGACTAATTTTTGACTGATACACAAAATATATTGATAAGAAAAATCTCTACTTAATTTCTCACTGAAAAATACATGTTTTATCTCCACTTAATTTCTCACTTAAAAATACATTTGTTTTATCTTCTTTAACAAGTAGAAATTAAAATCTTGTCAAATTAAGTAGAACTAATATCAGGTCATTAGCCATTAATTTGGAAATTCAGTGAAATTAAATGATATAGTGAGGAAATGCTCTAAAGTTATAACAATATTATATTGGATAACAAACTTCTGATTTAGATGCTAAATATCTATTTTTATAACTATTGGCATATATAGTCACATGTTCTCTGCTGTAAAACATAGTATTTACTCCACATTAAAATTTTACTTATTTATTTTTTCATTCAAAAAGTATTTGAGTATCTATTATGTGACATCCACATGTTAGAGGCTAGAGACATCAAGTAAAGAATCCGTAGTGCACTGTCCCTTCAAGGAACTGTGTTATAAGAGAGTTAGAAACACACAGGTTCATTATATATGGCACTTGGCTGCATGTCAAAATTTTAAATCTTGAAGAATAGAGAATAGAGACTACTACAACCTTGTCCTCTAAGTGTACTTACAGAAATAAACATAGACCAAATATGTTAATTGGTAAGTGAAGTAAATATGAACAGTGTTAAATGTATTTTTTTCTATGTTTTTGGCTTGTGAAATTTTTCAAAATGTTCCCTCAGTTTGTGTCACAATTTCCATATCTCAGAATAAAAAAATATATAAAGAGTTAGTTGCATTTTTTTTTTTTACATTGTATTCTTACAGATTTTATGGTTTTGGGAGGCGGGTTATTCATACTCATTTTTGAATCCCTGATTGTGTGGCAGAATGCTGGTCACAGTGAACATTCAATAAATATGATAATGGATTTCATTGTTTAAACACACCTTAACCTGGGATTCTTGGTAAATGTGAAATAAAAGAAAGCGTAATCTACATTTTGACAAATATGTGTCAAGGCAAACAAATCTATTATAAACATGGCAGGGGTTCAGAACTAGTCACCCCAAGATGCGCCTCTGTGACATACAGATTATTTTGAGCTAAAGGTAACCAAGGCTCTACAAGCTCAACAGAGAGTTAAGACTCCTACCCATCTTAGTTACCAAGAAGAATTTGAATAGGAGCTTTGCCCATAATAAGAGATTATCAATGATAACCTTTCTTGACCCATCTATATAGCAGGGCAAACTGCTAATAATAGAACATCTGCTCTTGTTATCATTCCTAAATGACCTTCTAAAGCCTCAATGTGTTTTACATCATCCTAAGTTCAGAACGTCATCCATACCTCATTTTCCCTTTGTGTCCCTTAATCTCTCATGTATGTGAGGTTCCCGTGTGCATGGAATTAAATTTGATTTTCTACTGTCAATCCGTCTCATGTCATTTTGATTGTTCAACCAGCCAAAAGAATCGGAGGAGGGAAGAGGAGATTTTCTCCTTTCCCCAGTGTCGGTGCTGTGAGCACAGCACTTTACTGGCTAGTAAAATGCTTCACTGGCTACTGAACAACAGCCTTCCCTGGCTGAGAAAAGCAATTCCTGCCAGGGGCTGCTGAAGATGAAGGGGTCCTGGGACATCTGACACGGGCTGGCCGAAGGCGAGACTTCTTACCATGTCATCACACCCTCCCAGTCTCTGTCTGCAGGATCCGGGGGCAGTGACATTGCTGAGAATCTTTTTTTTTCTCTCTCTCTCTTTCTAAATTTGGATTGGCAGGAGAAAATGTTTGTGGAACTAATTCTTTGAACTTAGCCCCCCCTTGGAAATTTAGCAGAGTGTACTATTGGTTTTATCCATACCCTCCTAGGGATAGTCTCTGTTCTCTGTTTCTCTGTGGTGCATTGTGTGTCCTAAGAAGGAAATTCCACAGAGAAGGCCACACCAACCCCACTGCATGAGGCTTTTCCATTTGTCCTGTTCTGGGTCCTGAAAGCTTGACTTTGTGTGACCAGTGAGAAGATTTTCTCCCTGGTCTCCACCAGCTGGAGAGTGCACTGTGTGGTCAGTCAAATAGACCTGGGCTTGCGCTCACTGTCTCTGTCCAGCCATGCCAAGATCTCAAGATCTCCTGATTGCCTGTTTTACTAAAATTATTTTAAGGAGTACACATTCTTTTGCATCATGGGGAATATATCATCTGTACTTTTTCCTGTGATGACTCTTGTATTATGGTAAAAATTTATTTTAAGCCTGGAAAGTTACTTCTGGGTCTTTTCATAAAAGATTTATTGGGTTGATTGCTATTGGAATAAATGCACTAAGGAAGACTCTAGTCATCAAAGGTCAGACAATGGATCTTTTGAACTGAACAACTTCAATATTTAAAAAAAAATTTAGAGCGATCTCTTTCTAAGCACCTGCCTTATTTGGTATTTATGGAAAGATCAAACTGAATGAAAACACACAAAAAAAGTAAAATGATTAGCTAGCCTTAAGGGATCCTTTGATAAAATGAAAGAACACAAGTCAGACTTAGAACAAAAATTAAAAACCAAATCTGACGTGAATTCCCCTTCTCCTTCCTTCTATGATGTTCCCATTTATCCTGAACTTCCTATCAGTGACCCTACAGAATATTTTCTGAGTTTCTGGGCACCTTATCTAAATCCCCCTTCTCAAAACCCAGCTCTATCAGCTCAGTCAGCCCCCTTAAGGTCCTAAGACTCCATTTTCTCCGGAGAAAAACCAGTTGCCTATTTTAACTTCCCTTTCTGTAGAAGACCTCCTGAGAACACACAAATCTCCAAGCTAAGGGCATTCAGGTCACTCGTGTAAAAGCTGAAAGTCAGAAAGTCAATTCTGTAGGAGCAGGCAGGAAGGCTCCCTTTACGGTAGTCCCTCACGATCCTGCCTCATTTCTGGGACTTTGCAAACAGGCCTTGTCAGCTTTAGACATTCATATGCAATGTCCCTTGTGGATGTATCCTGAACCTCCACTGCAAACGATTCATATCCTCTGGACAGCTGCTGATCTTTTAAATTATAAAACCCTTCTATCTCTATTCTCAGTGGATCCAACAAACTTTAGAGAGGAGTCAGAGACTGGTGGCTTTTCATAATCCCACTCGCAGAGACTTTGACTGACTACTAGGGGCCTTCTCCCCAGAAGGCACCGTGGACAAAACCATGCACACAGGGGACAGAGATGGCCAGACCTCCCAGACCCTCCTAGAAGTGACCAGGAAATGTCTCTGCTAGAGACTGATATTCAAGGTTTAATAGGAGGGATTCTAGAAGCCTTTCCTCCTGAAGTTACTATGTCAAAGAAAGAAGGAGAGCATCTAAAGGCACTGATTGAATGTTTTATATAAACTTTTCAAAAACAGACAGCATGAAATCTAGAAGCCCCAGAGCACTGGAATCTTTTAAAATCTGCTGCAGTAGGTAATTTTCTTCCTGACATAAACAATTAAACAAACAAACAAAAAAATTTAAAACAGTGTGTTTGGTTGATCCAGACAACTGCTAAATGATCGTGGAGGCTGCCACAGGATCCATGGAGAATAGTTTACAGAAAATCAGAAGGGAAAAAGAATTAAAAGGCAACAATTCTTGCTCTCTGAGACTTGAATTTTAGAGAAGCAGAAATATGATTCTGAGGATAAATCAAAACCCACTCAGAGCCTTTCCTATTTGACTCCAGACTACCACAGATGCTATAAGAAACCAACATAGGAAAAGAAATTGTCCTGCACTTAAGAGGAAGGCAAGTTTGAGAAGCAATCCCCCCAGGCCCCAGCATACTCAGGAGGTTTATTTTTCTCTTCCTGGGAGGCAATTCCTCCTCAAAAAATGGGGTCAGCCCATCCTCAGTCATACCCCAGAGCCTACCATCAAACTTAAAGCAAACTAGATTTCTTAATTGACACCGATGTGACTTTCTCTACTTTCCATTCAAGGCATCTATTTTTATGTGTTACCTCTGATTCTATTCAATCTGTTGGAATCTCTGGGCAACCTATTTCATTGCCCAAATCTCAGCCCGCTCCAATCTCCTAGGCCTCTCCACCTCCATCATGCCTTTCTGGTCTCAAACTGCTCACTAGCAAATCTCTTTGGCAGAGATTTGTTAGGTAAATTTAATGCCACTATAAAATATAACGAGAAGGGCATTTTTATTTCCCTGCCCTCAGACCAAGCCCAAAATCTCTTAACTTTCCTTTCCAGAAATTCATTCTGATTTAAATTCCTTGTGTCTTTAAAAGATGACCCATTTAGCCTCTGAGTCACACATACCAACAAAAGTCAGATTGCTACAGAGGCAGAGCCTGTGCTCATTACTTGGAAAAAGAATAAGCTGTTTCCAATAGTAACCCAAAACCCTCTCTTTAGCTAAACTGCTCACCACCCAGTGGTCCTTAATTCAACTGCTATTCTTCCCTCAATTCCTGCTGATGTAGCCTGGTTTACAGCAGATGACTTCTTCTCAACTGACTTTCAATCTCGCTGCCAACTCTTTTTGCATTTACAGTTAAAGTGAGAAAATTAATATGACTCCCACACCTCAGGATATTGTGAATCCACTTTTTTTCCCTGAATCCTTAAAGTAGACTCTTAGCCAAGGCTCCACTATTGCCCAGTAAGTGAATGACCTTTTATTCTGTAATCAAACTAAGCAGGGGACACTTACAGACCCCCTCATTCCCCTAAAGACACCAGCTGAACAATGCTATAAAACCTCCAGATCTAATATTTTATGGGTGAAAAACGACAGTTGCCAACTTCAGACATGGTATTCAAAAGCTAACCACAAAATGCCTTGAGTCAATTTTGTCCACCCCTCTCCCCAAAATGAAAAAAAAAAAAAAACAGTTATGTCAATTTCTACAGGGAACTGGCTACTGCTGCCAATGCATTCTTAATTTTGTAGCCCTAGTGAAACTTCTCATGGTCCTCTCCCAGATAATAACATTCCAGAACCTATTTCATGGACTTCAAAGGCATTAACCTCCTTTGAAGCCCTAAAATTAGCTTTTCCCATCCACCCCCAACCTACCCCCACTCTTGGCTTACCTAATTTTGACAAACTTTTTCATCTATAGGGCCATACAAATAATGGAATAGTTGCAGGCATTCCAGGACAGCTTTTTGCCTCTCAATTATTCTCTACAGTATATTTCTCATGCCAATTAGACCCTGTGACATCAAGTGTGCCCTCATGCCTGCATGCACCTCAGCTGCCAATGCCACCTTGTGACAAAGTCAGCACTCTTATATTAGTCTCTCCCATTTTCTCTATATCCCCCATACTGTGTCTGCTATTTTCCAAGTTCATTGAATATAGTACCTCTTCCCATGGTGACAGACCACCTATAAAGAGACTCTTTTGACTAATCCTTTCCATCATTTTACATAGTTGCAACATAGTGGCAACAATCCAGCTACTTTACTGTCCCACCCTGATGATGGAACACTCGAGCCTATTATTCCTCATGATTGCCTGACAAAGCAATGAGAGGATCTCTCAGACACACCTTTAGACAACCCACACTCTTTTATTTTGTGATGGCTCCTATAAATGAAATTTTCAGAGAAACAAAATAACTGTCTAGGCCATCATTTCCCCACATGAAATTCTTGAGACATACTCTTTGCCCACTATAAAATCGGCCCAAGCTGCTGAATTCATAGCTCTTGCATAGACCTTGCACATTGGTGGAAGAAATAAACTGTCACTCTTTATACAGACCTCAGATATGCCTTTGAGTAGGTCACTCTGTTGGCAAAAGTTGGAAATTTATGGATTCTTAACTTCTGTGGGTACTCCTAAGGCTAATGGGCATATAATTATTGCCCTATTACAAGCTATTCACCTCTCTTCTAAAATTGCTACTGATCATTTTTCAGCCCATAATAAGGAAACTGATATGATATTTTCAGGAAATGACAGGATTGACAGAGCTGCTGAATATGCATCTGAAAACAAACCCTTATCCTTTATCTACTCTATTTCTAAGCCTGCTTTTACCCCTGACTAATATTATTAACCACCAGGCAAATGCCCCACAATCTGGAAAAGGCAAATGGAAACAGAAGGGTGCCAAACGATTATCTGATGGATTATATACTGGGTCAAACAGACTTCCTATCTTCTAACTTTTAACTTTTTGGTTTGCCATTATATGCCACCCAGTGGGACATATGTGTATCAGCGGGGAGTTAGGAAACTGAGAGACAGTTGGTTTTCCCTGGCATCCACAAAATTTCTGACCACATTTTTTTCTAGTACACTACTTTCTTGCTGGAGCCCGCCAGCTAAGATCAAACAGTTCCTGAGAGGGGGAGTGAGGACTGAGAAAAGAAAGAAAGAGAGAGGCCGAGAGAGAGAGACAAAGAGAGAGACACAAAAGGTAGAGTCGGGAGGGCTAACAGTAAATACTGCACCCTGAGTTTATTTAGCACAGCATAAATACACCCTTGGAGAAGCAATACCCACACCTATACAACTGATCACTGACCTTTATGTAAGTTCTTGCAAAACATCCTTATTCCTGTTTTTGTCTCTTATTCCCTGGGGCAAGAAACATTCAACATTAAGCCAAACCTCCTCCTCCACTAACTAGCTATCCATTAAGCTAAACTTCCTCCTTTAGTAAACAAGCCCACCTGCCCTGCAAACTTCTAGCTTGCAGGCAACTCCAACCCTGTCTGCAGGGCATTCATCAAGAATGGCTCCCAACACTTTCTCCCCAAACTTCTGGGAGAAATCAGTGCACCTCAAGAAGTCCTCTTATGCCTCTACTACTCTTCACACTCCAAATGGATTTTATTCTTACCCCTAGCTTTAGAGTATGCGCTTCTTACCATCCTGCAATGACCCTGTGAAGCACCAAGGTACCTTAACCTCATCCATAGCTCAGAATGTCAAAAATATCTCATTTTAATTTTCTGTTCCCAAATCTCTCATCTGCAGGGTCTCTGACTCTCTCATGTATGTGGGGTTCTTGTATGCACAAAATTAAATTTGATTGTCTCTTATTCTCCCTCATTGATTTGATAATTAAACCAGCTCCCCTCTCCCCCAAAAAAAGAAGTATATAAAATCTATTATATATTATATTATAGGGAAAAGGAAAAATTTCCCTTCCCTCCTCTGGCTCTTTTGGATGAGATTATCATATAAAATAGGATTGATTTCTTTTTATTAATGAGTCTTTCTAAGCTCTAAGATGGTAAACTTCTTTGTGCAAAGGAAGTACCACATTTATCTATTGTTCAGATAATTGATCTACTAATCTAGATAGCTATGTATCTATTTATAACCTCTGTCTGTCTGTCAATCTATCTATCTATCTATCTATCTATCTATCAATCATCTATCTGTCTACTCATCTATCTCTCCTTCCCCTATTCAAACGTTAATCCATCCATCAATTCCACCCATCCATTGCCAAGCATAATTCCTGGCCTGAATGCTATACTAAATAAACATTCTGCAGAATAAAGAATGATGAATAAATAAATCATAAAAAATACACCATCTAACTAAATTATTATTTTTTAATTAATATTTTTCTTCTGAAAACTGAAATACTAAAAAAAAAAAAAACCCTCAAATGTTTACCACTACAATTTTAAAACTAAAATATAAAATTTTGTAATGGCAAAAAACTTTTTTCAGAATGTAAAGACTAAAAAAAAAACTAGTATATGAGGTGATTTGTAAATATTGTGATTGTGCGTGTGAAAGAAAAAGAGAAAAGAAACAGAAAAAATCTTAAAAAATGTATGCTTTGCATTTCCCATATTAAAATAATTGAAAAAAATTGTGGGTATTGGTACAAGGAATCTCTCATGGTAAATAAATTATCTTTTAAGAGTTCTTGGACCAAAATTTTCTTCAACATTATTTAATATTCAAAGTTGATGCTCTGTTTTGCAGCCAGTTATTGCAATTTTTCCTCTTAAACAAACAAACAAACAATCCAAACTCCTTCCTTTTTGTATGGAACTAATCTTATATGTGCTCATGTATTTGTAGATAAATTTCTTACTTTATTTCTGCCTCTTTTATTTATAATAAGATTGCATTAGTTATCTATTGCCGTGTAGCAAATAACCAAATCTTATCACCTTGAAGCAACACACAGTGAAGAAGATGGCAGCTTATTGGTTTAAAGACATAAGAAGAGCAAGACTCTAGACCGAGTCTGTTAAGAAAACAGTTTCACAAAATGTTGGCCTAGGAATGACATCCCTTTGCTTTTCTCAGTTCTGGTTAGAAGCAAATCAGTCCCACTCATATTTTAGCAAAAGGTATGGCACTAAAATGTGACTACAGGAAGTGAATTTTTTGGTGTCCACCTTAGAGTCTGTTTGCCACAATGATTTCTCCTATTTTATGAAAGTTTTTCTTTTAATACCTAGACCCAGAAAATTGTTTCTCATGTAGTAGTTTTATGTTTCTAGAACAAATTTTTATGGTTGAAACTTTGTTTTTGCTGTCAAATATGAGGGTCCTGCTCTGCCAGTCAGCTTCATTTTATAACCCTTCAGAATCTAATCACATATTCTTATTTGAAAAATGCACTGACAATTAATCTTGAAAATCAACTTCATATTCACTACTCTATAACAAGTCATTTTTTTAGTTGAAGTCAGAAAAAGTAATCTAAAGCATTTTATGCAGTGTACACGCACACGCGTGTGTGTAAAACAAGCTAACTTTAAGGCCTTAAAAATAGGGAAAAAAATCCAGAATAACTAATAAAAAAACTTTTATACTGAGTTTTCTTCTAATATGTGGCTTTAATATTAAATATATTAATAGTAGTCCTGAACAAAATATGAGCATTTTACCCTCAACGATAAGTAAATTTCTCATTTTCCTTCATTGTATGCATTGCTTGTGTTTTATGCATAGTTTCAAATAGTCTCATTCATTCATTTCCATTTAAATAAAGGGGAAATCCCAGCTTATGTGTACAGATTTATAAAGACTTTTATATAAAATTATTTGTTTCCCTAATTAAAAAAAATCTGTCTTTATAGCTTAGCTGATTTTGACTCACTATTAAACTTTGAGAGTCTATTACACAGGGAGCATAAATATTTTACTGTCTATCCTCATAGAAATTATAAGCACACTAAATTTGATGTGAGCCATATGGAGAGGGAAATTTCCTCCTGAAGAGGGAAATACATCGAGAATATTCAAAATATAAACTAAAATCATCTGGCTGAAAATTAGAATTCTAAATGCTTCGCTTTAGATTTAAATGTGCTTAATTAACAGCAGAATTTTGTTCTTATTTTACTGATAAGGATGAAGAAAGAGGTTAAGTTAAGAGTATAGGGTAAAGAGTCAGAGAAGGAGTGAACATTTTGCATCCAGCTTTATGATGAGGCTCTGAATGGTTAAGTTAAAAGTATAGGGTAAAGAGTCAGAGAAGGAGTAAACATTTTGCATCCAGCTTTATGATGAGGCTCTGAATGCTGATTAAGCCTGATGTGAGACAGCCAGGCACTGGGGGCACGACAGCATGCAGAGCCTCTGAAAGGGTACCCTGGAGAATCCCCTGTAGGGACCTAAGAAATCACTGGGAATGTATTGCTTGGTCTCTAGGCAGCTAAATTTTTGTCAACATATTGTTGGATGGTGGTGAGACTGAGTCTTTCATATTTTAAATTGAACAGAGGGATTTTAAGCAATCTTGAAGTATATTCAGCATCTTAAGAGCAGGGACAATATTATTTTCAGTATAATGTCATAAAATCCTAGCATAGCACTGGTAATTCATACCTGTCCAATGTATGATTTCAGACCTGATCAATACTAATCTTCCATTTTATTTTGCAACACTTCAGTATCTTCTCTAGGGATTAGGAATGCAGTAGGTATGGGAGTGTTTTGAGTTTCAAAACAGTAATGTACTTACTGTTCAGAGATCCTTGTGTGCGGAATATGAATGGCAAAGGAGCTTAATAATAACTCTCCTAAAAGAACTGTTGAAATTATAAAATGGAGGATAAAAAAGTTTATCACATATCTTCTAAACGAATCATCACAGATTACAATATCCTATGGGTTAAAAAAATCTATTATTGATAGCATCCTAAATGATAGTTTATTTAATGTGATAAAAGAAAATTAGAAGATGTTGCATTATTTGGGCTTGCATTAATAGCTGTATTTTTGTATAATATATTAAATATGTTTTTCTAAGGAATTGATGTTTTAACCTCTCTTAGATATGACCATGAATTAATCAGTGGTGATGGAAATATAATTATCCATTGCCTAAGGCATACTTTGGCATATACTATGTTGGGGTAATATGTTCAAGTATCCTTTTATAAAACAAATAGAATTAGAATAAAACATATTAATAGATATATATTTGAGAAGGGAATTTCTCTGGGGGGAAAAAAAGACTTTCTAATAGTAAAGATTAAAGATTAAATATCAGTAACTGGGAGTCACCTCTTAGAGATCTGTACTGGGACTTAACAAACTGATTCTTTGTTTTGGAAAGATTCCTATGCCAAGCCAAGTTGGTTATCTAATTACTATGGTTATGGCAATTTACATAGAATCTTTGTCTTTGATTCCTCCTCAAGCCAGTGGAAACAAAGTACTAGGTGAACCCTATAGACCACATCACCTATATTTGTATAAAATAACAAAATATAATAAAATATTAACATTAAATTAAATTTAATTTAATTTAAAAATTCTGCAGATCCTTGACCAGGATTAGTTTTAAGGGGGAGGATAGGATAATGAAATGGAAATGGAGCTGGCTATATTATGGTAGTATTTTTCCCTCCTCCCAAAAAGTGTGGTTATCTTTGCTCATTTTAAGTGCCTGGATGTTAAAAAAAATATAATTTCAATAAACTTATGCTGTTGAATAGAAAAAGATTAAAATAAAGGCTGTGAGCTTTCTTCTCTTCAGATTAATAATTATCAAATTTGAGGGTTTTTTTCCTGAAATGATAATATTTCTATGACTTCTTTTGTCCATATTGGGATGAGGGAAACTCAGATTCATAAAGAGAACTAAGAACTTGATAATACTTTGGTTCTATTTTTTTTCTTTTCAGAGAAGTCTGAAACAATTCAGAAAATAAATGTATTTCTCTAGTTTTGAAGGCCTTAACACATTAAATTTCACAAGTTTTTCTGGTAACTTATTTCTAAATTTTATCATTAAGAAAGTCATTTGTGCAGTGAAAATTTTGTTTTGTTTTTATTAAAGCATATTTCATCTATTTACTGGTCACATAAATGAATCGGTATCCTCTATTAAGCTGTTAAATATACATTAAATCAAGCATCATTTTATTTTCAAAATTAAATAGATGGTCTTGCAAATATTTTTGGTTCATAGGACTCATTGTGAAACAACAGTTGGCATTGAAGAAGCAAATGATTCAATTCTAAAATTACCATTTCTTAACTAAACAATGACAATTCATTTAACTTCTTTGAGTTAAATGAAGTTTATTTAATATTTATTTCTACTTTACAGGGCTGTTATAATAATTAAATAAAATTGCATACGTACATCTACTGTCTGATATTTCACATGTGTTCAATATATTATGTCCCTAGCACCACCTCAGTCTAGATTGTTTGTTCACTTCTAAAGGAATCTAGGTATTAAAAATTGTAGTGAAAAACTGATTACTAATTTATATACTTAAGACTGTTTTATGTTTAAATAAGCAAATAATAATGAGTAACCTCATATTCTTTCATGTAGTAGCTGACAAATAATTCATTGTCTCACTGCATTTGAATCTTTTCATTTTCATTGGCTATGGAACTTATTCTCCTGGATAAGGAGACATTATTTAAGATAATATAGTTCAGTATATTATTAAGAATATATTAGTGAACAAAGTGAATTTACAATCCTTTGTAATAATAATCGTCATCAATATTATAAATAAAGCTAAAAATTAATAATGCTAAATATGTACCAAGTAATGCTGTAAGTACTTTATATACAATTTTAGTGCTTCCATAAAAACTATGAGTTATTTTGATTTATCCTTACTCTATAAAATGAAGAAATGAAAAATAGTGAGATTAAGAAACTTGCTTAAGGTGATGGTGTTAGTCGATGACAGAACTGAGATGAAAGTCTAGGAATCTGGCTCTATGACCTGTTCTTAACCATAACACCTAATTACACTAAGTGGCTAGTAGTTAATTCTCCCAATCAGTTATCTGAGAAACTTTAACATAAGATGTGGCACTACAGAGAGTGGGAATATGATGCTCTACTTGGACCCAGGGAAAGCATAGAAGATGTTAGACATAAGATTTATTTTCAGCATGAATTTAAAATCTTTTAGGACTAATAAACATGGAATGCATTTGATCTAAGGGATTTGAATAATGTAAAATTGTTCAGCTACAAAGATCCTTACTTATTTAGTAAAAAACGAACCATTAATTGGTATCAGAGAAAGATGACCATCTAGAACGTAATTAACAATCATGGTAATACATAGTGTAGGGTTTGGACTCAGTTGCCTGGTAAAAAATAAAGGCTCAGTGTTTTTACACACTGATATGCCTTTATGTGATTTTTATTTAACTGTAATTTATAAATGGCTTATTTAAATTAATGAATACACATACATAAAAAAGGACATTCATTATTGCAACTTAGGAAATAATACCATTCCAAAGTTTTTACTTCACAAGTGAACAATTCAAGCTTTTGCCTTCTATGTTAATTTAATATTATCCTTATTGGAAGTAATTATCTAAGTATTATTAGATTCCAACTATGAACAATGTTTATGCTTGCTAAAAACTGATGTAGAATAGCAAACAAGTTTGAAAAATAATCATTAAAACGCATGTTTTGATTGCTTTAACCATACAACAAAAACTGCAATAAACTTAATAACCTTGTATTTTAATAGCAAAATTCTTTTGAAAAGACTATGCTACTAAGAGTTTTCTACTCTTAAAGATTATATGCTTATTAAATATGAAAATTTACAATCTGACTTATTATTTATGTACTGGTTACCTATAATACACAAAAATACTGTGCTATATATCTAAACATATACTTGTGGACACCTGTTCAATTAAAAACTGACAAAAAATGAATGTATTTTAAAGAAAAATTTAAATGCTAGAGGTAAAATATACATTTTTATTGCTAATCATGTGAACATTCTCCCTCAGCATGATGGTTATATTTTAATACATTATGCTAAAGAAAAATGAGCAAAACATGTTTCTTTTCAAGTTAATTTGTAATGTCAAGTCATGCATGAGAGTAATGAGATTAATAATAGAAAGTATAGATTTATTCATTCTCCTGATGATAAATCATGACAAGTCATTAGAGTCATTCAATTTGGACGCAGTAAAACCATGTGATGGCTGAGAGAACAGTTGATACTATTTAGAACAGTTCATATCTAGTTGATGAGTTAAAATTAAGTCAGAGTTGTTAGTAGTATTCTAAAATTGTTTTACATTAATAGAAGTCTGGCAACTTTGAATGGTGTGTAAATCATATAAGAATTGAGTACTTCCTCTGAAGATTACAATACCGCACATAGAATATTCTAAGCCCCAACAATTAAGTTAAAATATAGTAATAAACATAAAGAACATGAAATTTATTACCAATCAAGAAATATATGTTATTTGTACGTTTTTCCTGAGCAAGCTATTATTTTGATTATTTTTCTACTTTTATTTTTATAATTATAGTTTTAAAATTATATAAGCACCTAGTTCACGATTCAGACATTATAAAGGGTTTTCTATTGCTTGCCTCTGTCTCAAACTATTTTAGCTCCAGACCAGTAGTTCTCATGGATGGCAGCATGCTAGTATCATTGAGGGGACTTTTAAATCCAAATATCACAAGCCTCAATACTCTGCAGTTTCACTCAAGTAGCAATAGTGTTTATCTCAAACAAGATCAGAACACTTATTAAATAATCAATGTTTTCTAATCGATTACTACTGAAATATAGACATGCACCCTTCACCTGAACCTAGTCTCTACATATCAGAGAGCAAAAGCTGCAGGTTGTAAGACAATCTAAGAATAAAGATTGAAATTTGCTCTTTTGCTTAATTAGCTTGAGCCACAAAATCTGGGCAAAGATTTTTGTCTTATTTTTATTGCAAGTTACAAAATGTTAGAAGAAAACTACAATTCAACTCCACTGTGATTCCTTATTTCTAAATATTGCTCTATTTCAATGGCACCAAGATACTCATATGGCCTTTATTAAGTACGAAATCTGAATACCCTGATTTGCTGATTTTAATATTCCCAGTTTCTAGAATATTACCTGGCACATAACATGCTATGATGATTAAAAGAGAAACTTGATAAAGGCTTAAACTGCAGCTCAATAGTATTATAGACTAATTATAGTACTGTCACAATATTCAAAACTAATTCAAAATGCCTCACATTCTTCGTTTGGAATTTACATGCAATTCCCTTCTGCAATCAGTTGTGTCATGATCTTTCACTGCTCATTATTAGAGGTATACTGTCCCCCAGAAAATATGAGAGAACACTTCTCAATTCATTTTATGAAGCTAATATTAATCAGATATCAAAACCAACCAAAGTACAAAAAATGTATGTCAATATCTGTCATAAATATAGATGCGAAAGTTTTTATCAGAATGTTAGTAAATATAATTCAGCAATGTATTAAAATAATTTTATACCATGATTCAGCAGGATTTATTTCAGAGATGCAATATTAGTTCATATTTGAAATCAATCAGTGTAACCCAGCATAACAGACTGAAAAAGAAAAACACATGACCATTTCATCAAAGAAGAAAAAGTATTTTATGAAATTCAACAACCAATAATGATAAAATTTCTCAGAATATATCATGAAACTTACTCATGATAAAAAATTGCAATTAAATCACAATAGTAAAAGACTCCTCTCCCCACCCCCACCCACTGGGAAATTGGAAATAAGGCAAGAATTTCCACACTCAGTGTTCTCATTTAACATAATGTTGCAAAGTCTAGCCAGTTCAATAAGGCAATAAAAGGTAATAAAAGGAATATAGATCAGAAGAGAAGAAATAAAATTGCTCTTATTTGCAAATTTATTATTGTCTATGAAGAAAAATTCAAATTAAGCTAAAAAGAAGAAAAAAACTTTCTCAAACTAATAAGCTAATGCAGCAAGGTTACACATGATTTAAGTTAAACAAAATCAATTGTATTTCTATATGCTAGCAATAAATATGTAGAAATAGAAATTAAAGATGTGATATCATTTACAATCACTCAAAAATTAAAGGCGTATGTTTAAATTTAATTAAATAGAAACAACTTATATGCTGAAAACCACAAAATTTGAAGAAAGGAAGCTAGGTTCTAAACAAATAAAGGGGCGTATCATTCTCAAAGATAAATGTAAAAGATACATTTTTAGTGTATTTTTATTAAAATATAAAAATGCATATTTTAATTAAAATATGTTGTATTTAAAATAAATTTAATATATATTTTAATATGTTTTTAATGTAGTAATGATATCAACTGACACCACATTGATATATAGATTTAACCCAATTCTTATCAATCTCAGCAAATTTTTTATAGGTATAAACAAGTTTATTCTAAAACATATGTATAAAGGCAACAAAACAATAGCTAAAATACAATAGCTAAAATAATTTGCAAAAGAATAAAGTGGAAGGAGTCAGTCTATTTGATATCATGATTTATAAAGTTATATTAATCAAGACAGTGTATTGGTAGAAAAAGAGATATATGGATCACTGGAACAGATTAGAGAAACCAGAAACAGACCCAAACAAGCTATGCCAAGTTGATTTTTTTAAATTTATTTTTCAACTATAGTTAATATACTGTGTTATATTAGTTTCAGGTACACAACAGAGTAATTAGATGTTTATACACCTTAGGAAATGATCACCCTGATAAGTCTAGTACACATATAACAAACAATATACATAGTTACTACAATTTTATTGATTATATTCCTTATGCTGTATTTTGTACTGCCATCACAATTTTTATAATATGCCTCTTTGAATTTTGACAAAGGGGCAAAAAGAATTCAATGTAGGAAGAATAGCCTTTTCAAAAATGGTGCAAGAGTAACTGGATATTCATACATAGAAAAAAATAACAACCTTACACATTAAGAAAAAAATAACTAAAATGGATCAAAGAATTAAAGGTAAATATAAAAATGTAAAATTTAGAGAGAAAATGTACAGGAAAGATAGGAGAAAGTCTTTGAGATTTAGAGCTAGGCAAAGAGTTTTCAGATATGACACTAGAAAGATGACATATAAAATAAAAAATTGATAGTAAGAATTTCATCAAAATTAAAAATAAATACTTTTGCTCTGTGAAACACCTTGTTAAGATGATGAAAAGGCAAGCTACAGCATGGAAGAAAATATGTGCTGAGCATGTATCTGTCAAAGAACTAGTATCTAGACTGAAAAAAAAATGTTTTCAGTAAAAAAAATAAATAAATAAATTATAAATGGCAAAAGACATGAAGAGACATTTCATTGAGTAACATACATTAATGGTAAGTGTACATACAAAAGTTGTTCAATGTCATGATCCACTAGAGAAATGAAAAAAAAAATCCACAGAGCAATATATCTTTATACATCTATCTGAATGACTAAAAATAAACAAACAAACAAACTCCAACTGCTAACAAGAACATGAGAGCCACTGGATAACTTATACATTGCTGCTGGGAATATAAAATGGTATAGTCAGTCAGGAAAAGTTTGCTAACTTTTAAAAAAGCTAAACAGGCAACTATCATATTCAGTGATATAGTTTTTATTTCATTATGATAAATACCAGGCCAAAAGACTGTACTACTCCCTGGTATTTATCATAACGAAATAAAAACTATATTTTTGAAAAATCTATATAGAAATGTTTATAGCAGCTGTATTCAGAATAACCCAAAACTGGAAACAACACACAAGTTTTTTGATGGGTAAATTTTTTAATAAGCCATAGTATATTCAAGCAATAGAATACTATTCAGAAATAAAAAGGAACCATTGATGATACATGCTATATAATCTGCATGAATCTCCAGATAATTATGCTGGGTGAAAAAAACTATTTCTAAAGGTTACATATGGTATGATTTCATTTATGAACATTCATAGAATGACCAAATTATGAAAATAAGAGTAGATTAGTAATTGACAGAATATAAGGGGGAGTGGGGAGAGGAAAGAAAAGTGTGTGGGCGTGAGTAGGAGGTATAAACGGGCAATATAAGTAATCTCTGTGGTGACAAAAATGTTCTGTATGTTTACCATATCAGTGTCAAAATCCTAGTTGTAATAGTGTACTATAGTTTGCAAGAACTATAGTATGAAAAATTACCTTTGGAAAAGTGGGCAAAGAGAACATGAGATTTCTTTGTATTATTTTTTAATACTACATGCAATTCTACAATAATTTTAAAATTAAAAACAAAGAAAAATGAAAAAGTATGAACTAATTTATTTCTGATCAGCTCCAAATGACATGCATCAACTCTTTCATGACTAATAAAAACTCATGAAAATTAATGCTGGGATATTGTAAAACTTTTTCTGAAGAAAATTTTGTTTCAAAGAATTTCATAAATAGTTTATGTTTTTAAGCTAAGTATTGTCATGTATTGCCATGCATTGCCAAAGCAAGATTATAAAGCATGGGTACTTTATCTCTAAAATGCTCCACTCATTAAAATAATCTCCAGCTTATGTTATTTACAATTTTATAATGTTTTTGAAAAATCAGTTGTTACTTTTTTAGAGCATTTTATAAAAATATAATCTATAAAATCCCTTGATAAAATGATAATCAAAATAATTTACCTGTGTCTGTGCTTACAAGTGCATACTTAAAAGAATAGATCACATAAATGATAGACAATTTTTGAATATTGAATAAGAAAATTAATCCGAAACAATGCATTACTGAAGTTAATAAGTATCATGAAACTTGGTATATATTTAACAATATCAGTGATGTTTAAGTTTACCTGCTTCATCATATGATATATATTTTAAATTCCTTACATTAATATTTATAATTAGTCTAGGTGATATATAACATTATTTTCAGTGACCTAGAGAATATTATTTATACTTTTTATCTAATTTTTAAAAAAATTTTCATGCATCTCCTAATAACATTGATAACAGAAAATATTATCCATGTACTAGCAGTCACTGTGAAGGTTTTTCATCATTTGTATTATTTTATCTTTTTCTGAAAGCACTGCTGGAGTTTATTTCTTCCAGGTCTTACTCAGGTATTTTTCACCACAAAATTTTCAAAGTTGTTGAGATGACAACTAGGAAAAGATGAAGGTTGGACAGATTCTTCTATATGAGGATAAAATTACTGTAGAAATGAGACTCATATTTTTTAGTAAAAACAATGTTTTTAGCAATTTTAAAAACATCTTAATATACCTCAGCAAAAATTTCACCATGTCAAATATCAAAGATAAAATGTTTAGGTTAAAATTTACCTATCTTCTTTTGTAACATCTTAATCATTCCTGAAAATTAATTTTTTAGCATATTTGATAATTTCACAGGAGAAAAGAATGGTAACTCTTGGATTATCTATCCAGTAATAATGTTTTCGGTTTGAAATATATCTAAAATATATTTTATATTTTTATTTACATTGTATGTTGTATTTTTAAGACATTTAATTGGTGTGTGTTCTTGTGTGTGTGTTTAGAATTTTGAAAGTGAAAATATTTAACCAGCTCAGCTTTTGCTTTTTAAATGAACTCCTGTGTTTATGTTAGTTTTCTTGTTTTTTCTTAATAAGTTAAGATCTTATGGAATCAAATATCAATATCTTTCCTGTTTATCTTTCTTCAATGTCATGCTCTTTGGGTATTTTTCTACCTCCCAAGTGTGTATCTGTCTGTGTGTGTTTGTGTGTGTGTGTGTGTGTGTGTGTGTGTGTGTTTGTATATAATTTATTTTATATATATGTACATATATAGTATGCATATATTTTATGATATTTAAATCCTAAATTCACATGAGATTTATTTCAGTATTTTGCATGCTACAAACTTATTTTAGTATTTTGTATGCCTTGTCTATGTCTAATTCTACTAATCCAATCAATATTTTTTGAAACAAACATATAGTAATATTTGGATGCATTACTAAGAAAAGTGAAAAAGTAAAAATATGTAGGATTTACAAAACTGTGCCTATGAATGATTGTTTGAAAGTCAAATATAAAGATCAAAAGGGAAACAGAGTTCTGTCTGCTTGTTTTCTATGTTGCCTCTGCTAAGAAAACTAACACACAAATTTTGTTACAATTCAGTAGAAAATAGCTTGAATTAATTTCTCCCTCTAGCAGATTATATTGAGTATGTAGCATTTAACCAGAAACTTTATATCCATAAATATTAGTTTTTAGTTTTGAATGTGTAAAATTATTTATTCTTTAGTTTTAGTTTCTGTTTAGCAAATGGTGTCTGTTGCCCGTTATTAGGAAAAGAAGATGAGCACTTCTGCCCACTACATCTTGGTATCTGAGTAATGAAGAAACACAATGCAAACGCTGAATAGAACACTGCTTTTTTACCAGCATAGAGAAGATACAGAACAAGATCAGTTTCTACAGTGAGCATCAGTCTCTCACGGCCAGGGGCCTCCTCACAGGACAGCCAACCCAAGGTGACTTATGCTATAGCTGGGGGACCCTGACCCCTCTCCACGGGGACAGATACAGTGTGGGGTTGGCAAGTGCCATCTGATACACAGACTCAAGAACAACAAAGGAGCACACACTGGGTCTGAATCAGAGAAATATTTCCCCACATAGGGTGATAAGCCCAAAACAAGCTGTGAGGACTCTCTTGCGATAAGAAAGTATGTCAGGCCTAAGACCCATTCTTACATTGTTGAGAAGTCAAGACTACTGCCTTTCCCAATGGTTTCATCAAGATTTTGTGGGGTTTTTTTTCCATATTTTTACCTTAGCACTAAAAGATAGAATATAACACCAAAAGAGGACTCCACAGAGAAGCCATTAGATAATGAAGGGATGACTCATTTTACAGCCATTTATAATAAAACAGAGTGGCCAGAAAATAAAACAGAATAGAACGAGACAAAAACCTAAAATACCGAAGAGAAGTCAATTCATTCCAAATATTTTTATATTGAATAGATACTTGTTACAAAATATTGTGTAACCTTATTTAAACATCTTGGTTTTTACTCTTCACAAAAACCCTGACTGTCATAAACTTAGGTATCTTTATTAGCACTTCATTGAATGAAAATTAAAACTCAGATCTATTTATAAGATGTGGCAGAAACATTTAATCATAAACTGCCTCTCAGGCCTTTACTCATAGTTATTTGCTTTCAATTTGTAAATTTGTGTACTTTATTTTCCCAGTATATAGCCTTGGTAAGGTAATAGAATAGAATTTAAGGGCATATTCTTAAAATTAAGAACAGTGTTTAGTAAAGAACACTGTGTGATAAAAATTAGAAGTTTATTTTACCCAATATGGAATGTATAACAGTAGAATTTCATAACTCAAAAAAGTTCAAATAGACAAAGACCAACTCACTTTAATGTTTCTTAAAATAAACATTATATTATGGCAGGAAAAAATAACAACAAAATATCATGACTAAAAGTGGATTATGTTCAATAATGTTGGGAGGTAACACAAAATTGTAATAAAATTTAACTAATATATCACAGTAAAAGGTGTTGGCAGTCATAGAAAAAGCCAACAGCTCACAATAATGCCCTTAAATAGAAACTATAATTTCTCCAATGTGCTATATATATATATATCAAACATTTATTACATACAAAAATTTATAGCTGAATGTATGCATATTTGTATGCAGACTACAACTTTTCTATAGATTAGATTTCAAAATCTATTAATAAATTTGTTGATTAAAACCTAAAACAGAGTTTCCCTAAGGATGAAAATAAAATGAAAAAGCTCAATACAAGTGTGTAAGCATTCACTCTTGCACAAGGGAAAAGTTTAGGCTCTCATTAAAAATATCTTTATTTGAGACTTTCCTAAATAATATTTAATATTATAATCATGATATCGTCATTGCAAGAATGTTCTCCTAGTTACTTATCTCTTGTTTATCATTACATCTATAATTGAAAATCACTCTCTCACAATTACTACAAGCCACTATATATATGCTATAGTAACTCTAGTAACTACTGTTTTGTTGGGTGATTTCAAAATTTGTTTTCTTAAAATTTATTATTCCTTGTTTTATACTAGGAAAGAAACTAACTTATAAATTTACAAATTGAAAATATACTTCTTTGAGGTAAAACAATACATAAATTAGTTACAAAAACTAGATATGTAAATTAGCTACAAAATATTTGATATTAGATATTAATATTAGATATAATATTAGCTGCAAAAAAGTATGTAAATTAGCTGCAAAAATTGTCTAAGGTTTACTACAAATATGCAAATGTAGTAATTAGCAGAATTTCTTGGTCATTATTGCATCTTATGTATCTCTCTTAATATCTTCATTCAGACCTACATGAATATTTACACTGACATCTGCAATCAACTACAAAACAATATCTGGCAAGAGATAATTTTGAATCAATGAGGTAATGTCAACATCTTAAATGTTCATCTCTTCTCCAATAAAAGTGTACTGAAACATTACAATCTTAATATTTTTGATAGAAATAAAGCAGTTAATAAGCATTATAATGAACAAAGATAATAAATAAATAAGTCAGCAGCCTAAAGAAATAGGTAGAGTTTTGTTGCTATATAATGGACTAATATGTACCAATGGACACAATTAACACCTTAAATATATATCGGTTATTTAAAATAGAATGAAATTCATCCTTTCTGAATGTAGTCCATTTTAGTATGAATCAGCCTCTTTGCCTCTCTTGGGAAGTAGATATTAATTTTATCACTCCCTTTTGCTCCCTGTTTTCATTACCCAGGTCCCATTCCACTAACCCAACAGCCAAGCAGTATACATTTTCTAACTATACTACAAAGTTTGTATAGTTGCTAATAATCTAGAGAAATAAATGTGCTTCCCTCTAAATATTTTTCAAGCAGAGACAAGATATGACCCATGAGACTGTGATCTTGCACACCACCTGCTGTTCCTCTCAATGGTATAAGAACCATCGCAGAACAGACTGTCTGAAGAGATATCTCTATATTCTTGGATAACCAACTATTTCACATATGGCTTAAATAAGAATTGAATAATATAAATTCTTCGTAAATTACTTTGGTTATTTATTAATTCATTCATTCAGCAAACATTTGGTGAGTATAACACTCATCTAGGTTCTAGTTGTGCAAAGATAAATATGACATGGTCCATCTGAATGACAATTTTTGTTTTAGAAATTTTAAAATTATTTTAAATATTATGTTTTCATAATTTTAAATTATCGATATAATTTTAGATGTGGAACACTGTTCAGATATTCACTCATGCATGCATCAAAAAAATGCTTAGAAAACCTTCTATTTTCTAGAAACAATGATAAACATTAGCAATATGGAAGTAAATTGAAAAAAAATAGTATATAGTACTGGAAGAGATGTCTGATGAATAAATGAAAAACTCACATGTAGTATATGTAGAAAAGCTATAAATTCTATTGAGAAAAATAATGCAGGCAAACGAAAATAGGATGTGTTAAGAAAGTTGCTGACATTCATTCATTTTGTCATTCATTTATCACATTTTTATTCAGCAACTAATAGATAGCATAACTATGCAGAATACTGAGTTATTACAATGAATAAAACAGCTAAAGTTCTCTGACCACACAAAGCTTACAATCCAACAGGGGGGTGTTAAATAAAGAAAGAAATAGCAGGCTGTGGAGATAGGTACAAAAAATAAAATATTAAAGAAAGAAAAGGAAACATTTGTGGGGCAGGTGCAGGGGAGAAGGGTGGCCATGAGGGTCCTATTGTGAAAGTAACTTGAGTAAAGATCTGAATGACGTGTGGGAACCTGCCATGAAGATAACTTAGAGAAGAGGATTTCAGCCAAGGCGCTACCAAAGCAAAACATGCAATTGTTTCTATGTTTTGGACATAAGAAAAGATGAAATATTGCCATTTGTGACAATGTGGATGGATCTTGAGCTGATCTTGCTAAGAGAAATAAGTCAGACAGAAAAAGTTGAGAACCATGTGATTTCACTGATAGGCGAGATATAAAACTGAAAGCAAAAAATGAACAAAACAAACAAGCAGAGACTCCTGGACATGGACAACAGTTTAGTGGTTACCAGAGAGAAGGGAGCATGGAGAGAGGTAGATAAAGGTAACAGGGGCCAAATATATGGTGATGGAAGGAAATTGAACTTTGAGTTATGAACGCACAATGCAATATACATATGATGGATTCAGAGAAGAATTGCTTTCCTTGCCTTTTCAGATTCCAAGAGGCTGGCTGCATTCCTAGGATCATGGCCCCTTCTTTATATCACTTCAATCTTCTATTTCACACCAATCTCGTGTTTCTGCTATCTTATCTCCTGTCTTAATCTGACTCCTATGCCCCTTTTATAAGGAACCCACCAGATAATTCAAGATAATCTCCCAATCTCAAAACTTTAACTTGATTATATCTGCAAAGTACCTTTTGCCATGTAAAATAATATTCCTAGATTACTAGAATTAGGACATGGACATTTTTTGAGGCCATGTGGGTATTATTCAGCTTATTGCATAGGGCCTTACAGATCATATATAGTATTGTTTTTTGCTTAGAGTGCTATTTATCTATGGAGATCAAGGAATACTTCATTAGGAATGTTACATAATGGACACAAGGAATGAAGCCATGAATATAAGTGGAAGAAAAGAGTTCCAGACAGAGAAAACATTAAGCCAAAGGAACTAAGGTGTGAGCAGTGTTCCAGGCTGAGGAATAGCGAGGAATGTGAGTGGTTTGGTGAGCTAGCTGAAGAACCTTAAATGCTGAAATTATAGAGGGAGAGGTAGGAGAAATCAGGATAGAACGCCTTACCAGACATTTTAAGGGCCCTGCATTTTACTCTCAATGAGAAAGAAAGCCATTGGAAGACTTTCCCTTGAAAAGGACAGAACAGGAAACCTGAATATATAAAACTTAACAATATATAACTGGTATTTGAAGCCATGAATGAAATCTTCAAAGGAATCAATCCAATTAGAAAGAAGAAAAGTGCTTTAGTCTGAGCAAGAGAATAGCCAAAATGTAAAAGTCAGAGAAATGAGGAAGATACCAACAAGGAACAAGAAAGAACAGCTGGCGGAGTAGAAAGAAAACTACTACAGGTAGTTGGAAACAAAAAGAAGAAATGTGTTCAAGAAAAAGAGCAAACAATTGTTTCAATTGTTGCTAATATTTTAAATAAAGTAACTGAGAACTATTTCTATCACGATTAATTTGGGGAGCTGCCACATGTGAGAGAAGTATACAGAAATATCAACACAAATGTGCCTCTCTTACCTCTGGACAAACTCTGCTTTTTCCTAAGCAAAAGAGCAACTGATAAAATTCTCAACACTGACTTAGTAGTGGAATAATATAAATTTTTCATTTCCACCAAGTTCATCATCCTGACTTTCTCTTCTATCAAATTTATCCAGATCTCTCTTAACGATCAATGGACCCCAGAGAGACTTGTAAAACACCACAGAAGGACGGAAATACAGGAAGGAGGAAAACTTCCAGCAGTGAAATCACCCAACAGAGAAGATATTTGCAAAAGCTGAGAAGGAGATAAATTGTTTTCCTGTCTTCAAGAAGGGAATACCTATAGGCTCTAGGATTTGCCATTATATTTAATATGAGGCACTAAGTCACTACATAAATACATTCATACGTATACTTTACACAAATATATCTGTGTCCATATTTTGTGTAAAACTGATCAGCTCAATTTTATTTCAATTAAAATAGTTTTTCATTTGATAGAATAGAATTTAATTTCCAATTTTTTTTTAATTGTCTAAGAAATAAAGGCCTCATAACATCTAGTGGTCCAAACACACTGCTGTAGCCTATGAAAGATAATCCCCATTGGCACTGCTCATTTTCACCATCTCACACTTTTTGGATGTAAACATATTTGTACGGTTACTAGCAGTCAGTCATATAACTCTAAAATAATACACTCCATATAAACTATTTGCTATATCTAAAACCATTTACTATATAATAAATTTGATCTATATCTTCAACTGAATGCATCCAATATCAATGGCTCTTGTTCAAAAGTAAATAAATTTAAATAAGTTTAAAATAAAAAAAGATTTTAATTGCAATGTTATTAAAAAATCAGAAATACAGCTCTTTTTCTAAGAATATGAGCAAATATTTATTATTAATATTTTTAACAGATAATAAGGTGGTCTATTATTCAAAGAGATGCTTGCTTTATTTATTTATTATTAAATTTATTGAGGTGACATTGGTTAATAAAATTATATAAGTTTCAAATGTACAATTCAATAATATAGCATCTGTATACTGTATCATGTTTTTACCACTCAAAGTTAAATCTTCCATCACCATATATTTGACCCCCTTTACCCTTAACTTCCTGCCCTCCTCCCCACTTTCCTTTTCCTTCTGGTAACCACTAAACTGTTGTCTCTGTCTATGAGTTTTTGTTTGTTTGACTTGTTTGTTAGCTTTAATCAGTTAACAATCTTTAGTTTATAATATTTTAAGCTTCTTTTAAACAGCAAAAAAAAACAAAAAACAAATAATTTTCTTAAATTCTTAAAGTCTATATTCACTTATCAGGAAATCAAAATCATGAATCTTCCTTTAGAGAATCTGATGAGAGAAATGAATGTTCTGCAAAATAATACATTAACACAAAATTTTGTATTAACAATCTCCTGAAATTCAACTCTAGATCCCCTCCAAAAGCTCTACCCCGCCATAGCCCCATGTTAAAACCCTCTGACTCAATTGTATCTGCTACATATTTTTAATGTGAATGGTTTTCTTCAGAGAAAAACTTAGATGTTTCTCCTACTCGATTAATATGCCTTGCCTGCAACATACCTTCTCTCTACTCCTGTTAAATGAAGAATATTTCTGGATTTGAAAAATATTGAAAAGTATTTCTCTGTTTGTCACTCATCATACCTTTTAAGATTCATTCAATAAATCAATATATCAACAGCAGAAAATGTATCTGCTTTTATTGTAAATTAAATGAACAAAAGTATGTTGTTTAAATGCTGATAACATATGTCGATGCATCCGCTTATTGTTGAAATATTAGGATATTTTGTGTATGTTAAAAAAAAGAGTTGATGCATTCACACAAAGTAAAACTAAGAGGAAATGTTATTTTTTTAAAAAAGTTTAGGTTTGTTAAATAGCTTTGAGAAAACATGAGATCCAGTAATAATATTTGTGAATTAAAGTATAATAAAATTTCATTTTTAGTAAATTTTGCTATTTCTGTATGCAGTTTAAGAGTTTGCAACATCACTAGTAAAATAAAGACAGTGATTTGGTCATACTTTCTTTCACTGAGAATTTTGAGGAAAAAATATATTTTTAATTCTTTAAATGCAAACGTTCATATTGCCTTTTTTGTCTTTAAAAATAAGGTTACTCAGCCAAATATAAATATTATATAATATTAAAAATCATTATCCTTCAAAAGAATTTATATATATATATGTGTGTATAATTTTAATATATAAACATTATTCCCTCAAAGAATATATATGTGTGTGTATATATGTAAATATATATATATATATAAAGAATTTATATATTTGTATGTATACGTGCATGTGTGTGTGTGTGTGTGTGTGTGTGTGTGTGTGTGTGCATGCGTGCGCGCACGCGCACGCGCGTGCAACTTTTGGCTGGTAATACTTGAAACTTTTTTTTAAAAGACCAAGAAAAACTACAAAACAAATATGTATTATATATATATATATATATATATGCATATGATATATATGCTTATATTGAGATTTCTATGAATGTTTGTTAACTTTAAAGACAAGATTTGTAAGTCTGCAGTCTGTATTGCGACATTAAAAAATTAGAGGATGAACCCTTTCATGCAGCTGATTTTTGATGATTTTGCAAGGACAAATTTTAATCATTTGAAATTCATCAGTAGCATTTTCCTGAAGATACATCAATGGTGTGGCAAAGCATTGAATTTATGTAGAATGAACTAATCATAAAATCATACCATGATGAAATACAAGCCACAAAATAGCACAGCCATACTTATTTTGAACCAAACATAATCATCTAGAGTCACCAAAGGTGATTAGTTTCTGCAATGTAAATCAGATTTAAATCTAAATATTCTTATTTACTCCAATGAATCAAATATAATGATAAGAACGTGAATAAATAAATATTTAGACATTTGCACGGTCAAATAAAAAGCTGATAAAAAAGAAGTATGAGAATACTAAAAAGAATAAGACAATAAATATTTCCTGCAAGATGGTAAAAATTATAATGAATGTATAGTATGATGTTGGTAAAACAGTAGACAAAGAGACAAAGGGAATAAAAAAATAAGATGTTAAATGATTTTAACCTTTACAATTTTTATTTACTAGAGAAGCATTATAAATCCAGAAAAAAGTTTATTCAATAAATATTATTAGTAATTGACAATCTATAAAGAAAATAATAAAGCTGATCTACTCATACCACATGAAACAAAATTCCCAGGTAGATTAAGGACATAAGTATTTAAACACTAGTCTCAACTGATATCTAGGAAATAGAATAATATCTTTATGATGAGTAGAATAGAAACTGTTTTAAAAATAATAGCATGAGGATTAAAATTAAGACAGATATTTAGTAATACTCAAAAGTTTTTTCTGACTGACAAAAGATAAAATAAGTGACATTTAAATATAAGCCACAAACTGGAGGGAGGCATTTCAAAATATACCACTAACCAAAGATTATTACTCCAAATGGATACAGAACTTCTGTAAAGCAATAAGAATTTTAAAAACTCAATAATAAAACACAAAAGTGAAAAACTCTAAATTATCAGTAACTATGTGAAAATAATTAAATTTTACACATAGTCCAGACAATATACGATGAAACAACAATGAGATATCATTTCAAGAGATCAGATTGATAAATATTAAAAACACTGACAAGTGCAAGAATTTCATTGATGTATAACCAATGTAACATTAATGTAGTAACTAGCAAAAGTATAAATTACAGTCACCTTAAAGACAAATTGTTAATAAAGTTGAATAAATATATATGCTCCTCAATTTACAATAGGGTTATATTCTGATAAACCCATTGTAGGTTGAAAATATTATGTCAAAAATTCATTTAATATAACTAATCAGAGCTTAGCCCAACCTACTTAAATGTGCTCGGAACACTTACATTAGCCTACAATTGTGCAAAATCTTCTAAAACAATGGATACATCACAGAGTATCATTTTTGTACTTTCAAGATAACAAGGCTGATTGGGATCTTGAGGCTCACTGCCACTGCCCAGCATCAGGAGAGAGTATCACACCACATACTCGTAGCCCAGAAATAGATCAAAATTCAAAATTTGAACTACTGCTTTTGCACCATCATGAAGTCAAAAAATCATAAGCCAAATCACCGTAAATGGGGGACTGTCTGTGTTTATGTATATATGTATGCACATATATATGTCTGTCTATCATCTATCTATCATCTATCCTTTAACTCAGAAATTCTATTTCTAATCACATATACACCACATATATATACACACACACTAATGCTTTAAAACTAGATAACTGCATAAAGAAACCAAGAAGAACTACAAATACATGGAGATTAAACAACGTGCTACTGAAGAATAATTGGGTCAGGGAAGACATAAAAAGAGAGATCAAGAGATACATGGAAACAAATGATAATGATAGTACAACATATCAAAACTTTTGAGATATGGCAAAAGCAGTCATAAGAGGAAAGTTCATATCATTACAGGCCCATCTCCAAAAATAAGAACAAGCCCAAATAAAAAAATCTAATACTTAATCTTAAAAACTAGAAAAGGAAGAACAAATGAGGCCTAAAGTCAGCAAAAGAAAAGGAATAATAAAAATTAGAGCAGAAATAAGTGAAATTGAAAACAAACAAACAAAAACAATAGAAAAAATAAAAACAACAAAGAGCTGGTTCTTTGAGAAGGTTAATAAAATTGACAAACCCCTGGCTAGACTCACCAAAGAAAAAAGAGAAAGGACACAGATAAACAAAATCAGGGATGAAAGAGGGAAAACTATGACTGATATCGTGGAAATACAAAGGATCATGCAAGAATACTATGAAAAAGTATATAACACCAAATACAATAACCTAGAAGAAATGGACCAGTACTTTGAAAAATACAATCTTCCTAGACTAAATCAAGAAGATCTGAAAAATCAAAATAGACTGATTAGCAGTATGAAAATTGAAACAATCATCAAAAACCTACCAAAAAGTAAAAGTCCAGGACCAGATGGCTTCACCAGTGAATTCTACCCAACATTCAAAGAAGATTTAATACCTATTCTCCTCAAATTCTTCCAAAAACTTGAAGAGGAGGCAATACTTCCCAACTCATTTTATGAACCAAATATTACTCTGATATCAAAACCTGGTATAGATAACACACACACATAAAAACTGTAGACCAATATCTCTCATGAACACAGATGCAAAAATCCTAAATAAGATACTAGCGAACCGAATACAGCAACATATTATAAAGATTACATAGCATGATCAAGTGGGCTTCATCCCAGAGAAACAGGGATGGTTCAACATATGCAAATTGATTAATGTGATACATCACTTAAATTACAAAATAAGAATCATATAATAATATCAATAGACAGAAAAAGTCTTCAGTAATATACAACATCCATTTATGGTCAAAACACTTAACAAAATCAGTATAGAAAAAAAGTACCTTAACATAATAAAGGCCATATATGACAGACCCTCAGCTAACATTATACTTAATGGTGAAAAACTAAAATCTTTCCCTCTAAGATCAGGAACAAGACAAGGCTGTCCATTATCACCACTATTATTCAATATAACATTGGAGGTCCTAGCAAGTGCAATCAGGCAAGAGAAAGATATAAAAAGTATCCAAAAGAAAATGAAGAAATCAAACTGTCACTATTTGCAAATGACATAATCTCTATTTAGAAAACCCTAAAGACTACACAAGAACTCTACTAGAAACCTCAAGCAAATACAGAAGTCTCTGAATACAAAATCAAATTAAAAATCCATAGTGATCCTATACTCTAATAATGAAGTGTCAGAAAAAAGAAGTGGAAAAAATAATTTCTTTTGCAATTGCAAAAAAAAAAAAAAAAGAATAAAATACCTAGGAATAAATTTGACGAAACGTGAATGACCTATATAATGAAAACTATAAGATCCCATTAAAAGAAATCAAAGAAGATACAAATATAAAAATATATTCATGTTCTTGGATTGGAAAATATATTCATGTTCTTGGATTGGAAGAATCAACATAGTTAAAATTACCATATTACCTAAAGCATCATACAGATTTAATGCAATCTCCATTAAAATCCCACTGGCATTTTTTAAAGAAACAGAAGAAAAAATCTTCAAATTTGTGTAGAAACACAAAAGATCCTGAATTGCCAAAGCCATCCTGAGAAAAAAGAATGAGCCTGGAGGCATTACTCTGCCCGATTTCAAATTATACTACAAAGTGACAGTAATCAAAACAGCATGGTATTGGCAGCAAAACAGACACACTGACCAGTGCAACAGAACTGAGAGTCCAGAAGTAAATCCATATTTATATGGGCAAATAATTTTTGACAAAGAAGCCAAAAACATCCAGTGGAGAAAGGAAAGCCTCTTTAATAAATGGTGCTGGGAAAATTGGAAGGCCACCTGTAAAAGAATGAAACTAGATTGCTGTCTATCACTACACACTGAAATTAACTTAAAATGAATTAAGGACTTTACTATAAGACCAAAATAAATAAAATGCATAGAAGAAAACCTAAGAACTAAACTCAAGGTCTTAGACTTAAGGAGGATTTTATAAATTTGACCTCAAATGCAAGGGAAGTAAAAGCAAAAATAAATGAATGGAATTACATCAAACTAAAAAGCTTCTGCTCAGCAAAAGAAATCATCAAAAAAGGTAAAGCAACAACCATCCAAATGGAAAAATATATTTGCAAGCAACACCTCCAATAAGAGCCTAATATCCAAATATACAAAGAACTCATACAACTCAATAACAACAACAACAACAACAACAACAGCAACAAAAATCCAATCAAAAAATGGGCAGAAGACCTAAACAGACAATTCTCCCTAGAGAATATACAAATGGCCAACAAATATATGAAAAGATACTCAACATCTCTAGCTATTAGGAAAATGCAAATCAAAACCACAATGAGATATCATCTCACACCTGTTGAATAGCTATAATCAGCAGGACAAGTAATAACAAATGTTGGAGAAATACGGAGAAATAGGAATCCTCATACACTGCTAGTGGGACTATAAATTGGTACAGCCACTATGGAAAATAGTATGGAGGTTCCTCAAAAAACTAAGAATTGATCTACCACATGATCCAGCAATCTCTCTACTGGGTATTTACCCCATAGACTTGAAAACCCATATTCGAAAACATATTTGCACATCGATGTTCATAGCAGCAGTATTCACAGTGGCCAAAACATGTAAGCAATTGAAGTGTCCTACGATAGATGATTGGCTAAAGAAGCTGTGGTACATATATACAATGGAATATTACTCAGCCATAAGAAGAGATGAAATAGCGCCATTTGCGACAACATGGATGGACCTCGAGATAACCTTGCTAAGTGAAATAAGCCAGACTGAAAAGTTGAAAATCACATGATATCACTTATATGTGGGATATAAACCTAAAAGCAACAAATTAACAGGACAAACAAACAGAGACTCAGGGACACGGAAAATGGATAGTAGTTAACAGAGGGAAGGGGTTAGGGGAGGAGGGGAGAGGTAGATGAAGTAAAAGGAGTCAAATATGGGAGGTAGGGGAGGGTAAAGTGGGTAAAGGGGATCAAATATATGGTAGCTGAAGAAAACTGGACTTTGGGTGGTAATCACAAAACAGAATGTACAGATGTCAAACTATAATGTACACCTGAAAACTATATAAGTATATTAACCAATGTTACTCCAATAAACTTAAAAAATAAAATAAAATAAAATTAGCTAGATTTTCCTCTTATAATTAAGTGTAAAGGTTATTAAGTGTTTTTCCTACTTTAAATGACTCCAAAATAAAAAAGCATATAAACAAACAAAAAAGATGTTAAACATTATTTGTGTACACAAAGGTATACATACAGTGTAATTAAAACTAAATATAATGTTTCAGTGTACATTGTCCTTCGACCTGCTCTGTCGACTTAGCTTTTGATAGGGGCATAGCTTGTGTCAACTTAGTTTCTTTGCTGGCAGGCTTCAGGTAACTTTAGCAAATGAAAGACACTGATAGAAAACTGGAAATCAGTAGGTAGAGGTTAAAATATTTATAATATTTTACCTATTCAATATTTTAAAATAAAGTATATAGTGATGTTATTTTGTTATATGTAAAAAGCTCAATGAAAATCTGAACATAAATTATTTTTGTGGCTACTGTCACTGCCCTTCTCTCCAGCTCTTTTTCTTTTTCTCTTCCTCCTCCTTATTCCTCCCTCCTACATTTTTCTTCCTCCTTCTACTTCCTCTTCCTCCTTCTACTTCCTCCTCCTCCTTCCTCTTCACTTGCTTCTTTTTCTCCTTTTTCTTCTTCCTCACCATCTTTTTTTTCCTTCTTCTGTAGTTTGTTTTCTTCTTTACCTAGTGTTATTGTCCCAGTCCTCCAGAGGGATTAGATTTTCTAACTGCTCTTCCTTTGAGTCAAAAGATAAAAGACCAGAAGACAACACTATTGGGTAAAACATTGCTTATGCAAAATAGTATACAAAGAAGTGCTTTTTAGAAGCCACTAAAACTACATTTTTCCCCATTCTTACCTTTTCTGCATCCCTAGGTTTAGTAATATAAAAGACAACAATCAACCATATAAAAGAAAACAACAGAAAAAAAGCGACCATAGCTTGAAATTGAAAAGTTAATGGTTTCCTTTTTTATTCTGGCATGAGTGGAAAAAATCATTACTAGTGCATGAATCTTCAGGTATAGTGTTATGAAAATATAAAGGAAGAAAGTAATAAAAAAGAATTTGATTGTTATAGCACATCATATGTCATCAAATCTAAATTGAACTATTGACTTTTTCACTTTTCTCTTGATTATTAAAAAATGATTACCTTTTATCCTAATCATCTGTCAGAGTTGAGGAAAAAAGAATAGAAGCTAAGTTTATAGATTCTGTACAGTTATTAGATTAATAAAAGTATTTTGACTTTCTCACATAAGTATATTCCAGAAATTTAGACATGGACTTCTAAATAAACAAGTGTATGTGTGTACATGCAACAATTATTATTGTAGAATTACCACGAAAGACTGTACATAGGAGATGTTTTATGGTATAAAGATTAAGCATACTATCCCTGAGGTCAAACTACCTGAATTCAAAGCCTGACTATCTTACTTAGTGACCATGTGATTAAAAGTATATAGTCTATGTCAGTCATTCATAAATTTGAGATACTAATACTGACTCCAGAAATTTTTGTAAGCCTTAAATTAAATACATTTTCAATTCTTAAAAATATCTAGAACATTTTAATCATTCATACATGCTATTAATTTATGGCAAAAGTGATAATCTATAAAATTTCAACATATATAATGTATATCTATAGTTATATACCTTAATATCAAAAATGTATATTTGTATTATATTTAGTCATTTATTCTTTAGCTTTTCTAAAAATATTGAAGACTAATAATGACAAAAGGCATAATAAATAAAACATTATTATTAAAACCAAGGTTAAAGTCTTTGGTTCTCCAGTGTTACTGCGGATATTGTGGAAGTTATTTAAAGTGTTGGAGATAATAAATTGTTAATGGTCATAATCACAGAAAGCAATAAGAATTTAATATTTAAATGGAGCTTCAGAAACTTTCCACTGATTTTAATATACTTTTTTTCTTTCTGATTCTACCGTACATCAATCTGTGTCTTTTACATTTGCATTGACATGGCCAGTAGGTACTTAGATATATGGAATGGTATTTCAAGAGAGAGTCAGACAAGAAAAAAATTTTTCAAGTTCTGTTCTTAACTCTTTACTCTTTTCTTTCTATAATCTTTCTGTTGAGAACTTCATTGACTGCTGTCATTTTAACTTTCCCAGATATGAGCATTGCCTCAGTTCTATATCCCAGATATGAGCATTGCCTCAGTTGCCAGTTATTTCTACATGTAAAATACTTCCATTCAAAACATTATTTAAAAAAGGAGAACTAAATAAAGATACATATTATGGATATTTTATAAATTAAGAACACTAAATTTCTTAGAATTTATGTGATATATTTTTAAACTATAGATTTAGTAACCAGAAAAGCAAAGGTTAAAACAGATCATTGGAATCCATACCCATTGCCTTTCATAAGTGTATTCTTAAGTGTGCCTTTCTTAAGTGTAAGTGTATTCCAATACATAACAATGTTACAATAATTCAAATCTATCATATTACTGAATTTACATCATCCAGCATATTCTGTGATATGCTCTGAGTTAATTTATTTCATCTGCTTTATTCAGCATTATGTATACATACATACATACATACATACATACATACATACATACATACATCCCCTTATACTAAATTATCTGAATGAACAGTTCCACATCATGTTTTGATGATAGCATTATTGCTTCGTATCTCTTCAGGTTACTGCAAATTTAGATATATAAAGCTCATTAACAGGTAACAGCTCCCAGAGGAGGTATATTATGTGAAATCCAATGTTTACAAGCATTTATAGACCTATTCATCTAAAAGTTGTCCATTCATTCACAGTAAATCAGTGTGATCAGTATTAAAATACACTACTTACCTTTAGTAAGCAGGTAGCCACATATAGATAGTTAGATAGAAAGATAGATAGATAGATAGATAGATAGATAGATAGATAGATAGATAGAGATATCTATCTATATATCATATCAATAGATATACATCTATAAAGATATATATAGATATAGAGATATAGAGATATATAGAGACAGAGATATATAGATGTAGATATCACACACATACTTAGAATGACATAATTATGCTATATAATATTTTCAGTTAAAGAAATCAACCAATAAGTTTAAGGAAGATGATTTGTATATCTATTTTTATGTTCAAGCCATTGACAATTTATAGGCTTTATTTTCAATAGTGGTCCATAGTTCAGATTTCTTCAATCCTAACTTTTAGGTATTATTTTAAATCCTGAGAAAGACATAAAATAACATAATCATTTTAATGCTGAATGGTAATGTTTCATATATATAATTACAACAAATAGATCTGTTATAACATAGTAAGAAAAGTCAGGATTTTATATTAGTGTATTCATTAATCAATTTATTAAACATATACAAATATATATGGAATGTGATCTGGTTTCGCTAATTTATTCATTTGTTTAACAAATATTTATTCAACTCCTATAATATCAGGCTCTTTACAGTAGACACAGATGTAAAGAAAAAAAGTGCCTATTTTTTATAATTTACATTAAAAGAAGGCACAAAAATAAATACTAAGTCAAAAATTAGAGAACAGGCAGAAAGGGTGTCTTTCAAAAAGAAAAGACCACAAGCACAGAACTGCAGCAGATAAGGGGTTAACGTCACCATCTCAGTAAACTGCCTGCAAAGCAAAACAAAGAGGCGCAGCACTTAGAAAATACTATTCATCAAAGTGCAAAAAAGCATAATGTAAAGAAAACTCTGGGCTACTGAAGTGGCTGGCTGAGGCCAAAAGCCCTCATCTGACTGTGATCTAGCAGATGTGACCATGCGTAGGAAAACTGACAGTGAGCATGTTGTATGGTTGATACATAGAAAACACCAGGTATATCATGGTCTGGCAGTTAAATGGACTTACATTAAAATATCAGATCACTGTTAATCGAGCAATGTGTCCTTGGGCATTTGATTAACTTCTCTGTTACAGTCTCTTTTTTGAGGACAATAATATTATCTCATAATAATTAAACAGAGTAAATAAGATCATATATAAAACATCTAGGATAGTGTCTGATACTCAAAAAGTGCTTTCTGAATGCTGATATTTTTTTTCTCCTTCATATGCTCTGACTGAAAGTTTTCTTTGACCACCCAAATCTGTGCTTCCTTTGTACAGAGTCATTACTTGAAAGTATCTGACCAACCAGTGACTGTATTCTCCAGACCGATCTGAATTTAGGTAAGGCCATGTTAGTAGTTCTTGCACATGAAACATAAATGAAATGGCATGCCTCATCAAGACAGGAATATTAAAAATCAGTATTCTAGACTTCCAGATTCAGCTCCAGCATGTCAAGACACTGGAAGTCATCACTTCCATTTTAAAATAAGCAAATGGCAACAGAAGAGGCTGAACAAACTGAAAAGCTCTTACTATTTTTGAACCCATGAGAGAATTGAGGTTACAGGGCACATGGCCATCCTAAAGCCTATAGAGGAAAGTGAGTAGAGAGAATCACAGCAAAGACATATTTACCTGGAGTAAAAGCTTCTGGAGCCATAAACTGTAAGTTACAAATAGTAATACTGTGAAATTGTTGGGACTGAATGAATATAGACTAACTTGAACATGAGAACCTTGCCAGTGCCACAGTCTTGTGAGGGAGTCGGGAGGCATCTTCATGGATTTCATCACCAGATACCTCACCAGGTTCTCACCTGGTAGTCAAGATAGACTTGTGGCTCTATTAGGCAGAGGGGAAGAAGGATCATTATGAAATATTTCTGGAGAGTTCTACATAACAAAGACCTACTCTCCATGAAAAAAAGACTTTAGAGAGCCTTATCCCTCCTAAGGGACAGGGCATGTACCACTTCTGTGCTCTTTAGCTTTCCAGTCTCATATCTGGTGAAAATAGTTATACCATGCTGATACTTATCGAAAGAAACCTTGGAACTCTGTGTTAATTTCAGAACAAACAGATAACACTATCCTAATGGAGATATGTCAGTTAAAGCTGCGTTAGGCTATTAAAACACAACATACTGGTTTTGTTATTATTGTTATTGCAAAGTCACAAGTATTATTGGTCAAAACACATAGGTGGTACCTATTTTATATAACAATAAGTTCAGTAGTAGGCAGTCCAAGACTAACATGCCATCAGGCTCTAGCTCCTGCCATCATCTAACCCCAGCAACCTCATCACCTGGGCCTTTGTCACTGGCAAGCTCTTTATTTTCTGGACACAAGATCTTTATTGCAGCTCCAGTCATAATATCTATTTCTGAGCAGAAGGAAAAAGGATGAAGAAAGACAAGTTCAGGGAACAGAAACAGACTATTGGTCCTGGAGTGAGTAAACAGAGGAAAGCTTCGTATCAGATTAAGTTAAAGATATAGTTAGAAGCAAAATTAAGAACTGTCTTGTAGTTTAATGTAGATTCGATGACAGGTAGGATTTATTCTTAGTACAATGTGAAGCCATCTAGTGGTTTTAAAATGGAGAGGGTTTTTACCCAGTTATATCTTACAAACATCACTCTGGCTTCCCATGTGGGCACCAAATTGATAGCAACAAATAGAGAAAAAAGAGATAAAATTATATATTAGAAATGACTAATGGCTGTTTCTTTGATGAGGGCGATAGAAAAAGAGAGATAGTACGACATCCAAAAAGGGGACATTTTGGATGCAGACATTTTAGGATTTATTGAGGATTAGTTGTAGGCCATGAAGAAAAGGGAAGAATGAAATGACTCCTAATTTTTAGTATAAATGGGCTGAGTAATTAATTGAGAAGGTTGAGAGAAGGCACAGATTTGAAGGAAGTGATTATCCAAATCTATTTTGAACATGTTAAAATCAAAATGGCTTTAGACTTCTGAGTAGCTGTACACAGTCATAAAACAGAGTTTGGTTTGAAACATGGTAGTGATCTAGAATGTAGGTATAAGACCATGTATACATGGTCTTCACAATTTTGAGAATATATGCTATTGAGAAGGTGGGGTGGTAGATATAAAAAGAGAAAAGGACCTGGGGTCAAACTCTGAGAGATACCATTGTTTAGAATACACATAAGTAAATGAGAAGCTCATAAAAGAAGTCTGACAAGGTATAATCGTTGAGCCTGAAGAAAACCGGGAAACTATTACAGAATCTATGGGAAAAGAATGATGAATAAATCAATGAGCAAAAAGCTCAAGGAAATGCTGATTTATTACTGTATTTTGGAATCAGAACCTTCTGCCAAATTTTACAAGGACAGTATCTTTGCCTCCCAAATTCACATAGTCCCCTCCTCTTCAAGGATAGGAGACTTTTAGTGCTGAGCATTCACAAACAAGATGAGAAAAAATGGCTCGCTCAAACTAGGATGGGTTCATTTATTTACAAAGAGACTAGTTAGTTACAAATACACAAGTGTGATTTAGGGAAACCACAGCAGGTGCTGGGTGAACCTGAGGCTAACAGCTACAGAGCTATTTCTACTCTTAGGCCAAGGGGACAGAGAGAGATGCCAGAACCAAAAAAGAGAAACCCACAGAAAAGTGCTGATACAGTAACTGATTATTAGATGAGCTACGTACAGATACTATGACGTCAGTACAGAAACTGAGAATAAGCATTTGCAAATTTTGATAGAAATTCAACAGAATAACTGTGTCTGTTGTATCTAGTTATAAGCATGCTTTGGATTGTCTTAGAAAAGAGCAGTATTGTTGGAAGGGTAAAGATGAAAGTCATTTCTGAGAGATATATAATAAATGAAATTTGAAAAAGTAGAAATGCTAAGAGTTAAAAGAGTTTTGTAGAAGTTTTACTGCAAAAAAAAGAACAAAATATTAGAGTAATAAGAGAGTCTTACTGTATCCAGACAGTAAAAGTTTTGCTGTTTCATTGGATATTGTTATTATTGGTACTATCATCACTGTTTTGGGTTTTGTTTTCATTTTTTTTTATTTGTTGTTGCTATTGTTGTTATTTTAAGATGAAAGGGTTGGGGTGGATTATTATGATACTAAATTGTTCCAGTAGCTGAGAAAAGACTGATAATGTATAAGAGAAAAAGTATAACCTGTGAGGTCAATAGAGTCACAGATTTTACATGACAGGGCAATGATCAAAAAAGTCATGTAGAAAGTAAATACATTAGGCTAAGACTAAAGGGTGTGTATAGAAAGAATTCCAAACTTGTGAAAAGAAAATAAATATTAAAGTACTTGTGATATAAGGAAGAGGCATGAGAACCAAAAATTAGACCAAGCTGTATTCAGCTGTAATGTGTTTCCAGATGACACAAAACCTACAGAACAAAGGAAGATTCCTGCTGGGATTACTAATAAACTATTATTTATCCAAACCATGAAAGGAAACAAGAAAACCAAGTCTTTTAAATCATGCCTCACACAAAATAAACCCAACCATTCACTTCTTATGGCCAGACCATGGGGGACAAACAGAACAAAGGCTGACATTACTAACACAGCTTTAATACTGCATACTCATCTCTTTCATGCTGCATACCCATATCATAAAAAACAAAACAAAACAAAACAAAAACATAAAGACAAAGAATGCCCCAAGGAGACACATGGTCCCAGTGCTGAAATCACATAAAGAGGCCAAAATGGCTACAAAAGAAGAGCGCCTAAAGGAGCAAAAAGGACCCAGAAGCGGGAATGTCTGCCTTATATTTGCTCTCTGATGGATAGCTCCAAAGCCCTTCCTAGGTGATTGGCAAGTGAGGTCATTTTGATTGACACCTGGCTCCTAGTACTCAAATGCTTACCCAGAAGTCTACTACCATTGGGGTGTTCTTTCGGCGGTCTGGGTCCCCCTGTCTCTCATGTCTGATTAGCTACCTAACAAATCCTCTGGGAGGAAAGACAAGTGGGCTTAAATACAAAACAACTTGTGGGTGTTGCCACAGAGAAATGAGAAATTCTAGTTGCAGAAATAAAGTCTATATAATGAGAAACAGTTAAGATGGTTCTGTGATGGGAAACTTCAGTATGCAATTGGGAATTGTGGTTTTGTGTTGAAGCCAAATCACAGTGATCCAAGGCAATCTTTAAAGGAGTTTTGCCATTTGCATTCCAAAGAATTCTTCAACTGATAATAACATTTGAGCAGTAGCAGAATAATGTCAAATATTCAAAAAGACTACTAAAGAAGATTTTTGGGCAGTGAAAAAACAGATATCAACAAAAAGACATTACATCCTCAGTCTCTTATCTGACCCTACTATTTTATAAATTCATGAAAATCTCATAGAATAAAAAACAAAGGGTAGCCACTTCTGAGAAAATGGCCCCTGCAGGCACACATCTTTGATAGGCCAAGTTCATTGCCTAGAACTTCCTCCAGGCTGATAGCAATAAATCAGAGGATGTTTGGGTAGGTAAAGCAGTGCCAATCCCCTTTAACCATAAATAATTTATGGGAATGGATGATTTGAATCACTTTTCAGCTAAAAGCATCCATGATTTACCTAGATTATTTTTTGTGTTATAGTCTTTATATATTCTACAAGTCTGTATTCACTATTCAATCGTCTGCTTCCTAAAGGCAAGGAGTAGGTGCTATTCATTTTTTGCTTCTGTCCAGAAGCATTCTCTATTTCCTTATACAAAATACATGTTCAAAGCCTGAAAATATAGACTTTCTAGCAAAAAAAAAAGTTGTAAAGAAACAAAAATATATTTCAAAAGGAGAAAACACCCAAATAATATCAAATAGACATTACTCCTGCTTGAGAACTGAAAAGACAAAATTCCACCAAAGTATGAGACTTAATGCATGCCCTCTGGTAGACTTAGCACTTTCAGAAATAATTGACATGAAACCAGGAGAGAGAGCTCAAAATGGGCCTAAACGATTTTACAGACTTGCCCTCTTTACATTAATATAGTTTTTCGACAATTTTATATTGTATATGCTATATAGAATTTGTATAGATTTCAATATTCTTTTATTTGTTGTACAAACACCTACCATCTGAAGTAAAGAATAAAAGAGCTGAGACATATTCCTCATGAGATATTGATGATCCTTGCCTGTAGTGCTACTATAACGAATCAATAATATTAACTCTCTTAAATACTTTGCACAGATTTTGGTACGAGACAAGCATGTAATAAATATTACCCTTTGTTTCATTTTACTAGGGCTACCATGACAAAATACCACAGCCTGGGGGCGTTGAACAATAGGAATTTATTTTCTCACAGTTCTGGAAGTAAGACGTCCAAGACCAAAGAATGAACAGGCTCTTTCTCCTAAGGCCTCTTTCCTTGTCTCTTTCAGGGCTGCCTTCTCCTCTTCTCAGGTGTCCCTTTCTCTGTGCACATCTCTAGCATCTCTCTCTTTTTTTAGAAAGACACCAGTCATATTGGGTCAGGGTCCTACCTAACGGCCTCCATTTAATTTAATCACCTCTTTGACAGCACTATCTCCAAATCTGGTCTTATAGATTAGGGTCCCCCCACATACCTTCATTTAACCTTAATAACTTCTTTAAAGGCCCTATGCTGAAGTTTTACATTCTGAAGTACTGGGGAGGTTGGGACTTCTACATACAAATTTTCGGAGATACACAATTGAGAATATCACAAGTATTGTTATTATCAACATTATTATTCAAATAGCTTGGTAAATTTATCATCACCTGCTATATAGCCAGGGAGGGTTTTTGCAAGATTGAAACTAGCTCTCTTTATATATTCTTGTGTAAGAAACCATCTCAAACATAGTGGTTTAAAATAAAAATTTTTCATCACAATTTTGTGGTTCAGGAATGTGAGAAGATTTTGGCTCAACAGGTCATCTTTGGTTGACATTGTTTTCACTGCCATGGCCTGGCCTGGAGTGGTATTTTCTAAACAGCTATATACTCATATAGAAATAAAGGTTTATAGTTTGGAAATTAAGTACAACTATTACTATTTGCAGATGGCATAATAAACTTGTGTACAGAGAATCCTAAGAAATTCAAACATACACACATACACAGAGGCATACACATATATACACACATATAGTTGAGGGAAACATGCACACAGACTGTTTAATCATATTATTGTTTTGAAAGAATTGTATATATGTTTGAAAAGGAGACATGAAGTTGTCTTGCATATATATTTTAAAATATAAGAAAAATTTGATATCTAGACTCTTCAAAATAAAAATAATCTGTTACTAAAATAGGGACGATGAGAAATGGCTGAGAATGAGACAAGCATGGAGGAGGTTTGATATGAATTGATAATGCTTGGGCACATGAAGTTTCATTATACTATTTTTTCTACTTTTTTATATGTTTAAAATTTCTCTAATAAATAGTTGAGAAACAAAGAAAAAATGGGAAGTCCTCTCACATTAGCTGGACTGTGATACCCATTTTATAAATTGAACATTCAAATATTCATTTGCATTATATCTTTAGCTATCATTTTTTATTGTTTAATATCTATGCATAAGAACCTTAAAAGATGTTTAAAACAGTACACATTTTTTTACTTAATTATACAATTACTATGTAATTAAGTAATGAAGTCAACAGATCTTTTTTCTATTATATATGGAAGACTTTTCCATATTTTTATTAGATACCCACTTTTCCTAAAAGAAATTTTGGTATTGATTACATCACTTCTATTAAATCAGATGTCACTAAGACAAACCAAAATCACATGACAATATTCAAGCATGGAATGTATAATATAGAAGGAAGACCTCTCCACAGAAAAGCAATTTTGATGAATTTAAAACCCTCAGATGAAAAACAGAATCATGTCTACAGAATGTCAAAACAAGCAATCCAAACAATTATCCACTTGTTTTCCTCTTTGAGGCACTAAAGTCACACATGTAAAATAGGCAATTTCTTCATGTATGATGTTCTGTCATTATATAGGCACATCAAACAAGGAAAACATTCTTAAACGTGGTCCACGTCATAGGAGAGACATCAACTACCTGATGCGACACATAAGTATGTGTACGTGAGTATTATTTTTGAAAATGGAATTCAAAAATTTTGTGAAATGTACATGAAATTAATGTCATATACCTGATAGATACATGCTAAATTAAAAATCAGATTTGGTCATTATAAAGTAAACTCTGCTTTAATATCAATGCTATCTGTGTCTTTAAGCTGTAAAAGATTATAGATAACAGAAATGAGTATCTCACCCTTAGGAAAAGTTCCTTTCATAGTTAAATTTAATTTAAAAGAATATGTGCTTATATAAAAGAATAAAAAGACAAGCCACAAACTTGGAGGGAATCTTTGCAAAACACAGATATGATTCAGGATTGATATTCAAAATATACAGAGACTTCTTCATTCATCATTAAGAAAGTAAACAACACAAATAAAAAATGATCAAAAGTTCTGAAAAAACTCCTCACCAAATAAGACATATAGCAGGCAAGTAAGCATAGGAAAACATGCTTAACATTCTGTTATTAGGGAATTGCAATTAAAACAAGATACTAATATATACCTATTAGAAGGACTAAAATTCCAAATACTGATAACATCGAAATTGTAAGCTTGTGGAACAGGAAATCTCTCATTCATTGCTGGAGGGAATCACAAAATAGTACAGCTACTTGGAAGATGATTTGACAGTTCATTACAAAGCTAAAGTTAGTGTTACCATAGGCTCTGGCAACTGCTTTTTGGTATTGACCCAAATTAGCAGTTTTATTCATGACTGCCCAAACTTGGAGGCAACCAAGATATTTGAATGTATGAACAAACTGTGATGTAGTCATACAATTGAATATTACTCATAGATAAGAAGAAATGAGCTATCAAACTATGATATAATGTGGAGGAAACTTAAATGTATATTTCTAAGTGATATTAATTAGTTTTAAAAGGCTATGTGCTATATGATTCCAATTATATGACATTCTAAAGAAGGCAAAACTATGGAGACAGTACAGAAATCAGGGTCTGTAGGAGCTTGGTGGGGTGCGGGGGGCGGGGGGGTGGTGATACCCTGGAAGCACAGTGGATTTTTAAGCCAGTGAAATAATTCTGTATGAGACCATAAGGGTTAATACATGTCATTCTACATTTGTCAAAACTCAGACTGCACAACATGACCAGTAAACCCTAATGTCAATTATGGACATTATCTGTGAACATTGGCTCCTCTATTGTAACAAATAAATCACACTAATGCAATATATTAATATATTTATTAATGATAGGAAAAACCGTATAGAAGGTAGGGGCCAACGAGATATATGAGAACTCTCTCTACTTTCCACTCATTTTTTGCTGTAAACCTAAAACTGCTCTAAAAAATAAAATATTTTAATTAAAATAAAGGAGTACTGAGAAATACTTATTAACCCAAAGGTGTGGGAGGATAGTGATGGGGTGGGTATCAGCTTATCGAACTTGTTATAACTTGCCTTTGCATGATAAGATAATCCAATATCACACAATCCTTATACTGTGTTGTAAATTGTCTTCTTAACAGATATGCCTAGATGTTACTTTATTTAAAATGGCGTTATTATTTATACCAAATGGAATGCACGATATTGTGAACTGAAAATAACTAACACACTTAATTGTCCTCCTACATTAATAGAAGTATTCTGAAGGTGAACAAAATTAAGTTAAGGAAGTAAAATATTATTTGAAATTGTTTTAGGACATGAAGTCCTCACTTTACTTTCTTTTCATGAATAACATCAATCAAAATGTGGCATAGAGGAAAATTCTGTTACATCAAAGTTGTTTATAAAATCAAAAAGAACACTGTGTTTCAATATGTTTGTACTGTTACTGAATACTCAAATGTTTCTTTCATATGGCCATCATTAATTATGGCTTTCAACCTACCTTGATCATTGTTGAATAATAATTTACATTTGCATTATGTGAAATATGTTGTCAATTAAGTCAAGTACAGAAATTCAAAGACTGCAGATATTGAAAAATTATAGGTGACATCTCCCATGAAATTTTAAAGAAAACTTTCCTTAAATATTATCTGAGAAAAAAAAGTAACTATATGCAAAACACATTTTCTTGCCCTTGGGGGGAAAAAAAAACTGTGTGAGATATTAGAACACTTTCCAAGTTTTTAATGCTCATATTAACATTTCTATAACATTTTAGTCTGTAAAGAAATTGTGCAATAGAATTTTAACTATATAAAGCTAATCTTCAATTTCAATCAATATCTGCCTATGAATTCCTCTTACTTTTTGTGAAGTATGTGAGCATTTTATAAATTGTTAGTGTTTGAAGCAAATACAATAAATATAATATAGTGACACCAATATAAATATATTATTCTTGAAAATAGTGAGAGACGAGTGACATCAAAGTCATTCCACAAAGACCACAGTACTGAGTTCATACTATACATATAAGGAAGTCCCATGTTTGTTTCACAGTATGGAAAGCATAGAGAGAACAGTGTCTGGGATCAAGCTGACAAATAATTCTACTCACTTTTTTTGAGCAGATTAAGTATTTCCCCCATTGCAAACTAGTCATGCAATTATAGCAAGTAAACCATTTTGGACACTGAACCTCTGACTCTAAACCATAAGAGCATTTTGCCAGTTGAAGTAAGGTAACTTGTTTAATATTTTGCTAAATACAAGGTCACAAAGATTCAGTATGCATTCTAAAAGTTTGATAGTTTAAGCTCTTACATTTATGTCTATTATCCACCTTGATGGATCACAGTATGTGATCTGAAATAAGGGTTCTACTTTGTTCTTTTGCATATGGATATCCAGTTTTTCCAGCACTATTTAATGAAGACAAGTCTTTCCCCACCGAGCCTTTTGGCATTCTTTTTAAAAACCAATAAACTATATATATTAATTTTGGGGCCCTCACTACTATTTTATTGATATGTATTTCTTATCCTTATGCCAGGACAATGCTCTCTTAAGAAGTACTGTATCTTTGTATTGTCTTAAAATCATGAAGTGTACCTTCTCTGATGTTCTTTTTCAAGAGTGTTTTAGTCCTTTTGGGTCCCTTGCATTTCCATGTGAATTTTAGGACCATCCTGCAAATTTCTACAAAAGAGTCAACTGAGATGTTGATAAGGATAATGTTGAATCTATAGATAAATTTGAGAAACATCACCCTCTTAACAATATTGTCTTTCTATCCGTGAACTTTTAAGGTCTAATCATTTAGCTATGTCTTTTTCAACCTCCTTTAACATTTATATTTTCTTATGAAGTCCTCCATTTCTTTCATTAAATTTATTTGTAAGTATTTTACACCATTTTGTGCTATTAAATAGCACCATCTTTTGATTATAAAAATTAAAAACCAGAAATCTCATTTAAAATAGTCAGGAGGCTAGAAGACAGAACTCTCACGCATGTGTCACTCAGAGAACACTACCGACCCCAAGACATAGCACTTTGCATCTCCAACAGGAAGTGATACTACTTTGCTACCTCAGGAGGAAGAAAAAATTCCTCCTTGCCCAGTAACAGCTTAGCCAATAGGAGCCTGCCATAACTCAGCCAAAGAAACGTCGCTAAACTCTGAACTTTGAGTTTCCTCCGATGTACCCTTGGTATACAACAGCCTTTCCGAAGTCCGTAAGAGAGCGTTCCTCTCCTTTATTTCTGTGGACTTGCATTTAGTTCACTATTAGACCATGTGCCCTGAACTGCAATTCTTTGTGGTTCCCGAATAAACCTATTTTGATGGAGAAATATCTCACTATTTGTTTATGGTCAAGAAGATTGATTGTTCATCATTAGTGTATAGAAATACAATTTGTTTAGGCATATTAATATTGTATCTTGCAAACTTGCTGAACTTATTTAATATTTCCAAAGTATTTTTGTGTATGTATGTGTGTATGCCTGGGTGTGTGCACATGTGTGTGTGAATTCCTTAGAATTTTCTATATACAAGATTACAGCATCTACAATAAAAAGTTTCATTTGTTCATTTCTAAACTATAACCTTTCTTTATTTTTTCTTGACTAACTATCCAAGCTATCACCTCTGATGAAATGTTGAATAGAGATCCTGATACTAGTGGGAAATCATCTGAGCCTTCATCTTTAAATATGTTGTGAGCTATGGGATTTTAGTAGATGGACTTCATTAGGCTGACAAAATTATTTTTTTCTTCTTAATTTGTTAAGTGTTTTTTTATCATGTAAGGATATTGGATTTTATCAAATACTCTTACTGCATCTGTTGAGATAGTCAGATAATTTGTGTCCTTTATCACATTAATACTGCATATTAAACTGATTAATTTCCCTATATTAAAAACCTTGAATTCCAGAGATTTATTTCACATGGCTGGTGATGTGGGTAATCCTTTTATTTTTTGCTACTTTTGATTTGCTAAAATTTAAAATTTTCCTCTTTATAATTATATTGGTCTATAATTTTCCTTTAATGTCTATATCTCATTTTAAAAGAAGGGTAATGAAGACCTGAATGAGCTTGAAAGTATTTTCTTCTCTTCTAATTTTGAAAAAATTTTTGAAGAATTTTGCTAATTTTTTCTTAGGCATTTGATAGAATTCACCAGTGGAGTCTTCTGAACCTGAATTTTTCTTAATGGAAAGTTCTTAAATGATTAATTAATAGTTTTCCTAGCTATAGATCTGTTGAAATACTTTGTTTCTTTTAGATCAGTTTTGGTAGGTAGTCTTTCTAGAAATTTGTCCATTTTACATAAAGCACTAATTTGATTATAGAAAATTTTCATAGAATTTCTTTTATACAACTTTTTTTTATTTCTGAAAGGTCAATAATAATATCACTTCTTTCATTCCTGACTTAAGTAATTTCATGTCGTATTATTTTGTTACTATTTATTTTCTTCATGACCATGGGTTTTCTTCTGATTATTTCTTTAAGTAAGGATATATTTCTCATTACTGATGACATTCAAATATCTAATAACATTTAGCACTGATACTGACTAGTATGAATGATATAGACCACAACAGTGAGCAGTAGGTTAAGGCCCTGTGCTGTGCCAGGTGTTAATCTCCTGTTTTTGAATCGTGAAGAGTTCCTAAAATACTCAGAAGAGGTCGGGAAGCAATCCAGGTGCTTGGAGCAGAGATTACTGCTCAGCTGGCACAAAAGTATTTTAATATTTAAAAAACTGGTACTACTGTTCTGGCATTAACCTACTAAACAACAGTCTTATTCATAATAAGACTGCTTTTTGATGCAACTTTCTTTTGGTGTGAGTTCTGGAATTAAATAGTGGTAGTGCAATCCTATGAATATAATCCTACGAATATAATTTAAAACAAACACTGACTAGTGTACATTGAAATACAGAATTTTATCTCAATAAAGCTTTTAGAAAATACATTAAAATAATAATAAATTCAATGCATTTTGCATGAGTTTAAAATTGAGAATAGTAATTTATAAACCATATGAACCTAGAGCATTTAGGTTCTATAATTATTAGGCTTATAATTACATTGACCTGTTTCTAGAAAAGGTAAAGTTAAGAACAATTAAAATTTTGCTTTATTTAAAATCTTTTTGCAAATTTTCAGTATATGAATATACATTTATAATGTACATTACACATTTGGTTTGACTCCTCAAAAACTGTCGAGGATTTGGCAGTAAATCATGTTAAAAAAAAGCTCTAAGGTGTCTACGGAAACTGTGAATGATTTACTTGTAAAAGACTGACATTTAACTATGTACCTTTCAAGAGTCTCCAGTGTAAAATGAAACATAATGTTCTTTGTTGATCTTACTTGATACCCCTGTGAAATTAGTGAAAAATTATTATCTTTTTTGACTTAAAGAGCTATTTTTTATGGTAATGGTAAAGTGAAAATAACATACTTCATATGAGTTATAAAAAAGGTTAACCTTTTTTTTTCACCCTCAAGGAATTATAGTAAGGCATAAACTCAGTAAAAAGGATAAGATTATTACATAGGTTGAGACCACGTCAAGATGATAGAAGACAAGAAAACTTGCATACATCAAGATTTTTTGAAAAGTTAACATTAAATTGCATACTTTCAAGAAGTATCTGTTAAAAGTCAATGTAAGCTAATAAAGTAAAATACATAAAAGCTGAATAATTTCCCATATTTGTCCTTCTGAGTACAATAGAAATATTACAAAAACATTTTTAGATTATAGTACCATTATATTTAAAGGCATAATATAGATGTTAATTAAATAAAACAATGATAAATTATTAGAAAATATTTAAATTTTAAACTTGAAATCATTTCATTCTATGTAAGAACCTAAATTCATTTTAATATATTGAATGGTAACCTAATGCCATAAATAATTTTCTACTCTTATTAATAACAATAACAATAAAAAAGATTATCTTAATGTTTCCTTTTTTCCTGTGTATCTTAAGATAGAACTCCGCAGAATCATTATCATTGTCATCATCATTGTTGACATTTATTAATCCCTATATGCCAGGGTCAATTATCCATGATTTGCTGTAATATCACCTGGTATAATTCATGTTATGATTTTATAAAGAAAGTATCTATTTTCCCATAATTTGAAGAAGAGAAAAAGTAATACACAAAAAGTGTATTTTATATAATTCCATTAGATAGTACATATTGGAGTTAAATAGAAGATTAAATATATGCAATCTTATGTGGTAACTTCTTTCTTCACCATTTAACTTCCTTTAAAGCAAATTTTCTTATTTAAAAATCTCATAGGCATGAAAAAGGAAATTAGAAATTCTAAACTTTAATCCCAGCTCTCAATTTCTCTAGTTTTATGTCATGGGGTAGCTCATCATCTACCAATGTATGTACAACACTATATATTTTACAAATTTCTTATAAATCATGACTATGTCTCTTACTTCCTACAAAAACATTTCCAATATATTGGCTCCTACAATAAAATTTAGTAGTCTCATTACATAGTATATAAGCTTCTATATAAACTCTATATATGGTTCTATATGAGCTTCAAAGTACTGTAGAGAGAACTAAGTTTGAGACAAATTTGACAGAGGCTACTTCTTCATGAACTTGTGGCAAGAAAACCTATCTGTAATTCTCATTCCAGAAAGGTTCAAAGGTGTTAGAAAGAGAGTCAGTGTTACAGAATGAGAAAATACCTAGACAATCTCTGATTAGCAAGAGTACTAGTGATATTTGGAAGAGGGGGAGACTGTCTAATAGGTCCTCAGATACAGTCCTTCGTTGGCTATAGAAAGACAAGTTTGTTGTTCTTTCAAAAGAGAAAAGATTGGTCAACGTTAATGCTTCAGTGTTTTCTGAGACTGGTCATATTTTAGAATAAGTGGAAATTAATAGAGTGCTTTTTTGTGTTCAAATTTTGGTAAAGGTATTTAATGAGGAGGGAGGAGGTTGTCCTGATGGGTAGTTTTGCAATAAAAATACTTTGACAGCAAATTTATAGTCAGAATCATGAATAGGGCAATGATTTTAGTGGCATAAATTTAATGTGAAAATAAAAATTAGCAGAAAATAGTTTTAAAATTAAAAAAAAATCCAAATTCCTAGTTCCTGGGGTAAATTATATTATAGAAGTAGAAAGCTCTAATTTTTTCCTATTCCATGAATGTAAAAAAATCTATAGCTACCTACTAAAAAAATTCTTAGTTATATTCTTGTAGTTTTCTAATATTACTTGTAATAAGAAAGCTGGGCATGAATCAGTGAGCTGTCCATTTGTGGGTTAATATGATTTTTCCTTGCTTTAAGAGTTTCTAAATATTATTCAGATTTTGTGTCTGATTTCCATAAATAATGAGTAAATTTAAAAATATTTCATAAATTATAAAATATTTTTGTTTTTTTTTTCAATAATAAAACACGCATTAAAGATACTTCTTATTGGTATTGTCATTGCTTTGAAAGTATTCTATTAATAATTTAATTGCAAATGTATATGCAAGAACCCATAAACTTAAAACTTAGTCCATGAAAAAACATCTCACAAGACAGAGCACTAACACACATCAGTATCATTTCAGTTGCCTTCTACTGATTTTCATCAAGTTTTTCATCTAATTCCCTGTTGTCACATCATCTGCAGAAATTATTTTACATGAACAGAGATTTCAGAAAATAGTGAACATATGCCCTCCTTGGTACTCCTAAAACAGCCAAAAAAAAAAATTTGCAAATGTAAGTCTTTAGACAAATAGTTTTTCCTGGTTTCAAGAAATGGTTTTTATTATAAGTGTTGTGAAGATTTATTTTGCCTCACTTGACTTATTTGTGTAATTTTCACCTTCAAACAATATATATTCGAAAGACTGTTCTTGGATTAAATCCTAGACTTTTTGATGAAGCAGTTGCCTGTAGGAATGAAATCCTATCAACACATTAATCCATGATGCCCTATAGCTATATTAGAACTTTTCTATTTCACAGTAATAAATGAATGAAAGGGAAGTGGTCATTTCTAATAATTAAACCTGCTTTCCACTTGGCAGTATTATGAATGATTATGGATGCAATTTTTAAAAATAAATTGTTAATGTATTTTATATCTCATCAGTAGCTTGGTCAAATTATAACAAAAACTAATAAATTTGCTTATTTGAACCCAAATATACTTTATTGATTTGAAACATATTTATTCTATCATTGTGTCTAAGAATGTATATAATGTTCTAACATTGGAAATAGTTATAAAGGTATAAAGATATCAGTCAAAAAATATTTTTAAGATCTATGCATGTTCACTCCAAAAATATGATCTTGAAAAATGCTTTTAAACTATTTTTATTATTATAAGTTCATGATTATAATCAGAAAATTTATTTAATACTGAAGAGTTGAAGTATGTAGGCTGTTGAATGGATTTTCCCATAATTCACTCACTATTACACGACTGTGAGACATACAATTATAATTATTGTTTTCTTTAGAGTCCATTTCAAATAATATGCATATTTCCATCCTAATTTCACATGTAAATTTGGTAAATTAACAGATATATTACAGGGAATAATATTCATAATGGCATAATGAGAATCATGTTATATAATTTAGGTAAATAACATATTCTACATTAGAGTGTGATATTTTAAGGTTAAAAAAAAATTGAATGTAAAAAGTAAAAAGAAACTTACTGGACCAGAAATTTTAGGTGAGATTGAAAGGTGATATAAAGGAGCAAATGAGAAGTTTTTATTTTTTATTTTTTTCTCCAGCATAGTATATTGAGTAGGCAGTTATTGAAACTAAATTATAATTACTAAGATTTAAATGACATCTAACCTTTTAAATAAGAAGTCTTTTAATTGCCCATATAAAAAGAAGGACAATAAGGCATGGGGAAACTAACTTACCAAAGTTCACGTGTTTAGTTAGTGGAATAGCAGATACTAAATATTGTCAGGCTGGCTACAATGCCAACTCCTAAACGGTTAGATGAGCCTTTTATAAAATTTAGATTTTGAAATGTTATAATTTGCCTGCATACATTAGTCTGTATTTGTGGAATACATTCTAAGAGAGGTTCTGATATGATTGGAAAACTTCAAGTATATGAGCCTTGTTTAGAGATTCATAACACACATGTACGGAACAAAAACAGTGATGCACTATAGTTATAAAATTGTTTATATCAGCAATACCCAAACTTATCTTGACATGGAACACTATTTTCATGTAATACATGAGAGAGTAGTCATGGGGTCAATGCTATTAATAATTAATTTTAATTGATTTATACTTATTCCATTATAAATATTATTTTTATATTATATCAAATTACCTTTGCATTGCATTCATAATATAAAACTTCTTACTAGTAAAAAAGTGCTTTACCTTAAAAACATATGTAGCTTTAAAATTTTTTATGGGATGGTCACCCATTCATCTGGGAAAACCCTTAAAGTCAACCTCAACTCTATATCAGTTTTTTTTTATGCTGATAGATATGTCTCTTTAGTAGTATAAACAAAGAAGACTGTCTTCTCTTCAATGTAATATTCTATTTGCAAAACATTTCATTCTTTATGATAACTCTCAGTTTGGTAATATAAGATGATATCATAGGGTATATAACTATATGCAATATAGTTGCATTTTGAAACTGTACGACAGTACTATGGAACATCCAAAATAATGACAAACAATGCTTATAAAAATTGTAAAACCCTGTTTATGAATAGGGATAAGTGAGTTGGAGAAGTAGAAGCCTATGTCTCATTTCTGCATCACACAAAATCAATTCCCAAAATTCCTTAACTAAGTGAACACGTAAGTAAAATAATTTCTAGCATCCATACTTTCTTTCTTGCAGTTTGACTGGATGACCAAATTATAATAGCACAAAATGACCTTAGAAACCATATAGAAACCTGTTAAAGATATAGAGGCAAAGCACTGCAGGCCTCATACCTCATTTGTTAGAATTTATTTCTGCCCTTTTGTGATTCTGTATTCTTAGTATTAGCTCTTAGGTTTTCTTTTCAGAGCCAACAAATGAAATTCCAGTGGTTAGGCTTCAGAAAGCTGCTAGGGCAAAAGAAACATCAAAAATATCAAAAGGAAATAATGTTTTTTCTTTATGGCTGCGGAAACACAGACATTCTTCTGCATCAAGGAGCTGGTTTTGATAAAGTTATGAATTGCGAATACTAACAAAAGTGTCAATGTTACCTATTAAATATGAAGATTTCGATAAATATGTATAATTCTGCTCAGATTAATGTTTAATGAACACATATTTTAAAGCAAATGTTCCACAGAGATTAACTATGTTCTCTGAAACATAATTTTAATCTGTTCTTCATTTGGTTACCTTCTTGAACTAATAGTTGCTGTGCTAATATTTAAAATGCTTTTTTAAACATTTTAAAATAAAAACTAGTAAATCCCTTTAAAAAGCCAGAGAAGAAACGTTGGATTTGCCATCCTCTCTCTTTATATAAGAAAGCATAAACTATGACTTGATAGGTTTTTTTATTTAAAAAAAAATTAAGAGACTTTCATATTAAAATGAACAAAATAAAGGTACTGTATGTAAGTGGTGTTCCCCAAAAGTGGACAAAATCAATGAATTGTGTATTAGTTGTTGCCTATCCGGCATCTATAAAAGCCTCTACCTTTCCAACAGTATTTAGATTACCTTTGAGTGATCTCTGTAACCATTATAGCTAAAATACATGCTCTGTTAAGGGTGAACCATGCCTACTTTGTCAACTACTTTGTCCCCATGCATGTAGTATAGTTCCTGACAGAAATCATTCATTAAATAGTTACTTAAAAAATGAATTATGGAATGAATAAAGGATGATTTCATTGAAGATTTGGAATTTGAGGTGGTATTCCATATTATGTTGCATATTTAGAAAACTTAAAGTATTTAAATATATTGCTGGATTATATTACTTATCAGGATTATGTTGACACCTTAGATTTGAAAGTAAAGTTAAAAGAATATTTTAGAGACCCTGGATTACCAAATTAAAACATCTTTGAAACATGTATATATGAGCAAAACAGTTCCATTTCTCATTTAGAAAACAGCAATTGTTAAGTGATACAGAAGAGTGAGGAACTAGAAAAGTAAGTTCCATGTAACATAACAATTAAAATTAAAATTAGTAAGTTAATTCTTAAAAGCTAAAATTACTTCTCAAATATATTGCTATAACATTTTACTAACAGTAAAAATTCCATATGAAAAATAGTAGAAACAAAAGTCTCACTGAGTCAGAGTAAGAAAAATTATAATATCTCACTACTTATGTAAAGTGTTGGATATAGGTAAAATTTCACAGCAGTGAATATTGTTTTAAAATTTGAAGTATAGAATTTTCCTTGTTTCGAAATTCTTTATCTCCAGCTCTTAATACATACTAAATGCAGAGTACTTACTTATTAAATGAGTAAATAACTCCTACAAAATTTAAATATTTATTACTTGTAGCAAGGGTTTCCATTGAACTTTTACTGAAATGTCTTAATTTTCCAGGACAAATATATACAATCTACACAATCCAGAATCAAACTGTTCAAAATCTCATTCTAAACTCATTAGTGAAGCACACACTTTAAAAAGACAACATCTGTAAAATGCAGAACACCTCGCTTTCAGGAATTTCATCTACTTTGTGTTAGGCAAATAGGACCAGGCTGGTTGGCTCTACCTTTGTTTGTCCCTCAAGCATGTATTTCTTCTAATCCTTTACAAAAGTTTTGGGGCAAAATAAGCCTATTAGCTTGAACAGTATTTAATTAGAAGGTGATTTAGGCTTTTTAGTAATTCTCCTGCATGTAAGTGTTAGAGGTGGATACCAACATACTGTGGAGACTATGAGTCAGTGAAAGAAAACGATACAGATAATCGATAAAAAAAGAAATGAACTGTTTTTGGTAGTCTGCTTTCTAAATTTACCTGTCAAATATGGCAAAATATTACCTGAGTTCTAAAATGAACTAATCTCTGCTCTACTGATATAACCAGTGCTACTATTAACCAATTAAGTTTCAGTGCTACTGACCAAAACTAAGTCCAACAGTTGAACACTTCATGTCTAAGGAAGTAAAATCTTCTGGTCCAGGAAAGTCTCTTGATCCAGCTTGAGTATTATAAGTCACTTGCTGAATTTAAAAGATCATGTAAGAAGGAAAGGTCAAACATTTAAATAATGAGGTTATTAAATGTCTTATATGAAGTAGTATTTTTTTTTTAAATATAGAGCTCTCCCTCTGATTGAAGCAAGTGGAAATCGGAGAATATCATTACTAAGCTCCAAGGAAATTGTATTTAGTGTTCCAAGCATACACTAAAATACAAAGAAAGCCAATGGGTCAAAAATAGGAGGATATGTATAAAGCAACTTAGGATAGCTGTAAGTGTAAGTGAAGCAGTGAAAAGTCAGGATGTCCAATCTCCACAAAAATTAAGTCAGGACAATCGAGAGTTGAGTAACCAGATAAAAGAGCACTTCTGACGTTATAGGACAGATAATTCTTGTGAGGAAGGACTGTCCTGTGCAAACAATATTTCCAGTCATTACCAATTATTCTATGGGTGTTGGAGCTACCTCCTTCTTGATAACTAATAGCTTAGAGGAAGGAGTTAGACAGTAGTAAAAAAAATGTATCCCTCTTTTATGAACACAACCCAGAAATGAATCAAAATCGATATAGGCAATGGATATAGAACACTAGTGATCTATACTTAGATCTTGCCTCAACAACTAATAAGTGTATATAATAATTATAAAACAATATTTATTGTTAGGCTTATTTGCTATATTTTATTTTAAGCTCATAAGTTATGATATAAATATGATTTTTACCCATATTTTACAGAAGAAAAAAATGAGGTTGATAGGTAGTAAATTGTTCTTCAAAGTCATATAGGTAGTCAAGATTATTATTCACATCTGTCTGAATTCAAAATCTCTAATTAAGGATTATACTGTATTGCCTTAAATGCCTTATGTTTCATACTTGGAAAGGAAGCTGTGTTTGAACACCCTAGATACAAGAGGTAAGAGTCGGTGCTGGTCTCTTACAAAGTGTTACAAAGAGTAGTGTCTTTAGGACTCACAGGAGGAATAATGAGGCTTCTCCTGATGAACTAGCTTATATTTTACTGTATAAATATTCTTTATCGCCTACATTAGTAATATAGGAAACTCAGAGACAAAATTGAAGGAAAAAAATGTTTAGAATTTTATTTTTTGTGATCATATTAACTCTGGCTTCATCATGTTTTTCCATATTTTCTATGTCTTTATTGCTACAGTTTTGTTGAATTATATATACTATTTCTACATGTTTTAGTAAGCAAGCTCAAACCATTCTTGGAATCTATTCAAAAGAAATAGGTTAATTTTAAATCACTATGAAGTTCAATGGTATGGATTTTGATGCCACATAAACCCATGTAAAAACCCAAAATTGATGTCAAGTTAAATAGTTTTTCAAATTTCTGTTTAAAATACATTGAATAGTCCCTCATTTGTGATATGAATGCAACCTCCACTACGTTTGGGGGTAGGTTTAATCTTATACCATATTTAATACACAGAGCTTAGTGGTCACAGAGATCTTCAAAGTTAAATGAATCACCTTCATTTATTTTATGGCTATAATAATAAAAGAAAAAAAATAAGTCTAAGATAGAGATTAAATATGTTGAATCCATTTAAATTTTTTTTTCTGTTGATGAGGACTGTGCTTTATATCTCTGATAGACATGACGAAAGCTTTTTTAAAAAGTTGCTTAATTTCTTTTCATTTTCCCTAAGTGAAATGGTTATCATCCTGATTCATTCTTTTAGACTGAGTCTATATGATGACTAATTTATTCACTCGAACAACTGGCCAACTTAGTACACAATATCCAGCTGTTCACTTAACAGAAATAGTGCCTGTAAGATCACATCAGCTGGATGTACAAAAAAAAAAGTATGAAAAGTTTTCTACTCTCAAATTACTAATCAGTTCATACCATCAATAAATCGGTTAACAAAATTTTACTAATCATCTGAAATATGTAGGGAAAAAGATGACCTGGAAGACAGTAAGTTCTTAATAAACATTACAACAATAGAAACTATTTTGTTGCTGAACTGTTGAACTAGACAAAGAAGTCTGAGACGTGTACTTGAATCAAGAAGTTTGCAAAAATTAATATTACTACACTATAAGATAAACCACATGACTATGATCTAAAAGATGTGCCTAATAAGTGTTATGAACCATGAATGTTCTAGGAGCTTTGTTCTACCGGCTTTCTAGCTAAAACATTCAAATAGGTGAAGTTTTATTTATATTTTGAAAAGTGAATACATATATAGCCTAAGAGACTTGATATGTGTGTTTTATAAAAAGGGCTAGACTGAGGCAGGGTAAAAAATAAAAAACAGAAGCAAAAGTCATGTGGAACAAATATCCTAGGATAGACGGGAAAAGCATAAAGGCATAATATGTTGGCATTTTGTCAGATGAATATGAGTGTATATTTTGAACTAGAGGGAACAAGTTCAGAGGCAAGAAGAATAATATGAAATTTATTGCAATTATCCAAACATAAAGTAATAAGAGACTGAACTAACCAAATGGCAGTAGAATAGAAATGACAGATGTAGGAGATATCGCCACATGATGAATCAGCTCTCCTCTATTCAATCTCCAAAATAGCCTGGATAGTTAAATATGCTGATAGTACAAATTTATGGAAGTGGTAAACACAAAGCACCATAAATGAGAATTTGAAAGGGACTGGAATATTTTGATAAACAAGCTAGTTGGCAAGCACATTTAAATGACAGCTCCTGTGAAGAAAAATATGTTCAATAATAATTAAGCACCATCAAGAATTAATGGTTTAATTCATACAAGAACAGTGCTTGTTTTATAGGCAAGGGAACCCATAGTTACATTTATCATCCACCCAAAATAATACTTATCACATTCTAAAAGTTATAAAACATTTTCAAATACATTAATTCATTTCATATTAAAGGAACACATAACTTGTATTGTGATGTGCATTTTATAAGTATAGTAACTCATCGCTTTCATGTGTGGCCACCCCCTTGTGTGAAAGTGCATCTGAGGCTGTGTAGCAGGGATATTGTTAGGCAGAGATATATTTGCATTTATATGCTTAAGATGTATCAGTCTTGGTCTTGGCAGGGAAAAAAAATGTTATCGAAGGGAGTTTAAAATTCAAAATGTGGGCAATATCCAAAGACGAATAAAAGCAGGGATTTTTTGTCTAGAGGCAGAAGAAAGAGGCAGTTGTATGAACCCCACAGGAACAGTGTCCTTTGATAGAGAAATGCAACTAACTTGTGGAAACCTGGAAGGGAATGAGCTAAGCAATAAACAATCCAACCTTACCCATCTCTTTCCTGTACTCTGAACTTCTTTTGCTGCCAATGACCAAACCCAACCATAAGCATGAGTGAAGGGAACCTGCTGACACAGCCTGTACGCATAGGCCTCCCAAGACCAGAGGGGTAGACTCATGTGGCAAACGGATCTGGAAAGAAAAAATATTGATCCAGCAAAGGCGTGCCTTTCAGACAAGAATAGAAGTCACTGGAGTAAATTATATGACTATATGCATCTTCCTCACCCATAGTTTTATTCTAGGCACATGTTCAAAGACAGCTTTCTCCCCGGAACATTGTTTTGATGTTTATCATGTTTGTCAAGTAAGAATATCCTGGCCTAACTTCATTGGAACAGGGAAGTTACCTATGAAATATCTCTGGGGCAGGGCATGAGTGACACTGACCACTTCTGAAGTGACTATGTGCTTAACATGCCCCAAGGGAATCCATAATAAAAACACTATGGTTTCAAACAGATGGTAGCTTTCTCAGATTCTGGATTCACCCTGAATAAAAGTGAGTGTGCAATTTTCCTGTCTCCAAGAGTCTTCTTTTTTTAAATATAGTTTTGTACAAATTGGGATGCCACTTCAACCTCCCTTATATGCTTGCAGCAGAGTCCAATTTCCAGAGATGATTTGGGTATAATTCACTCTTTCGCCATTTATAAAATTAATTAAAAACACAGGACTTCAATAGGGTAGTTAAATCCATCACTTACTCCTACAGCTATTTCGAAAATAGTTTAAATATTCAAAATGTCAAGGTGATGATAAAATTCTACAAGGATTCTTAAACATGGTGGCAGATACTATTAGTCTTCACTAAAACATTTGGTTTCCCTCTCCTTTGGTACCTACCACACTGAATTTAGATTTATCATGTGGTTGATCTTGGCCATTTAATTATGAGGATAGTGATGTGTGTCACTTCTGCCAGGGGCTCCATTTAAGAGCACAGGCACAATTCTCTAAGTTATTTCCCTCACTGAGGTTCAGCCCCAAGCTGATGGTGGAGCCTGCATCAGCTTTCGGGCCTGTTTAATTCCAATGAGCAGGACCCCCCGCTAACCAGCATTAGACATGTAAAAAGAGTGAGAATTAATTTTTGCTGTTTTAGGACCCTGAGATGGGGACATTGTTCTGTATTGCAGATAAACTAGCCACTTGTCTTAATCAGCTTGGGCTGCCATGACAAAAGGCCATAAACTGAGTAACTTATAAACAAGAGAAATTTATTCTCATAGTTTTGGAGGATGGAAGTCTGAGATCAGGGTGCCAGCATCATTGGGTTCTGGTTAGAATCCTCTCCATGTTTGCAAATTCATATCCTCATATGGTGGGAGAAGGGCTAGTTAACTCTTTGACTTTTCTTATGAGGCACTAATCTCATTCATGAGGGCTCTACCCTTATAACCTAATTGCCTCTGAATACCATCACACTGGGATTTGGGCTTTGATACCTGAATTTTGTGGAGATACAAACTTTCACTCCATAACACCAACCTCGCCTGATACATTCTCAATTAGGAGAAAACTAGAATTCTTAATACTGAGTATCAGGCCCTTAATAATCCACCCACTTCCTACTTCTTGTAATATGCCAAAACACAGTCTTTCATATGTACAGAACTACCTTAGGTCCATCGATCATGGTGGGCTTATGTCTTTAAGCATGTTTACATTCATGCACGCTCCTTCTACTGAAAGGCATTTCTTACTGTCCCTTGCCTCAACAGTGTTTAGTAATCCTGTCTGATCACCTTATCCACACAAAGCAGTGCTGCGCTAGAGCCAGTCACATCAGCCATGAGAGCCAGTGTTCAATCTTCAGCAACTTTGCAATAGTTTTTAAAAAGCTTAAGAAGTAAATCGCATGACTTAAGTAAATAACATGAAAACAAAATGCATACTCAAAACTCATAACTCCTTTTTTTCCCTCATTTTATTATTTTCAATGTTTGTGAGGTTATTTGTCTATTGTATATGTATATGTTGAAAATAATATAATATGTTGTATGACGATGCATTTCTTTCCCAACTAAGTTCAACGACAAAAGTTTGGTAGTTTGAAATCAGTCTCAGTGAGAATATTTCCACTGCAGAGATAAAAAAAAAAAATTCTATAAAACAGGGCAGGATATAGTAAGTGTTATATAGAATTAAGAAAATATTGGAGATATAAAGTGTAGCATAAGGAAAATAGTTAACAATGTTGTAATAAATATGTAAGGGGGAAGATGGGTAATAGATTTAATGGGGTGATCACTGTGTGAGTTATACAGACCTCTAATCACTATGCTGTATAACTGAAACTAATATATTATTGTATGCAAACTATAATTGAAAAAAATCTCATTGAGTTGTACAATGTAAATACATGCAACTAATTATTTATTACATTTCAATAAAGCGGAGGGGGGAAGGAATGTATAGAGAAAGTATAAACTAATGCATAAGCAATTAAAAAAAAGAAAAAGAAAAAATATTGGAGAAAATGCCTCTCAAATTAAGTTTAAAAGTGTACCATGTCTGTAGTCATATTGCAAAAACACACAGAAAAACATTGAGAAAATATTCTTCCATTATTTAAAAACAATTACCCAACTAAACAAAATTTACTCACATCCCTGATGAACAAGCAATTCTGACATACATTTTTTGTTGTTTCACTTTTCTCTTACTCATTAGCATAAACAAAACTATAAACAATATTCATAACAACTATACTTTGCCAGCCAGTTGTTAAACATTAACCAGGATACCACTGCACAAAGTTAGCTCGTGTAGAAAGTTTTTCTTTACAATTTTTCTTTTGAAGTTCTTCATAACCCAGTTGTTGTCAATTAAATGTTTGTGTCTCCCCAAAATTCTTATACTGAAGTCCTAACACCTAAAATGACTGTATTTGGAGTTTTAGGGTCTGTGAGGAGATGATATAGGTTAACTGAGATCATAAGAGTGGGACCCTAATCTAACAGGCTAAGGGCCCTTATAAGAAAAGAAAAAGGCCCCAGAGCACTCTCTCTCCAGCATGTAAATACTCAGTGAAAAAGTGGCCATCTATAAGCCTAGAAGAGGGGTCTAACTGGCTGGCACCTTGATTTTGGACTCTGCAGCTTCTAGAGCTATAACAAAGAAATGTATATTGTTGAAACGACCCAGACAATGGTATTTTGTTATGGCAGCCTGAGTAGACTAAGACACCAAACCTGATCTTAGTAATGCTTTTAGTTAACTGCCCTCAGCATAATTATTATCAAAACAACTTACAATAGTTGGGTTTAATGTTTCTATTAGTCACAGGTAGCACACAAAGTTGTTGATTAAACGCTGTGTAGGAAGTACTTTCTAAGTGCTGGAGAAGCAGCTTTGAATAAGTCAGAAAGCTCTTATCGAGATTATACTCCTTATGGAGATTACACCCTAGTGTATGGAGACAAATATAAGAGCCATAAAAATAAGAAAACTTATGGGAGTGATAAAAGAAAAGTAAAATTAAGCAATGGTAAAACAAAAAGTGATTGTGAAGACAGAATTTTGTATATCAGGTGGTGATGATTTGCTCCTTGAAATGAACATGATGGTTTTTTCTCCAGATTCCCAACTTTCTGCTTTCAGGAATAAAGTATTCCTTTCCGTAGCTGTTGAGAGTGTGAAGGACTGCCTTTTCAAACTGAGTCTCCCTTAAAACACTGACCTTAGCTGAAATGAGTTGCCCCTATATATGAAAATTCCCTTCCTACGGGCAGCACACATCCAGTGACTGGACAATCAATAGTTAGGAGAGCCTGGCCTCCCTGTTTCAGCTCCAGAGTTCCCCAGGAGACTGGCTGAGGCTTCTGTATCAGTGCATCGACAACCAGCATTTTCTGTATGACCACCTCAGCCACTGACTTCTTCCTCTGCTCAACCTTGCTTCTTTAACTCTCAACAGCTACTAATCCCAAAAACATTTTCCAATAATATTCATACATGCGAATATCTCCATCTCAGAGTCTGTTTCATGGATAATTCAACTAGCAATAGTTGGAAACAGAAGTGGTCCAAATAAGCAGATGCTAAAATGGAATATTTGACCTGGATTACTCACTGACCAGTTGGCCAAGAGGTCCCCTTCACTGGAGGTAAGTGAACCATGGACAGCCCTTGGCATGGGGTGGTGTTGCAAATCAGCTATTGTTAAGACTCCCACTGGAGGTACTACAGTGGGAGAAAATGCACTAGCTTGTGAAAAGTAGCAGGTGTCTTGAAATATGGAGAAAATTGTAATCATAAAAACAATAGAATTGGATGGCTGTTGTTGGGGATTAGTGATGCATTGGGAAAGGATGATAAAAGACTGAGAGGGTGAATGAACAGCAATTAAATACAGAGTGTGAATATCAGAGGCTATCCTGGCTGCATATAAGTAGGCTCTCATGAAGCCAGAGTGCAGAAAAAGCTGAGCATTAGGCCCAAAGCTTAGTTATATAATTAGAATACTCCTTGGAAAGTTGAATTTTTCTCTCTAGATTATATATATATATAATATATATATATATACTAAAAAAAATATATATATACTAAAAAAATATATATATATACTAAAAAAATATATATATATACTAAAAAAAAGGTCAAGGTAATGATTGGGAAGAAATGGAGAATTGCGATATCAGATGAAGACTTATACCTGAAACCATTCAAAATCATGAATCTAAGAAATATCAGACTCCTTTGAGCCTGAAGAAGTGGCCAGTTCTATCAGCTAAATGATAGAAGACAGAGTTTAATTTACATGAAGTGGGTGCCTTATAAGACATTCCCCACTCAGGCCTGTTCCTACTTCTCCTCTTGACCAAAACTTGTATGAAGTTACAGGGTAACCCCGACAGGGAGGTGCTGAGTATGTGGCATAATAGAGATGTTAATTAAAGCTACAGTAGTGATCAGATTGCAAAACATAATGCACCAAATCAACATGTTGTACACCTTAAACTTACACAATGTTACATGTAAATTATATCTCGTTAAAAAAATAATATGTGGAGAAAGTTAGCATCCTAAGGTGATACAATGTGTACAGCTATCAAATCTAGAAGAGGATTATATTTCATGCACAAGCCCCATAGGATATTTCATTCACCAAAGTAATCAGAAACGTGATGGTGAGTGAAGCAAGAGTATCACTGAGAAGCACAGAGGTGTCTGTCTTCTATAAATTAGGACAGAGAAGAAACTGTTGCTACACAACTGTTCTGTAATAGCAGTGAGAATGATGGAGTCTTGATATCTTGGAAGCCAGAGGGCATGCTTAACTATAAAAGAAAGGTGAGCACAATTATCAAACTAAGAAAGGGAGGATGGAGAGGGAAGAGGTGACTCCTAAGGATTGATATGCAAAATTATGGATATAGTTAAAATAATACAACATCCATGGGGGCAACAATGAAGGTCCCAGTCAAAAAGAATTGTAAAAATTGTTCAATCTACCTAAAAATGTAAAATATAGGAAAACCAGGAGGCTGAGAATAGCCACATCAATGAAAAGCCATTTTCCCTTGTTCAGTTCTTCAATCATATTGTAAACTCGGAACCCATTAACTAAACAAGAGGCCAAGTCCCCCTACACATGCTGTAGCAAGTGTATATGATAATGATTATCTTAGTTCTTCCTAAAAAAAATCCTATAGTTATTTATTCAGGTAACTAGCACAAGAAAGAACAATGGGTCTACTGGACTCAAGGACATCAGTGGTAGACATATTGGTTCTTTGGCTAATAAGGTAAGATCTATGGTGGAAAGGCAAGTAGAAGCATCAATAAGTGCTGCTTCCTATCCAAGATATTATATCAAGAGAAATATAGGATTGTTGAGCAGAGAGAAATCTTAGAGATTGGATATATCCTTAAAGACATATATCCTGCCTTACAAAACACATTTTGGAGAATAAAAGCAGATGAGTTCAAACCCATGCAAATCACAGATCCAATGACTGCTGCTAAGGTAGATGACTCTACTTCAGATACACAGATAAACACTGACCTGGGAACTGTAATTTTTTCTCATCCTTAGAGAAAACCAGAGCTTAAGAGGTTACATTCATGTGGAATAGATAACAGTATAAATTTATGGACTAATCTAAGGTCTGTGTTAACTCTCATGCCCTCTGTCATAAAATACTCCAAATAGATCTGGGTCAATTGTACATGATATAGGCTTTCACACTATTCCACTATATTATTGAGATCATGCTAATTAGATAAAATAAGAAAGTAGCAAGTATGGAGGCATCAAGGTTGTGAGATAAAATTTACCAAGTTTCAGGAGCCGTAGAGCATGTCTGGTCTTTTTTCAAAATAAATGTCATGTAATTGAACCTATTTTCATCTACTTCCTTCCATAAAGAAAGAAGCAGTACTTCAGTAGAAAAATCTATATTTTCTAACTGTTTCAGAGTGACTCTTTTTGTGTTTTGAGCAGAATGGATTGTAAAATACAATAGTGGAACTTAGAGATCGATTATTACAGAATTATATTTTAGATATATTGAAGAAATTTCTAGAATAAAAATAATTGAAATGAAGAAAACTGGAAAATGTGTGATACATTTTAAGGGTTTAAACAAAAACAATCTATTATACTTCATGTAAGAGATCAGCTAAATAAGAGATCAAGGATGCTACATAAATTCTTAAATTAGTCTGTTCTATTGATAGAGATGACACCTAATAAAACACAGAAGGCCTTTGGAGAGATATTTAGAGCATGTTCAATTTAATTTGCTTAAGGAACATTCAAGTGGAAAAAATATGGAGAAATTAAATATCCGAATCTGAACTGCAATAAACATATATAAAATGTGGAATCCTAAGCAAATAATCAGGAGCCTGAAAGAGGTGATTTTAGTTTGAAAGAGAAGAGAAATCAATAATGACTTTTCGGTTATTACAACAGAGTTTGGTAAAAGGAATATAATGAGTAAAGGATGCTAAAAAGGACAGTCATTAAATAACATAACAATCTTAAGAGTACTGGGTTATGAAATCCGAGAGAGATATATCTAAAGAAAAATGGAGTAATAAACTATATTCAGCATAACTGACAGGTAGAATAAAATTAAATAAAAATCTGATAATTCTATTTGATGTGGAGGATGCCATTTTCATGTTCAGTGGAACAGTGAAGGAAAAAAGTCAGATTAGAGACATTTAGAGAACAGTCCTTGAAAGAATCTGAGATGTAGAGAGGAAAGTCTATTCTTTGGAGGCAGTTTGCTTTCAGTGGGATAGAATAATTATATGAAAGCTATTAATATGAGAGATGATGTAAATGTCAGAAAAGAAAAAGCTTTCTATTTTGTTTCTTTTTAAACTTGGAGAACCAGGACATGTTTATATACTGTTTGAAAATTTTCATTGAAGAGATGCAAAAAAATACAAGAAGAGAGAGAATAAGGATCATGACCTTTCAAAAGCTAAATGGGATGAGATCTGAAGAAGAATAGAAAAATACATTTTGGTTACAATATTAACAGGAAACAAATCAACTACAAAGTAATGTTTGTCCTTATAGTTGCTCTTTCTATGAGACATCATGAATCATATCACTGTGATATTATATATATATATATATATATATATATATATATATATATAGCTGTTTTATTATTCTCTATCATGAACCCCACACTGAAATAATATAAACATTTAGTCTTTATTTTTTTCGTAGATTTTATTTGTTTATATTTCCCTGAACAACAATAGTATCCACCTACATAGTAACTGTATCAACTCACCTCACATCCACTAATAAAGCTATATTATTTTTTATCCTCAAAAATACATAAGGTCTTTTTTGCACTGTCATTTTTCTATTTGTTGTAGCATTTTATTGCTTCCCATTGTTCCTGCAGATATTTGAATATTTATTCTGCTGGCTTGTGCCATATCCTATTTCACAGTACCCCTCTGTTCCCATATATAATAGACTCACTGTAGAAGACTGTCCCATAGAAGTGATTTGTAATGAGCAAGGCCTTTACATTCATACACTGTTTTCTAGAATCTCACTGTGGGAAGCCTTTCACTTGCCATTTAATTTTGTGCAAGACATATTGATGTCAAAGAATAATGTTTTCTAAGGAGTTCGACTGTCAGAGTTGTGGGACTTTTAATCTTAAAGAAGAATGGATAGAGAGCAATTTGACTATGTGGCTTAGTCTAAAATGTAATCTTAGAGATTTATACTATAACTATAATACAGTATATGAAGACTCTGGATTTCTTTATATGCTCTTATAGTAAGGTAACTTGCACTAGCTCTCAACAGAGTAAAATCTCCAAAAGAAAATTGATTTCATCTTCATGGATAGTAAAATCTGCTGCTTCCTCTCAGCACATTTCTAGTCATTACTAAATAAATGAGCAAAAAGCTAAATTTTAAACAAAAATACAATGGCTCTTCACTAATGTTTTATAGAAATTAAGGATTTAAAAGTCGATTATACATTTTTAAATTTTCTGCATTTTATGACTGAAAACTTACTGAAATATGGTTTATTATTACTTAAATAATTTGATAATATCAAACATGATAAATTAGAGATCTCTTATTTATTTGGAATTAACACAAAATACGTGTGGTTTACATTAAGCAACTGGAGCCTTCAAAATTTCATTTGTATATGTATAGCTGTCAAGTAGAAATATTAATATTAATTTCAAAGTGAAATTTTAAAATTTCAAAAAGATCTATAACTCTAAAGATGTTTGAGGTTGTAATGTTAGTTACATTTTCTGACAAAATTATGCCAACTGTCACAAATATCTAAAATCAAAGTAAGATAAATAAATTTTATTCTAAAAAATTTGCAATATTTGTCAGTTTAAGTAGAGATATTTTAATGGACCAATATAAAAAATTGGTCATTAAGGATCTGAGTTTTGAACTCACAGAAAGTGTTCTGGATCACTAAAATGGTATTAGTTTGACAACACTTTTATAAAAAGATGTTTACGATGTAATATATTGTGAGTGCATTAATTCAGATCACATTTCGGACGTCCACTGATTCTCTGATATTTTCCTGGTTTTACTTTCCCCTCTTCCTGTGGCACATCTTATTTCTCTCTAGTGAAAAACCCCGTTGAATGTGGGTATTCCTTTATTGCAGTAATGTTCACTACTCTGAGCCAAGAAAATCTGAACTGTTGACAAAACTTAATGAATTTGAGTTTTTGACAAACACTGCATTCAGCTTCAATCCCAGAGGACCAAAATGATCCTTGTTCTAGCATTATGTTACCACCAAGTACAGGAGCAAATATCAGAATAAATATTTGAAAGCGAACAAGTACATCTTTCTAAGTTTGATTGCTGTTCGAGAGTACATGTCTCTGTGTGTGTCTTTGCATTTCAGACACAAGAACTACCAGATTATCTGCTATCTATGTAAAAAAAAAAATGTATGTTTAGTGCTTATTATGAAAACAGCTCTCATATACTCCTTTCAGGAGCTTTGTTACAACATTAGGGGAAAAAATGACTTGTTGCCAACAGACTACAAATCTTGGAAGTTTTTAAAGGTGATGTTTCTTAGAATGGATTCACAGATAAATGTACCAGTCAGTATAATATGTGAAAGAAAAAACAATATTCTATATCCTTATATTCTTGGTACATTAAATAATTATAGGTTTACCTCTTCTTTCCTCATCACAATATTTTTAAAAAGTATTAGTCCTTATAATTATAAATTATTTTTAAAACTTTTTTCTTAAATTTCTATGCATGGTGGGTTTGACTTTAGTTGAATTAATTTACTAATCACTTTGAGTTCACATAACTATAAGAATAAAGATGTTTCTAACATTCCCTCCTGAAACTTTCAATAAATTAGAATTCCAATTGGTATGAGAAATGAATAAAACAAATACCTTAATATTAACTTACATGAAAAAATTATTTGCTAGGCTAAAACAAGAAAGAATTAGATAATTTTAATGCTTCAAACTTAGTAAAATATAATGATGATCCATATGTATATGCAAAGGCTATATTTGCAGTTTCCCTTTGAAACGGATACATACTTTAATATTATTGAAATGTTCAAGAGTAATTCCATAAATCAAATCATGTTTTTTTAATAATGAATTTAACTAACATTTATTGCTATATCCCAGTATGAAATCACCTTTTAATATGAACAATTTTAATTCAGTGTAAGATCTTTCCACATTTACATTCATCTTTTTTCTCTCTGTCTTTCCCTCTCTAACCCTTTCCTTCTTTCCTATTCTCTCTTTCTTTCTTTTACTTTCCTTCTCTTTTTTTGAAAATGGTATTTTAGATTATCTGGAAGCAAAGGGAATTAGATGCTAAATCAAAAATGCATAAGTTATGAAGAAAAAATATTGACATTGAGATAAAGCCTAAACAATATTGTATGTCAAGTTAGCATTAACTGGACAGAGTGACTAGGACACAGGCATGTGGAAATATATAGAAGTGAGGAAATGGGGCAAAATCAAATAATTTAATGAGTTCATACTGATGGAGTATAGTTTGCATTTGGAGAAATGTCACAAAAGAAGGTCATAGACAAAATAATGGTAGAGATCATTATAAATCCTGGGTGTCTTTACAAGCAATTTTGCTTTTAATATGAAAAGAAAATGGTAAAATCAAAGGATTGTAAGAAAAAAAAAATGGCAGGATCCAAGTTGTTTTTTGAGAAAATCTTCTCTGGCTCTATTATTTAATAAATTGTAAGAAAAGTGCCTGTGAAAAGTATTTAAATAATTTTTGGTGACTAAATTATAATAATTTAAATAAAACATTAAAAGTCACTTGAAATATCATTGGACATACACATACATACATACATATATATACATATACATATGTATATATGTGTATGTAATATACACAGTTATATAAAAGCATTTTCACTTGCATTTCACACAACTATTTTAAATACAATTTTGTTCCAAGTGTCTCCTTCATGACACCCACAGAAACTACTACAATCATTTCTCATGTTGCTTATTACTCACTTCCTAGTGTACAAGCAAGAAGTCTTAGAATCCTCAAATTTCCCTCTCCTTAATTGGCTCTATGTTCAATCAAGAAATCCTATTGAATATACACATTCAATAGCTTTTAACTCCACTTCTATTTATACACTCAGGCTAATTTACTATTTTCTAAACTGTCTATAATTATTGATGAAATTTGGCTAGTCTTTGTATTTTCAGTATTAACCACTTCTTCATGTTATCCTCCATTTCACTGCCAGTTCATTATTCAAAATGCAGACCATCGTATCTTTCTCCTACTTATATCCTTTTAGTTTTATCTCTATTGCTCTCAGAAATAAGATTTCTCAGAATATACACTGAAGCCTATTGTTACCTTGAGCTCTCTTAACTCTATAGCTTTATATTGTCACTCCTAACCCCACTCATACCTGTGGTTCTCTAATATTGAGCTAATTGAACTTTCTCCAATTTGGTAATCATCTTTCAGTTTATTCCTTAGCTTATGTTTGTTTTTTTTTTTTTTCTTTGACCAAAATCTCCCCTTATTTCATTCTTATTCCATCTGGCTAAAAGATAGCTATCCTCCAAGAATCAATTATAAATTTATTCCCCTCCCACAATACTTTACGAATCACTTCTGGTTAAGTATATTTTCTATGTGTTCCAGCAGACTCTTAGAGCTACAGGTGGAGCTGTTCAATATCATATGAAATAAATCACAATGCAATTTTAAATATGCTTAGGCCATCTCATCATTTATTAATATTTTTAGATTTATAGCACTTACGTCTTTAGAAGTCTACCCTGAATCAATTATAAGGGCACAAATATCACCCTTTAAAGTACCTTGGAAATAGCTTTATAAAAATTCATAAGACAAGCATAAGGAATCCTTATGCCTATGTGCATCCCAGTATTCAAGTGTTCTGACATCCTCAGAAAGTGTTTCCTGAAAAAGAAAGCTGAGACAATGTTTAATAAGAAAAACAAGAAAATGAAAGTTTATGAAAGATAGAAACTGCCTGCAGTTACATAATAACCTCTTTACTCTTTGCAGTCCATTGGGCACACAAACAAACTCTAATTTATATTGTTGTATTTGGAAAGTACATCCTTTTTCCTAGAAGAAATGTATTATTTCATAGGCTTTATACCATGAATCATAGAATAATCTACATAAAATATCCACTTAAGCTCCTGAAACACCCTAGATTGTATATGAGATTTTATATCTGCATGACCTTAATGAACTTATGCTCTTCAAAAATAAGCATTCAATGATGAAGCATATCATAAAAATGAGATGTAAAAATGAGAGGTAAGAAGTGAAACTCTTATTTTAGATATTCTGCCCTGCTTACTATAAATTTTATGTTAAAAATATTTGGGAATGAGAACATTTTATTGCATTTATTTTAATGTAACAAACTACTAAGTTTAAAAGAATTCAAGTGGTTCTAATGTCAGCAACAAAAACAGAAGACCTTTAAATTGTGCCTACCCTTATTCTCACCTGCATTTTGTGTGAGAAATATTACTAAATTAGGATCATGCCTTATTGAATTTTAGCCCATAACCAAAAATTCTATTTTCAATTGATATATAATTGACATATGAAATACTATAATTTTAAGTGTACAATGTATAGATAGATTTGACACATTTATAAATTGCAATGTGATCATCATTACAGTTTAGTTAACACTTCTGTAATGTCAAATAATTATCACTTCTTTTTTGTGGTGAGAATAATTAAAATCTAGGCTTTTGGCAACTTTGACGTTTATAATACAGTATTGTTGACTATAATGACTAATACTCTCCGTTGGGTCTCCCAAATTTATTCATCTACTAGTTGCAGATTTGTTGCCTTAAATAACATCTCCCCAATTCTCCCAAACCCCAGCCCCTAGTAATCACCATTCTACTTTGTTTCTAGGAGTTCAGCTTTTTCAGATTCATATAATTGATATCAGAATTCTTTGAAATAAAACGTTAACATGCATTTTCTTTTTCTTCCCAGAGGAGGTGAATTTATGGGAATTTTATCATACCATTTCAGTTGTAAGAGTAATTTAATTTTGGATATATGTTTTGTTAGCAAACTGCACCTCTAGTAGTCTGAGATTCCTTCAACAACCTGTTGTCCACATTGACTTGCATTTCAATCTTCAGAGGCCATAGCAGTGTTTTATGGATTTTCTATATGGAATCACACTGCGTCTATGAGAGCAAATGTGCAATTTATTACAGTATAGCTATGGTCAGTCAATAAATCTAGACTATTGCACTAATAGATTCTGAAGGACCAACTATGTTGCACAGTGTCTTCATATCTCATATATTTCCTGGTTGACGAAATGCACATTTCTAAATTGCAGTCGTCCTACATAAAACATGCTTGTATCTAACTCTTAAGCTGTTAATGAAGAGACCTAAGATATCTTATGCATATATGACCTCAGTAAATTAGATCCTTTTAGAATATTCAAATGTTAAATAGGTTAGTGAATCATATGTGATAGTTTTTTTTTTTTTTTGCATATAAGTCCTTTTTTGTGGCAGTAGCATAATGGAACACATTGATTCATGTCATTTTTTTTTGTAGCAACATTGAAGTTCACATCAAGTTTATGCTCATTGGAAATGCTTTTATAAATGTCATTAAATAAATGAAGATTATTAACATCTGAAGAGCTACATCTTCAAATAACTTTGGTCATTATTTTTAGACTTGTTTAGTGACTTAAAAAGATGAAATGGCATAAATGAAAGGCTCAGGAATAAGAGCTAATCTTTCACAGTGCCACAAAAAAAATCAATGAAATGAAAATAAACATCAGAAATGGTTATGTATCATCTTAACATTAATAAATCTGCTTCACCATTTGATATTTTGAAACCTCTGTTTTATAAAATTTAATTCTATATTATAATCAATAATAAAGTCTTTCTCAGGCTAAAAATACATAGTTATTTAATCAGATATATACTGATTATTCTTCAGTACTAATAGTGAAGAATATTGTTTCTATTTTATAAAAATAAATCTTTTAGTCTAAAATACATGAATACCCAATACTGAGTATGTGATCAATAATTTGTTTTATGTTTAAATAAAATCCTTCTAAAGCATAAAGAATTGAAAATGATATATATAAAGCAATATATAAAAAATATCAAATGAAGAAATTTAGTTATAGGGGACATAAGATTTAATAGAACATTGCAGGATCCTGTTTCTTCAGGAAAACCTCTATACTCTCTTTGTTGCCTTTAGTATATGGATTTAAGTATTTGAACATCCTTTTGTGGTATAATTGGACCTGTGTGCTTTCTCCATTTTGTGCATAAGCCTAACTTGATTCTTTAGACTAAATGCATTACTACAATTACATTACTTATTACAAAAATTGGTAAATATACCTAAGGAAAAAAACCTTACTTCCAAATAAGAATTTTAGCCTTGTCATTAACACATTGACTGTGGGGCAATTTTTCTAGAGTTCAATTTTGTTTCCCTACTCACAATCCATGTAATCTGAGCAAATTACTCAACTATCCTATGCCTCAGTTTCCTTATACAGAATATAGAATAATTATATCAAACACAGATTTTTATGTAGATTAAGTGGTTTATTACTTCTAAAGTCTATAAATATCAATGCACAGTATGTCCATTCTTCATGCTGAATCTAGTGTCAAATATTTAGATCATGGGTTCTATATAGTTTGTGGGTGGAATTCTGAGCTACTGTGAATTTTGGCTTGGAGGAAAAAAATCTTTGAAATCTCAGATATTTTTATTTAACATCACACTTTTGCATTGATTTGGAAATAGAATTTATAGTCATCAATATTCCAAAATCACAGTAGTTATTTTGACCAAGAGAATACCACTGATTGCCATTTTGCTGTCTACAGATTCCTATGCAATAAAACTAGCTATCTATTGAGCTACTTTGAGCCTAGCAGTCATTTGGCCACAAAACACCTTGATTCTGAGTTCTCCATTGCTGACTCAGACAAAGTTGCTTTGCAGTATTGCCCATTGACAATCATTTGTCAATCAGTATGTAGAAGAAAGTTAATCAATCAGACTAGAGTTTAATGTTAAGCAATTACAGTCTACACTCATCAATCTTTATATATAAAAATGTAACTCGCCTAAATTTAAATGTGTTTTCTGGTTATTTATTGTGTTAATAGAGAAGTGTGTATGTATATGTGTGTGTGTGTGTGTGTGTGTATATGACTATATCATAATTTATAAAGTACATTAATAAGTATTTCAATATATTTGCAACTTTTATTTCCCTAAGTGTAACTTTTTTTATTTTTCTGTAGATGCTTTCAAAATTTTTCTTTATATTTGTACTTCACTAGTTTGATTTTATAAATACAGGTACAGTTTTCTTGAACCTTACCCTATTTGGCATTTTATCTTGAGTCAATTAAGACTATTTTTTCTCAAATTATAATATAAACACCTTTGATGATTTGTAAGTCACCATCATTCTTCCATACTCATATGGAATGTGTAAAATAGAAAAGTACACTCTTGGTCCATTGTGTAAACACACTAGAATAATAAATTCAATCTAGCCTGACAAGGATGTTTAAATTAGCATTATAGATAATGGTTAAATGGTGGCTATTTTTTTCTTGTATCAGTAATACAGTTATATTTCACATGTTTAAGTCAATTTGAAATTCAGGATAGTTATAACTTCCACTGATTATAAATGCTATTTTGATCTGGCATTTTTTCATTCTTTCAAATTAAAGCAATAGAAACTAAAAATCAAAGCATCTGATATGTTGAAATTACTCTAAAGTATGCATAGTGATTAAAATCACTGAAAAGCTTTACATTTTATGGGTATTCTACTGTGGGAGCACTTCAATAATTTCAAATTACTCTTTACTATACAAAGCAATTTAAATTTATTAGAAACTGAATCTGGAAGAGTTCAAATTCTGGGCAATGCTGTGCATACTACTTGAGAATGACTAAGAGCACTTTAGTGTTTTTTTTTTTTATAAGCACTTCATTTAAAGGTGATCTGAGCTTTGTGTGGAATGATATAAAAAGATTTCAAAGTGCTAGATTCATTCCAACATCAACTCTTATTTGGAAAACTTAAGTTCTTTGATAAACTACTTTGATATCGTTTGTTCAAATGTTCATATTATATATAAATATGAATAAAATTTTTAGAGAGAGATAGAATCTACAGAATGATGATGTTAGAAAAAGGGTTATTAAGGACAGGCTATCTCATGCTCTAACATGTGAGCAGTGTTTTCTCTCCCTGATGTAACTTCATGATTACATACAAAGCAGCATGCTGCATAACAGCAGCAACTAGTGCATGGTTTTGTCTGTGGATAATAAGTTTCATTAAAAATGAAGCTATCTATGCAAAATATCATTCCGAACCTTAAAGAATAAAGAATTTTCTTGTTTCACCTTAGCGAAGAAGCAGCCCTTAAGCATTTTGTCAGCATTTCAGGAGTGATGAATAAGCTGGCTTGAACTACTCCATGCATGCATTTTAATGATTAGAAGGGACTATAATTCTCCCTAGCATACCTAAATTTCCACAGGAAACTAACTCCTGAAACTGAACCTGCATTATCTGCTAGACATCTTTATAAATGAATCTAGAAATGCTGTTCACAGTATTTGCCTCCAGTGACATTCATCCTAATTGAATTGTAAATGAAGCAGTCAGAGTGTAAACCAACCTAAAGCTTTCTTCACTACTGAAAGGCCTGGAAAAGCCTTAAATATATCCCCTTTCATTGCCAATAACTCTGAAGTGACATTGAGAATTGTCCATTCAGAGCTTCTGTTTTTATGGGACGAGCTTCATTTTAAATTGCCTATATCTTCAAACACCCACTACTGTGTCCTTGAAACAACTTCAGAGTCAAATTCACATATATCATAACTGAAAACACCAAAACTGTGATTTACCAAATAACACTCAGTACTTTATTAAAATATGGTAAGTAACTGAATTTGAAAGAGCCAAGTACCTTTCAAGGTGTCAGGAGACATAAAAAATTATCTCGATTTTGATTTTTGATAAACAGTTTCATTTAACACTTTCTGAATATGTTCATCAAATTGACAGCGGGATTTAGAATCAGTTATGTTTCTAAAATACGCATGTTGCATGTATTTTAGTTAGATAAAAATCTAACTTGACATTATAAAATTATAATGAAAAAAGAAATTTATAAATACTTTTTTATTTGATTGCTAAGAAATAATTGCCACAGTCAAAAAGTAAAAAAATAATTTATGAAATATTATAGTTCTTTTAAAAAAATCATCATTGATATATTGTGATAAACAGAGGACTCAATTTTGATGGACAAAGAAGCATAATTTAAGAACCACACATATATTAATCTATTCCTTACATTAAAGTTCCCTTACTTGCCAATGTGAGATTATGAATTTACTAGAATTGACTTTTACACTATTGTTAATGCAGCCTATTCTCATTCCATTTTGGCAACGTCTTCATTGAAATAATATCAATGTCACTTGAAATAATAAAGATAACAAATATAAAGTTTCAAAGGTCAGAGCTAATAAATAAAAAAAAATGTTCAATGTAAGGAAAAAAGTAGGAGAGTTTTAAAATTAGAGAAGCATTTGACACTAGATAAAGAAAATATTGTGAAGGTTCTTCCGCTGTAATATAGTAAGATCCCGAAAAAAGTACAATATTCTTTCAATTATTTATGAACTAATGAGAACTTGAGTAAAAATAATAAGTAAAACTGAAAAAGTGCTATTACTGAATTCTATACTGCCCAAATTTTTATGTTGAGGTTCTAACCCCTTTTAATCAATACAACATGTCTGCTTTTAGACTAAAAGTTACAAGACAAAACAAATGGTAAAGAATATAGTTTGAAAAGATGGAGCAAGTGAGAACCAGAATCAGATATGGCAGAAAGTGTAGGTTAACAGACTAGGAACTAAAAGAAAAAAACTGGTTAATGTGCTAAAGACTTAAATGGAAAAAGTAGCCAACATGCAAGAACATACAGGCAATTTATCTAGAGAGATGGACATTCTAAAAATAAAATTAAAAAAATACTAGAATTTGAATACATTAAAAATAGATGTAAATACCTTTGATGGGAAAATGACCTGGATACTTTTATTAGTATACTGGTCATGGTTGAGAGAAAAAAAAAATCCCTGAGCTTGAAGACATTTCAATAATAAACTTTCAAAAACTAAAAAGAAAAAAACATACTGAAAACAAACAAAACATATAAGAACTATGAGATAACGACAAAAGGTGAAACTATACATAATAGGAATACCAGAAAAAGAAGAAAGAAAGGAATAGATGATATCTTTGGGGCAATAATGACTACTTCCCCCAAATAATTCTAAACACCAAACCTCAGATGCAAAAGCTCAGAGAACACTGAGCAGAATGCCGTATATATAATCATATATATATACATACACACCCATACACACATACATACCAAAGCATATTATATTCAATCTTCAGAGAACACAAAGACAAAAAAATTTTTGAAAAAAGTCAGTAGGGATTGGGAGAGTAAGCATTACATGACTTCACAGAAAACCACACATTTAAGAAGAGAGTACAGTGAAATATTTAAAGTGTTGGGAAAAAAAGTGTAAACTTAGTTCTGAACCCTATAAAATTATCCTTCCAAAATAAAAGAGAAATATGAATAGAAATTAAAGAAATTTTTTTTTTGCCATTTGGCATGATTTGCAAGAAATGTTAAAAGTTCTTTAGAGAAATTGAAAATAACAGAAATCAAAAACTAAAATCTACAAAGACAGAAAGAGCATCAAAGAAGGAAAAAGTGAAGGTAAAGTAAATTTTTATTTTTCTTACTCTTAATTGATCTAACATATGGAGAATTAATGACTACATAAACATAAATATTAGAATTCACCCTTATGCAAAACAATGGCATTTTCTTGTTCTTATCATAAAGATTTAAAAAATAATGTATTTTAAAACTCTGTAGTTTTCATTTATTTTACATTCATTCTCTATAAAATAACCCCCTATATCAAGACATTGTTGTTCCAGTATACTATTTAAGAAACTGAAGGTCAGAAACATAAAGAGGTATGTGTAAGTCCTAAAATGAGGGGAGCTAAAATTTAAAGCCAGACCTGTGTGACTTCAAAAGAATTGTTTCCTCTATTACTTGTTGGCTCTCTGAAAGATAACACTTGCTGATCTATTGACAAGTTTTCAAAGATTCACACAGTGTAATAGCAAGTCATAGCACAAAAACACAAGGTTGAATGAAAGTCAAATATCACAGTGCAAATCTCTAAACTATTCTTTCCATTATCTTATGGAACATAAATATTCCTCAAATAATGTTGAAACAGTGTGTGAATTGAGGACACATTATGAAAGACATGGCATGCTTCAGGCACAAGCAGATTAACCTAAATTTACAGATAGGCATGATAGAACATGCTTTTACAAAGCTTTCCTTACCATATTGATTTGCTCTCCTATTTCAATCATATATCAAATTCCTGTAAATATGTGAATTCATAGACTCTCAATTTTGGTTAATTGGCATGTCCGTCTCTGTGCCATACCATATTATTTTAATTGTACAGCTTTATAGTAAAGCTTAATATCTAGGAGATGAAGCCCCCTTCCCATTCTATCTCAAGATTTTCTTGCTAATTATGGCTCTTAGTATTATATAAGTTTCATTCAGCTTGTTAAGTGTCAAGGGCAAAATTATTTAAAGATACTTATTAAGGTTGTCTGAAATTTATTTATCTTAATGTATATATTAAAATTTATACAGTATCATGATTTTTCCCCTAAAAATTTTATATTTTACTCCTGTTTGGCTGCTGAAGAACAGCAATTTAAATTTATATGAAAACTTCTGACTACAAAGCTTACTAAACAGATAAAGTACAGAATCAAAAAGTAAGTAGAAACTGAGTTTCTTATTTAAACTTATCTGGTATAGAATATTTACATTTGGGGTAAGAGAGACCTCCCAAACCACCCTTCTCTTTAATCCTCTCTGGCCTTCTGTCCTTCTCCACCCATCCAGCTCCTCCAAATGGAAATCAAGTACCCTGAGCTATATATACCTGCACTTTGGCTAAGTTGGCTGGATGTGTCTCCTTCTATGGTCTTGGTCTTGGAAGTCACCTGAAGCCTGCTTTTCCCAGCAGAAGTGTATTGTAGTGGATGAACCTACTCTTTCACAGCAAGGGGAAAAATAAATGCTTTATTTCTCAAATAATTCTTAATTTTCCTCAATAAATTTTTACAATGTTTAAGATGACTTTCATAACATTTAGTAGTTATATGTCTATGTTCCTTAAAATATCCTTGCTGTTATATACCACTGAATCTTTCAAATAAAATTTTATTTTCTAATTGGTTCATGGTAAATACAAAATTTGTTAAATTTTTTATGTTATCTTCTATCCAGCAACATTATAGCATTCTGTTATAATGCTAAGTTTTTTATCTCTTGAGAGATTTTATGAAGAATCATATCCCCTTACAAATCATGATAATTTTTCTTCCATTGAAGTGATTAATTTTTTTTCTTAAGATATTGTGTTACTTAACCAAAGATTTAATGAATATGTTCACATTATTATATATTTATTTAAATTTTAAAATAGCATATTCATTTTAACAAATAGATCATCTCGGTCACACACAAAAAAATATTCTTTAATAAAAAATGTATGAGCACAATTTCTGCTAATATTTGTAGTTTTAAAATCTTCTTAGATATGTTGAGAGGATAAGTCTCCTCTTAAGACACACACACACATACACACACACACTTTGCGAGGTGATGCATATGTTTAGCACCTTGACTGTGGTGAAGGTTTCATGGATGAACACATGTGTCCAAATTCATTAAAATGTATACATAAATATGTGCAATATTTTTATATAAATTATACCTCAATAAAACTTTTAAAAAGATGTTAAAAAATCTTATTCTACAAAAGAGCTTTAAAAAACCAAAGCTTTGTAAGAAAATGTTAAGTACTATTTAATGCCAGTAAATCTTAATATCTCAATATTTTCCTATACTAGAAATTATAAAAATTACCTTAAGAAAAATGAATAGATAAAATAAGTAACACAGTAAACTGAAAAAATAATATTCAAGAGTTTTAAAGGTATAAAATCAAAGTTTAACAAGTTTGTTATCTCAAATTTCTAATAAATAGAAATTATAGAGAAATATGTTTTAAAAAGAGAATAATGTCAAAACAACTCAAGGTTGATATATATACCAAAACAAAAAAACTACAGTCTGATCTCCTAGGCAAAATTTATATAATTACCAGCAAAATAATTTACTAAAATGTTAGTAAAAGTATGTACTTTTAGCAAATAAGTTTATTTCAGGAGTTAAATAATAAAACTTTATTTATTGTAATAAACAGAACCAGAATTTACTAATAAATAAGGACCAAAAAAACCCTTAACACTTAATATTACTTTAGAGTAAGTTGTTATTCTTTTTAAATCATGAAAAAAATCAACTCAATTTTAAATTTAACTAGAAAGTTTATAAGTTGGTTATCTATCTATCCATCAATTAATCTATCAACTTATTTATCCAACCATATACTGGTTTCATATAACAATCATTTAAAAATGTATGTTTTTTCCAAATTATATTTTTATCATAATCAATATCAGATTACGATTTATTTAAAAGTCTTCAAAATCTTTTTATAATTTATCAAAAAAACAATGGCAATTTACTAAAAAAAGAATAGTAAGTAGAACACAAAAATAACAATCAACACACACACGTGCACACACACCTATAAAAAGACTCATCAACAATGACAACCTTTGAATAAACAGACTAGTAGCATTTTCTAGGAAGAAGGAAGCTCATCCATTGAATAACCTTAGAAGAATATCAAGGGTAAGTAATAACTTACATAAATCCAGAATCTATACAACATGGCTTTGTGGGTAATGACACATAAGCTACATAAAAAAATAAATAAATAAATAAGAGAGAGAGGAAAAAACCAAAAACCTCTGTAATTTAAAATGGAGCTATTCCATAACTTAAATGCCCTCTTCATTGGTCAAGGTGATCTCATAAATTGCACATACAGATGTCATATATAATTCTGGGCAGGAGGTACATACCTAATGTGGGAAGAGCTGAGAAATAGCCCTCAATGATGTGTAACATCTCTAATTCATGTGTGTACGATTTCACAATGATCTTGAGTGATGTAAAAAAGATGTGACACTATTTGTGTTTGTCCTGCTCGAGTTCTGTATTACCTTTTCTCAGTCAGTTCAATCATCTCACCCTTATCTTCGCTCTGCTTTCTATTACTTCCTATTACATACATGAAAACATTATGCCATGTTCCACTTGTTTCTTATGTAGTTCACATGTATTTAATGTGTAGTTCACACACAGTTCACCTGTAGTTCACTTTGTAGTTCACATGTCTTGTCTCTTTGTGGTTCAGTTTGACCATCTACAAATATTTATTCCCCAGGTCACCAACCCAACTTTTAAGTAACTGTTTAGCTATGAAATCCATTTCAGTGTTCCTAGATTCATTATTCAAGCTGATGAATACTCAGTATTCTGTATTCTAGAATATTCAATATTCTAGAATTTTAACTTGATAGTTGTTTACACATTCCATTTTTTTTTTCCTGGTGAAATTCTCCATTTGCTTCCATTTCCTTTCACAAATTATGTGCTTTTAACTCTAAAATAGGGATTCACTTTTATTCTATTTCTAGTACCAATATTTTTTTGTTCATTTTTTGCTGTCTCATTAAGCTTTTATTTCTTAATTTGATTTTTTAATGAAACAATTTTAATTAATTTTTAAAATTTAATTTCTTCTTGCTAAATACAAAAGATTATAGAGAAGAGGTGGTCAAATAGATGCAAGTAGTCTTCATCCAGTCAGAGTCCAAGATGATTCGAGTGTGGGATCTGCTTCTAAGGGCTGCTCTATTCCCTGTTTGTTTCCTTCTCAGAATATAACATTTTAGAAGGCTCACCTGAAACCCTGGAGTGTTTAATAAGGCCTCTCCTCTCTGCCTGTACCTAAGTTCCAATTTTTATGTGACCAGCACAGTGAGACAGGCAATATTTCTGCTTAGATTTTTAGTGTCTCAGCTGCTGCTTTTGGTGTTATATCTAGTTCTCTCACCTCTCAAATTATACTTCACTCTCAGTTCTCAGTTTCTGATATTTTGGTTGCCTTTGTTGCTCTTTGGTGCCTTCAAATTTCTTTATTTTTATTGTAATTTAAAAAATTATTATCCAGCTTTTTTAGTTATCCTCAGTGGAAACATTGCTATAAAAAATCCAATTCATCACAGCCAGAGTGGAAGTATTGTTTGTTGTTTTTAATCAATTTTTTCATTCCCTCTTCTTAAATTAAGGACACTTTTATTTTTAATTTCCTTAAAAATAATGAAATAGAAGTGCATTCTGTGTGTTTTATGTATGTGGCTATGATTGTTTTTTCTTTTCAAGAATTTTTTTAACAGCAAAAAGTAACAAAATGAGAATAAATAAAAACTTCTACTATATTAGTATTTGATTTTCCTAGAGTTCAGCTAGACAGAGATAGTGAAAATATATTCAACAAAGTATAAATTCAATTAGTAATTTAAAAATTAAAATTCTCAAAAATCTAAGAAAAAAATATATTTCAGTGACAGTGACTACTCATCCTCAGCAAAATCTGTTCTTTTCCTGAGCACACAGTCCAGTTAGATTTCCCATCCCTCTTGCTGGCAGGTAACAATATCAATGAGTTTTAGCCAAAAGAATGTGAGTAAAGTGAATATACAATCACTAAATATCACCCACACCCAGATATATTCTCTATGGCCGTTCATGTGGGAGACAATTTGGAGATTAAGTCATGATGATGGTGACAACATAATAAGAACCATAGACCCTTGTGTTACAATGTATAAAAGAGCTACTTGGCCTGCACTGGAATATAACATACTGAAAGCAATAAATTTGGTTGTGCTAAGACACTGAGTAGAGAATGCATCATTATAACACTTAGCATAGTCTATTAACCTATTTATGGAACACTAAATATTTTAAAACAACTTATATAGATGTTATTATTCTGTAGGTATAATTGTTGTAACATTATATATAAATTGACACTTTTCAATTACAACTTACGTAAAATGGTATGCAAAAATTAGATTATTGCTATGAATTTACAGTCTACATAGACTAAATGTGTAGGAAAAGAGAAGACATTTGCCCAAGACTAGAGAATTTTTATGTTATTTAAAATTAAATTGTTATATACACATTGATAAAATAAGCAATTCACACTTCATAATTTCACAATTTAGAAAAAATCTGTCACAATATAAAATATCTCTTCATCTTGCCATAACCATATTTATTAGCAGTGTCTCATTTTCAGAGATACACAAAAAAGGAAAAAAAAAAACTAATATCTAACAAGGACCAGAGAAAATGATTCTTGGAACTAGAACCCTAATAAACCCCAGAGTCAGTTGCTTAATGCTTCTAATGGTACTGATCGATTTATACTGATAATATTTAGATGTCATCACGCTGTTCTAACTAGTAATCTAACTAATATTTATTATATTAAATATTATTTGCCAAAATGCTGGGGACATCAAAAAAGGATTTTTAGCAGTTGCATTGAAAATAGTATTACACAAGCCCGCACTGCATGCTCTTTCACTATGCTACTATAAAACTTCAATAGTAGAGAAATAGACTCAAGGAATTAGTATTGATTCTTGGATACAAGCATCACGTTGTTGTCATGACAATGAACCACAGCTACAATTGTGTTCTCATTACAAATAATACAGCAAAGCTCCTCTCATCACACCACAGGCACAGCAGCTCACTCTGCTTACGTGCAAAGCCATAAGAGAAGGATGCAGTCAATAAAGGCTTTATATCTTGTCTGTATGCCAATTGCAAGTTGGATATGGATTAGAAAATTGGCCAAAGTGTTTGTCAGCCCATATGACCTGTGCACAAATTGTCAGATTGCTATATTTATCTTGGGCCATCTGCATTGAATTTTGTCCTGCTTTTTTTGCTTGTTTGTTTCCTACTCCAGAAATCAAATTGATTATCCTAAGAGGTTGTTCAATACCATGTGAACTAATTTGGGTAAAACAACATGATTCTACTATAGGAATAAAAATATATTGAATAAGTTTAATAATATAATGTATTGAATAAGTTATTGAACAGAATATAGATTCTTACACCGAAATACTGTACACAAGAAAATTCACATTAATCCTATTTGCACATATAAATAAATTTTAAAAATAAACTGTTCTCAGTGATTGCTAAATTTTGTAAACTTTCTCATATATGTGTCTAAGCACTCTCAATTATGTGCAGGTTATTTCTAGATACAAAATACAATTGTAAATAAATGCAAACATTGTGTTTCTATTTTTAATGAGATATACATTGACTTGTCTGATAAAACAATAATCCAAGTCAAAGAAGTTTATTTTAAAAAACTAATAGTATTTTCAAAACCTGAAGTTAGAGGCTTATTGCTCCAATATCTCTGATTACTAACTGTTCTAAAAATTCCATCTCTGACCAGGAAAATGTTTTAGAGGTGTCTCTTAACATAAGTTGATTTTTGGGTGAAGTGAACATGATGTCATTTAGCTTGTCAATAAAAGCAAATAAACACTTTGTCAGAAAAAAATAACTGTGCTGAAAATTGTGAGTGGCACTGCTGTTATTGAAAATAAAATAATGTGAAATCTGATTTCACTTGTGTGTCAACTGTGTTTCTATATTTATATCACAATTTATTTTTTTCTAAGCCAATTTAAAATACTTTGGATTTCATTATATTAGAACTTATTTTTCACACTTCTAGTATCATTGAAAGAAACAAATAATTCAATTGAAGCATGCATTTTAAAATGGTAATTTAGAACAGAAAACGGGATGTGTATTTAGTTTGATTAATGGTAAATTTCCAAATACCATGTTATTGAAATTACATATGATATTTTTTAATTATATAGTGGAATTAAAGTGATATTTAATTAGATATTGTGTTCTAATTCTGTTTTATCTATTTAGCTTAAGCTTAAATTACTTTCTATTATCTGCTTTTTTAACTTCCTTCATGGTATATAAGCATAAATTATTTTCCTTTATGATATTTATCATTTAGCTTAAAAGATGTTTCCATATTGTCTTCGTTTTCTCTCTCATTAAAAGAGAGCATAATAATTATCTTATTAAATACATTTTAAAGATAATTAAATATTTTGTACTTTTGAATATGTCAAGTGACGCAAAAATGAAATTTCTTCTTTTTTAATAATCTCAACCTATGTTTCCAAAAGAGAAGGCAGGCAATTAAGAGAGAAAAAGAAATCAAAATCCACATATATTTAGGCCGCCCATATTCGCAAAGTCTTTTTAGCTGAATAAATAAATTTTATTTTTACAGACATAAGTTGATAAAGAACATTAAAAATGAGATAAAAATAAAAATGAATAGATTTGCTATATAACATTTTAGAACAAATATTTTCCCTGTTGGGGGAAAAAAAGACTTCTTTATTTCCTAAAGACAATTTTTAAAATTATTTACCTGGCAAATTTATGTATTGAAATATTTATTTCATTATATAGAAGATATATATTATTAGATCATATACGTCTTATGTCTCTACTGAGCTAAGCATGAAATAATCATTTGTTTCTCTGAGCTAAAAATGTGAATCCCTCTATGAACTAAGTGAATTCTTAGATCACTATAAATTATTTCTAATCATGTGTATCTATTGAATTATAAGGCAATGATTCAGGGAAGATAATGGTATTAAAAAGTCATACTATACATTTTCAAAATTCATGGATTGGCATGATAAAATAAATTTTTACTGAAAAATGCATTCTTCTTATCAGCCTTTTAATTATAAAATAATTCCAGTGAGATAATTTCATTCCAGCTTGCTTATTCAGGACACACACTTCTCAACAGCCCTGTGGCCTCACTGATCTTACTAGAATACATTCAATATGGTAAATTTTTATATTTTCTACTTGTTTGCTTTATGCTGCCACCCATAGAAGGATTAAGCTTCAAAGGATAGACAAGAAAAGTTCTTTATTCATCATTTTATTACTATCACTTTGGTAGATGCCTGAGACACAATACATAGTCAATAATATGTTATGCTTTTTAAAAAATGAATAAATGAATGAATGAAAACATGAGACTAGCCTTTGACAGTCCTGATGACTGGCTAAAAAATTTATCAAGACTGCTCAGCAAACCTGAATTTAAGAGCCTAAAATTTAAAATTTAAAGAGGAAGAGACCTTCATTTGGTCTTGTAATAAAGATGATTTCCTCAATTTAGTATCACCAAGATTTCTGTGCATTAGGAATTATAAACTACTTTCTCAGCCAACAGAAAACATTTTTGATCTCATTTCCCTGTTTGCTACTGTAATACTTGCTTCTATCTGGTTAATAGGTACCTGATGGACAGAGGGTCTGAGGGTTATTTACCTTAAAACCTCTCTCTAATCTTCAATCCTCATCATGAACTCTAAGGATTTGAATGCAACAGGAGTTTCCTTGAATAGGTTTAAAGATCGCACAATTTGCTCTGTCACTAAGCATTATTTTAAACCTCAGGTCTTGTTCCTGGGTAAAAAAGGAATTGCTTTTCCTTCTGATTTTGAGACATAACCAATGCTTAGAGATGAAATTACTTGTGGTAAAATGCCATTTACCCTTCCACAAAATAAAATGGTCTTTGGAAGCTCTTCCTGCTCCAAAAATAAGCCTCACCAAGTGTTTTATGTCCTCTCTCACAATTAATATAATTCATTACCATTCTTTCTCTTAAAAAGAATACTACTGGTACATCTTATTTTAAAAAAAGTAATATCTCAGGCCTTAATACACTTCTGCAGAAAAATGGGCCCCAAAGTCCCCTGCTGGAAAAATATAACCAAATCCCAAAGATCTAGTGTCAGGCAAAAGTGCAAGTTGAAATTAAAATATTTGCAAGTTTCTCATGTGGAACAAACTGGAATCCCATGCTGAATAACCCCAGTATTATTCATGCATAACATATTCATGAAGTAAAAAAAGAAAAATTCTAGTGTTGAAGAGGTGTTCTTTTATTCATTCATTCAATTCACAGATGTTTTATTGGATGCCTGATAGGTACCATCCCCATTTCAGAGCACAGAGAACGAATGTTGAACAAGATGCATACGTTTTTCCTTCTCTTTGAACTTATAGTCAAGCTGAACAATTAATAGAGAAAAAAAAAACACCAGAAATTCTCATGCAAAATTATGTCAAAATTAAAAACATGGGATATGGTAAATGTGTGGTCAGAGGACTTCTCTTAGGTGGTGATATTTATCAGAGACCAACTTAATAGGAAAGATTTATCTATGAAAATATGTGGGAGAGGAATATTCCAAAATGAAGTTACAGCTGGTACAAAAAAACCAACAGCAGATTTTAATTTGACTTTTTCTGCAAGAGAAAGGGGTATGCTAGAATATATTAGTGAGTGAGAAGAAAGGGAATAGGAGTCTGGAAAAATATTCAGGGAGCAAGGGTCTCTTCCTATGCTAGAGGCACTTCTAATAAAAAACGCAATGAGCTTAGCTGCTCAATCCTGCCTAGAGTAAAAACTACTAAACCTTCACTTCTCATTTCAAGAAATGCAAGCCTTTCAATACCAGTTTGAGAAACAAGAAGGGAAAAAAGATTAGAGCCAATTCTGCTTATTCACGCCTGCTCTGAAGCTAGTGATTGAGAACCAAGTCAATGGTAAAACAAAGTCAAAGCTGAATTGAAACACCTGCTGTATTCAGAGGTTTTCTCTATTGAAAAAATCATAAGCTAGAACTTCTGACATCCTTAGGAACTACCTCACCTTATAATTTGAGGGAAAATTGGAAAGAATGGGATTCTGCACTCTTGTGTTTTGTTTGATCAATAAGTGCAAAATAAACAAGCATATGTTTTAAGTTTGTGTGTCAGAACTGTTTATCTTTAACAGCCTAAAAGATCAAATACAATTTCCTTTTGTAATTTAGTTATAAAGGAAAGTAAGATATACATGTCAAGCCAAAATTTGCCTCTTTGACTAAAATTTATTTTGAGCTGAAGGCAATTAAGAAGCAATAAGTGCAGAAAAGACTCCTTCCTTTTCTGCCTAAATGCAGTATATAAAGTCTCCTTTTACTGGAGACAAACTTTATCAGCCCAAACACCAGAGGAATCTACAAATAAACTAACTCTTGTCTTTCTTGTTACTTCACCATTTACTGCCCCCAGCCCAAATTTCTTTGTCTTGTCAATTCTTTCTCAAATGTATTGTTTCTTTGTCAAAAAGGCATAAAAGCTTTCTGTTCTGGTCACTTCTTCAGGTCTTCACTCCTTTGAAAAGGTCGCCATGCACATGTAAAAATGTAATAGAATGTGTATGCTTATCGTCTGTTAATCTGCTTTTGTCTGCTTAATTTTTAGACCCAGCTAGAGACTAAGAGGGTCAAGAAAAAATGTTTCCTCCCCTACAGTTACCAGGTCCTTTAACTGAATTCTGTACAGAATTTGACTGAATCCTTTTTTGATCTCATGAAGGGCTGGCTAGTCCATGGAAACACCATAGTCAAATTAAACACCAGTGGGGCAGACACATTTCCCCCCATGACTCTTGTATTAGTTCTTGAATAATCAAAAACAAGGAAAAACAGCCTTCATTACTTTAGATTTCAGTAAAATGGTCTATATTTCCATCATTCTTTACTGAAATTCATTGAAAGCAGTATAGAAATGTACATTAAAATGTAGCCAAATTGGCTATGAAGCAAATAAGATTCATTATTTATTTTCTATATAAAACTGAAACTTCAGTTTTCACCTGATGGCAGAGGCCATGTGCTTTAAATGACTTAATATGTCTAAAACATTTGGACTATTTTCTGTTACATAAAAGATGCTAAAATATTAGCTTTGAAAACATCATCATGATGAAAAAAGATCACCAAGTGAGTTTTCAGAACACCATGTGGGAAGTACAAAGCAGGATTCCACTACTTTCAATCTATAAGAGATAAGTGAATCAAGGGTATGGAGATTTAAAAAAAAGATCTTGTAAGAAAGATATCCTCGGTGAAGCACTGTGCCATGATTCCCAATTTATACAAGAGGAAAGAGTGATCACCACTAAAAAGCACCACTCTCCTTTCAGATTTAGTGTGTGGGGCTTCAGAGAAGACCATTAGAAAGATTTATCTACATTCCTCCTAAAATTGGGGATATACATTTTGGAGTGGTATTTGATACATAGCTAACATCTAATCAAGAATATAAGGAATTTATTACAGGGGCTAGACCTTGCACATTCGTGAAAGCTGGTTAAGCAGTCGTTGTAATACCTTTATGTTTTGAGAGAGTATTGAGCTTAGAGGGGAGAGTAGTAGCAAAAGGAACCACAATCTGTGAAGACAAACAGAATCTTTATCTGTCTCTCATGATGTCTAATTTCTATGGTTGGCTAACCTCATGATGCACTAGAGGCCTTCCCCACAGAACTGCAACTGTGCCTGGTTCCAGATAAAATTGTTGAAGGAGGACATCTATTGGGTGCTAAAGTAGCTGCAATTTGCAATGCTGGCCCAAACCAAGGAAATGAGCATCTTTCTAGATCAAGGTCAAACTATGTAACTTGTGATGTTCAGTCTTACTCCAACTTTCACAGCATAATAAAGGATATCATTTCACCTCCGTCATCCAAATGTCAAAAAATTTCTCTTATAGTCAACTACAACTCAAACCATACAGGGAAGGATATTTTTGAAAGTCTAACATCAGGTAAGTTAATACAGTACAAAGCCATCATAGGGTTTACTAGAAAATTGAACTTTTTAAATGGCTAGTCAGAGTGTATCCATCTTATGTTATTATCACTGTTCTCATTTGCTTTGGATTTTAGTAAAATTTTTCTAGTGAGAAGAGGAGTTGCAGAGCTAGAGAGAAACCACTGCACCCCATTCTCTAAAAGCAGATGAATCTATTTGAGCCATGTCTTATTTGAGAAATTGTGACTCATTTTTAAATGCAAACTGATGTCTTAATTATGAGATTGGACACATGCAATTACCCAATTGATGCCGTGTGTCTGAACCACAATGTGACCATTATTATTAACACATCATTATTACCTGAGAGTAATGAAAAATTCACAAGAATGTCCTACATTTTACTAAGCTACAGGGGAGTTATCATTCTGTCCTGAAAAATGTTTAGAGGCAGTGTGAAGACAAAAATACATTTCTCCTTGATTACATTTCAATAATCATGCTCATTTAATGCAAACATTATATACTGTATAATAACAGTAATGTTAACAGTGCATTTTCTAACCTCACCACTAGCTACCTAACCATATTTATATTATCAATAATCATTCCGGGCTTCTGGAGAATTTTAAAATGAATATTCAAAATTCACAACAAAGTACCTTGCTTCTCTTATTTTAACTAATGGTGTAGAGTCTTCGTCACTTCTGCGTACACTGGACAGGTTGATAGAGGGGCTTTCAAAACCTACAGCAACTTACCTGTTGCTGGCAGAGAGACTATTTAAAATTCTACCTTCCATTTTAAACCTCCTTAGCTGAGGTTATTACTAAATGGTTAAAATATTTAACAAAGAGTTAAAATTTTGAAGAAATGGGATAAATTAGTACTTCTGTAGGAGACATTAATGAAGATGAGATTGAATAGATGCTTTTAATATGAGCATGTATTCAATGCAGGTTTTAATATTTCCTATGAGGAAAAGAGACTATGTTAGGTCTCGATAAAAAAAGTACTTACAAACAAAAACAACTATTTTTACATTAAAAATTATAATAAAATAAAATGCACTTTTCTAATACCTGGTTTATCAAGAATCACTGGATATTAAAAAAATACTCTAAGTACTAATAGAACATCTAAAGCCTTATGCCATTTAAAATATAGACATGTTTTATTTAGCACATTGCAAAATATTTCTCCAATAAAATCTTGAGCTTAGAACTGTTATTTTGGCAATTAAAACTGATTCTGGAATAAAATTATTTGATAATGGAACCTGGAGAATTACATTGTGGAGGTTCAACTAATTACTAGGAGATATATTTTTCCCAAATCCATGTAGCAAGTTCAACTGCCCTGATTTTTTTAATCCCCAGATCTCCTTTTCACTGAGACCCAACATAGTCTCTCCTTCTCACAGCAGATATTAAAATCTACATAAAAATGTTCATATTAAAAAGAAACACTGATGCAATTTCATCTTTATTAATATGATTTCCTTCATAACTGTTTAGAAGTACTAATTTATCTCATTCCTTAAAATGCTTAATTCTTTGCTGAATTTTATAACCACTTTTACTAGATAATTCATCTATGATAGCATAAAAATTTGGATTGTCAAATAGAACTTAATGTGAATAACAGATTTATCCAACACTAAATTTCAATAATTATTCAAGAAAACAAAGGATTTCTTACAGGCTCTATAGGCAGATATTATGTGAAGATGAAACTTTTTTTTTTTTGAGAAGTTCAAGCCCATAAGACATCTGTAAAATGCTCTTTCCTTCTATTATAAAATGCATTTGGGTTTTGACAATTTTCTTTCCATCAAAATATTGGGGAATATTTGGGAGCCTTTTCAGTTATGAGGCATCTCTGCTTTAAGAGTCTACAGACTAACCCCATTCTCTGGCCAGCTATGTCCCCTGTAATTCCACTTCTACTTATATTTAAATTAACCATCTTGACAGGTTTTGTAAATATTCCTAGAAATATTTTAAAGATAAAAATTTTTAGCTCATTAATAACATTTAGTAGGTTTACCAGTAGTCCTACTTATTAGCATTTTTTTTTCAAGGATATTTGATTAAGATCTTTCCTTTTTCCAAAGCATTCCATAGTGCAAATTTTTATCGACTCTGCTTACATGAAAATTTGATTATCTCTTGCAAATATTTTACATAAATATCATGCATCTTTTGAAATAGTTCTTCCATTATTTATTTGTTTGCTTGTTTGTGTGTTAGTTTTATTATGGTAAAATACACACAAGACAAAATTTACCATTTTAATCATTTGTAAGTGTACATTTTAGTGGCATTAAGTGTATTTATATTGTTTTACATTCATTACCACCTTCCATCACCAGAACTCCTTCACCTTAAAAAAGCTGAAACTCTGTAACATTAAACAATAACTCCCCATTGTCCTCACTCCCCAGGCCCTGGCAACCACTGTTCTACTTTGTCTCTCTGAATCTGTCTGTTCCAGGTACCTCAAATAGGTAGAATTATGCAATATTTGTCCTTTTGTGTCTAGCTTCTTTCCCTTACATAATATCCTCAAGTTTCATCCATGTTGTAGCATATGTCAGAATTTCATTCCTTTTTAAGACCAAATAATCATCACTGTATGTATATGCTATATTTTGTTTATTTAGTTATATGTCTATGGACATTTGGGTTGTTTCCATATTTTGACTATTTTGGATAATGGTGCTATAAATCTGAGTGTACGCATATCTGTTTGAGTCTCTGCTTTTAATTCTTTTGAGCATCAGAAACAGAACAACTGGTAAATCATACAGTAATTTTACACTGAAAATTTTTGAGGCACCATCATTCTGTTTTCCACAGTAGATGGAGCATTTTATATTCCCACCAGCATTGCACAGGCTTCTGATTTCTCCACAGTGTTGCCAACATTTGTTAGTTTCTTGATTTTTCTTTGATAACTGCCATTCTAATGGGTATCAAGTGATATTTTGAAGTGGTTTGGATTTTTAATTTCCTAATAATTAGTGATGTTGAGCATCTTTTCATGTAATTATTGGTCATCCGTATATCTTTGGGAAAATGTCTATTCGAGTCCTTTACCCATTTTTAATTGGATTGTTCATGTTTTAATGTTGAGTTGTAAGAGTTCTTTACAAATTCTGGATAGTAATCTTTCATAGGTTATATGACTTCTAAATATTTTCTCCAAAGAGTTGCATTTTTATAAACAATTTTTAAAAAAATTTTGATGAAGTCCAATTTCTCTACTGTTTCTTTTGTTACCTGCCCTTTTCATGTCACATCTAAGAAATTATTGCTAGATCCAATGGCATGAAGCTTTTAATTTTGAATAAATTAACAGGAAGTAACACATTAAACTATTTCTCAATATTATTACATTTACACAAACCATTGATATTTTTAGACGAAAACTGTTAATGAACAAATGTAAATATGGACTTATAGATATTGGTAAGGATGCCCATGGGGATCTTTCACTGTTATACCATCTGGAAAGGCAATGGGCTCTTGTCAGACTGCTTTAAAGATGTTATGCAGTAGTATAAAAATGAATTTCTCATTATCATCATCAAATCTACATTTGTTTTCCAGAGTTCTAAATGATTTGCAAACTTCACATATCCTATGGTTTTAGTTCCTTGAAATTATACAAATATAATTTGAGTGACCTTATACGTAATACCTGACCATTGCCCCTCAAAACTGTCAAGGTTGTGAAAAACAAGTAAAGTCTGAGAACCTGTCATATAGCAGATTAGACTAAGGAGACATAACAATTAAACATACTGTGGTACTTTGGATGGCATCCTTGAACATAAAAATGATATTTGTGGAATATATAATGAAATGCAAATAAAGTATGAATTTCTGCCACGGTATCAAAGTTTGTTGTTGTGTTCCATGATACTAGACGTTAACCATGAGGGAAAATTGGTGAATTCTATTATCTTTGCAACTTTTCTATAAATCTAAAACTATACTAAAATAAAAGTTTTATTTTTAAAAAATCTCTGTACATATATACTTATATTTATGAATATATAATCATAAAAATATGAAATATTTTCAATTAATATTATTATTTCATCAGAGGTTTCTTCACCATTGTGCTTAGAAATATCAGCCTTTATCTCAGTTGATGGCTTATCTTCTAAAACATATAAGCAAAGCTAGGCATTCTCTAATATATTATTGAAAATTTATTTTTAATGAGAAAATTTTAGACCAAATATTAGCTTGATTTTTTTTTTTTTGCATTAAGTATAAAATTATCAGGGTCCTGCAATACAAAATAAAATTTTGTGGCTAGTATGGCTGATTGCTTGCTTGCTCAGGCCAATCAAAGGCAGTATATTCTGAGAAGGCTTGAGCATGGAAAGAATTAAAAGCACATATATCTTTTAAACAACTCATCTTTCACAGAATGATATCAATTCTACCTTCATCAACTTTAGTTCTATAATTCACTCAAGGATTTTTAACTGTCTTTAAGTAATAATGCAGTATAAGTATACTGAGCCCATTTTCTAAAGTAAATACTGATTGCAAACTCTAGTAGGTAAACTCAGGACATATCAGGATATACATCATAAATATATATTAATGCACTTATACATAAGTATGTTATATATGTGTGTGTGTGTGAGTGTGAGTGTGTGTGTGTGTGTGTGTGTGTGTGTATTCTTTTAGATTGGAAGTTGTATAACAAAAAAATAGGAATATCTAGAACTAAGTTAAAAATAGGTGTTGCTGAAAGTTCAGAGTTCAGTGGTGGGAAGAAAAAAAACACTACTCAGGAAGAAATGTTTGAATGGTATACAATTTTTCCCCAACTTAGGATGCTCCTGGTCTACATCATATTAACAAAGAAATATCATACATTCTGACTGGATTGCACACTAAGCCCGTACTTGATGCAATATTATTAGCAATGAAAGTAACCACCGCATATAAAGTAAAAACTGCATATTTCATAAGAATTTTGTCAAAGATAATCTTAGTTTTCTCTGTCAGACATATTGTTACGAATAGTTGTATTTCTGTAACATCTGTATTTATCCAATGGTTATGACAATTGCGTAACTAAGCAGGTTTGTTGTTGTTGTTGCTGATTTGCAGCAACAGAGCATGAAGCTAAATTTTAGCTTATTTGATAATCATACCTATGCATTTTAATTTTCTTCCAATCTCTACTTTATATATTGACTTTGCCTTTTCAACTTATTTCCTCTCAGTTTTAATTTGGTCTTCTTTTGTGTTTGTTTTCCTGCTGAGGAGCGACCATAGGCTCCATCTGAATCTATTTCAGAGTAATGCAAGTTTCTAACTAAGCTCAGACAGTATAAACTCTAGAGATTTGACATTTCCCTTGCTTATGAAAGCAAGTTTTTCCACATAGTAGTTACAAGACTTCTGTTATCTAAATAAATCAAGAAACCTATAGACGTTGATGAAATGTTTATAAATATAGAATTACTAGATATATAAAACTCACACAACTTACCAATATTGTTCTTCTTTTAAATAGCATGTTTTAACCTTTAAATAGATATTGCAAGGTTAAGGCTTTCTAAGTAGACAAATCTAATAAATTTAAATACTGCCTCTTAAAGCAGAGGTAGAATTTTAAAGTGTAGGGGTGAACATAGAAAAACCTCTCTTTTAATAAATTTTGGTTCTAGATGTAGTTAGCTAGCTAGCCTTAGAGTTAGAAACCTTCTTAAAGGTAGAAATCATGGCTCTGATAGAATTGAGCTTTTAATAAGCCAATCAAAAATGGCTGGTGTTACTTAAAGCCTAATTATTTTGTTTTTATTTGTTGTTGGTGTGTGTGTGTGTGTGTGTGTGTGTGTGTGTTACGTTGTGTGTGTTTATTCTGAAGCTGTTATTAAAGATTGTGACTAGATATTTTCAAAAATCCCTAGGATGATCCAAAACCCTGATTGTAAGGGCAGATAAGACTTTCATCAAAGACTTCTATGCTCTAAAGCACTACTTCTCAACATCAGAAAGAGGGATTAATTTCAGATTGATCATTTCTATTGCTGGGTCTCGTGCAGAGTAGGGGAAAATTCTCAGATATTCATCTCGTTAATCCTTTGACTTTTTATCTTTAGGAGGTCTTTGTTACTTATGTTGATCCTACAAATCTTTCTATGACATATTCACTTAAATAATACTCAAACTGAATTCACTCTTCCAACCTAGTACAGTGCAAAGATTTAAAAGACGTTCTCAACATTTCATTAAAACTGACAGCTACATACTTATATATCTGACACATTCATAATGTAAAATAATAAAAGAATACCAATGTTAGCTGTAAATACTATAAATTCTGAGGCACCTCTGGAAAGGTGATTTTTTTTTCATATTTTGTCTATAATTCTTGGTAATTCACTTAAAATTTATTCTAGATAAAAGAAATGATATGAAAGAAAATATATATAACTATAATTTGGAAATTATGACTAATGTAGATCAGACTGATGAAAGAAGTGTCCATGGATGAGAGTATCCAGTCTTGTTCTAGAAAGATATTCTATGAATACTTGAGGAGGTAAAAAAGGAAAGAAACCTGCTTTGTGTCAGAAGGGAAAGATTTCTTAAAAATATGGGCACTCACTACAGGAGATGTTAAGTAAATTGCTTGCTTAGGATAGAAGGTACCAAGTAGGCATGGTAACCAACCATAAAACTTCATGCCAATAGACATTACACAGAAAGTTCACAAAGCTCACTATCTAGATTCTAACCCCAGGCTCCTCCCACGCTTTCAGAATGAATACTTGTCAGTATAAAAGGAGCATGAATATTAACTTCATAGAGATTCATTCAGGTCAGCTGACACACAGGATGAATAACATTATACATTTTTTTTGAGAAGCAGAGTATTTAACTACTATTCATGCTATACTCAATGTTAAATGTCAGGGTTGGAAAGAATACAAATACACAAAAATTTGATTAGAGACGTATTTAATTTCTTTCTGGTGATTTAATTTGACTTGATTTTACCTGCCTATTTTCTTTCTTCTGCAGAACACTTACAGAAATGCGTAATAATGGAAATAAGCAAGAATTCAAGGTGATTGTCAAAAGGGAAACTTGGACACTATCCCTCCAAAGGTTTCTTGATTTTTTTTCTTCCTACTAATAGTAATCTGAGTATAAGTTTCTCCAGACTGGTATTTTATCTGCCAAAAATCATTTTGTGTTATTCATATTCCTGTGTTCCATAATCCTCTTAGTAAACCCTGTAGGACATAACTGGCCCCCAACACTTGGTAGTTCTTTAATCTTGAAATATGCAATTTAAAAAGTCTTTTGTTCTCCCATCTGGAGTTTAGCCCCAGAAATTTAACTGCAATGACTCACAAATATACTGCCATTTTTACTGAAACACTGAGTTCTGAAAATCACTTGGAAAGTTCCCTGAAATAATATCCTACAATGATGAACACTGTTTTATTGACATTCTAAAAAGATGGCTTGTACTTTCCTTTCATAGCCCTTAAATAATTAATATTAGATAATAATGTATGTGTTTGTATTAGGATATGTCTCATCTCATGAACTATGAGATTAGATAATAAGTATAATTTGCTCACTATCTATTTTAAAAACAAAAGTAAAGCTTTACTTTAGGCACAATAAATACCTACTGAATTCAAGAATGAATGAGTGAATTAATGAACTGCTATCTGGTGCAGGAGGTAGATGAACAACCAAGCAAGCAACAATTTTGTGTTATACACGCATGGACTCAGAAAGTAGAGAGTTCTACGGGAGCTTAAGAGAGGGACAATTAATGCACACTGACATTAAAGAATAGCATTGTTCACAGTACAGATAAAAGAGAAACATGTTTGTGAAGACAAGAGTTTTCCAGTTCAAAAGAAATCTTTGCAAAAGTCTTTAAGTGAGCTCATTTAAAACATTTTCTAGGAACTGAACACTGACAAAAAGAATCGAAAAAGGAAGTTAAAGAATAAAGAGAATATAGGATATCCTTAATAGTGTTGTTTTTAAGGCACCTTTCTATGAGGTCTTCTTTTCATCAGTTCATTGAATGTACATTGATGCTGCTTGAGCATGATTACAAGATTACAGAAAAGCCAAAGGAGTAAGATGTCACGTTAAAAGATGGAGTATTGAGTATTTGTGAGAGGTGAATTAAGAATCGACAGTAATCAGTCCAAATATATCCAAAAACTTTTAATGGCCTTGAATATAATTTTCCAGTGTCATAATGGTGTGTTGCTGAGATGTCTATAATTATAGGATTCATATTTATATGGAAGCAAGTGAAAATGGTAGCCATGTACGCATTTTTTCCAAAAAGTTTTAGTGAAATGAAGTGAGAAAATAGGCAGCAGATGGAGACAAACCCGGGATCAAAGGAGAGCTCCTTTCTTTTCCCATTAGCTGGTTTCACAAAAGAGAGTTGAACTGTGCCTGTTTAAAATATTAGAAAATATTAGAGATGGCAGAGGCTGAACGTAAAACAAAGAGAGGGACAGAGAGGTGATCATCAGAGGAGAAGCTCTTCATACAGGCAAGCAGAAACATGAACCACTTAACTGTTAATCTGGATGAGACTGAGAAGAGACACCTATTTTATTATGAAAATAGTACAAATGAAAAGAACTTGAACATGAACATATGAGTTGGTAAGCAGGCAGGTTGGCAGTGATATAATGTGGATGGATGCATGTGTGTGTCCATGTTGTTTTTATACAGCTTCTAGTTTTGTTTTGTGGTAGAATGGAGAGCTGGCTGCTGAAAGGGAACTATGAGGCAGGAAAGGCCTGGGGTGAAAGGAGAAGATGTGCAATAACCTATGTGGACCATGGGATAGATAAGTAAATAGAGAGATTTAAAACTTTTGCTAGTTAGTTTTTAGACTTTTGTAGTCTTAGCAGTTGATTGATTTCCTCTAAGAACTCTTTGCAGCTTGGACATGAGCAAGGAGAAAGTAAGATTTATTCATTGGAATTTTGCCAGAAAGATGGAGAAATGGTGGTGCAACTTGGTTATAAGAAAGTGGCTGGAATTGAACTGGGAAACAGTTCCATGTTGGGAGCCATAATTGTCAGCAGAAATTAGGCTGGTAAAGGGACTATTACCAGGAAATTAAAATTGATGAAGTGGGCCAAATGAGAGAGGGCTAAATGAATATGAGATTTCTGTGGAAGAGTATAGTCAAATTTAGTGTCTCTGTGGATATTTTGAGTCATCTCAAAACTCAAAAGGAATGGGGTTAAATGTCAATAAAACAACATGGATTAATGTGTTAATGCCCATGTTGTCTGGTTAAGGGACCAAAGTCTGAGATAGGGACTAAGTGTGTGATCGTTTAAAATTGCAGAGGCATAAGGAAAAAGCAGTAGGAGTTTGGCTAGTGTTGGGAAAATAGAACCCACTATGGAGGTGAGAGTTGGGAAGAAATTTTTAACCAGGAAAATTTGGGGTTGGGTCCGTCAATGCGAGATATAGGGCATGAGGCCTGGTGCTGAGTTCATATTGTTTTATCAAGGAAGTTTGTCATAGTGAAGCTCTAATGGAGGTGGCCTCATGTCTCCGGGTTTTAAATTTAGTACTCAGAAAGAGAGCCCTGTGATTCTCACTCTGAACTCTATGGCTCTAGTCTCAAGCAAAGAGGATAACCAAAGTTTTGTATTCCATCTGTTCTGACAATATGGGACAAATAATTGTAAAGTTATAATGCCTTTAAAAATCAATGTTCTCTTAATATCATTTTACATTCTGGGCCAAATCCTTCAAATCTATTATAACAACTACACACACACACACACACACACACACATACACACACACACACACTCTTAAAATATAAAATATATATAACAAAAATGAGTATTTTACATAGGAATAGGCAATTAAACATTTGTCTTGGGCAAAACACTAAAGATAAACATGATGAAGGTCTCAGATATGCCAGGCTTTCATACACTGTTATTATTGAATACATGTAACAATATTATGAGGTTTTTATTATTATTGTCCCCATTTTATATATGAGAAAACTCATCTATGAAAGTTGATGTAAGTTGAGATGATTACTCAAACTACATTAATAAGTTAGAAGGCAAAATCTGAACCAGAACAATTCAGCTCTTACATGAATACCCTTTCTATTGTTTTCATGTTGCCTTTCAAAAAATTAGAGGAAACAGAAAATGAAGTAGACACAATCTTTGCTTTTATGGAGTTCACAACTCAGTTTGGGCTGAAAATATATGTATTAAAATAAAGAGTATGCTTTCTTTCCTTATAAATATTGTACAAAGGCATAAAGTGTCTATGTGTATTTCAAAGTTTAATATAAAGACAGCAGAATCTAAAGGAAATACCTTCATATTTAGACTCATGCTAGTGGCTAATCTGCTGTAAAACTTTTACTTTACCATTTAATACCTATTAATACCTTATAATAGGTATTAAATGGTTGTCCACATAAATGACAATTAAAGACTATTATAAATTCTAAGTTTTAAACAGATATATCAGTACATGCATTAATTGATTATAGTAGAAACATAAAATATGTTTTGATTTTTTTATTTCATAATTTATCTAAATGTCATGTCTCTCCTTTCCCAAATCTTATAATCATTTAGTAAAATATGTCTTCATTCTTTGAGTATAAGTCCAGTATTATATAAATATTGACACTGAATCACACTGCTTGAAGAAACCAAAAAAATCATAAAAATATTTAAATTTTATTCATATCAAATTCAAATAAAGTTTAGAAATCCTGAGAATATATATATTCTCATATATATATATATATATATATACTTTCATATATATATATATACTTTCATATATATATATATATATACACATATATATATATGTATATATGTATATATATGTTTTACTGTCAAGGTTAATGATATGAATTGGTTTAAATGATCATTAATTAATATTTATGTTTTTAAGATCCAACTGTCAAAGTGAATTACCTTTACTTATGAGGAGGCATGCCTTACATACATTTAGCCTATATCCATATAAAACTGAAGAGTCCATTTTAAATGTTTCACAAACCTAAAATAGTGATGTAAAAAAATTCAAATGGAAATTGTCATAAACATATTTAGTTTATAAGCTGAGAATAATCAAATCCATAGGTGATTAAAACTTTATATTAGCTTCAAATATTTTTTCCGAAATCATTAAAAGATTTATTTGTACATCTTGTATAATGATTTCAAACAATGTGGAGAGTGTCTTCTAAAAATATTTTACTTATATCCATAATACTGAATATTCATTGTTAAAGAAATGTATTTTTAGAAAGAGAATAGCTGATTTACTCAACACACCAACACAATTCAAAATATTATTCTCTTGTAAAATAGAACTATACAAGATATTAGCCCTTACAGTCTATAAAAATTGGTCCAAAATAAAGTTCACATTTTTCTGCATAAATAATTTTTTCATAGTAAACCTTCTACTGTTCTCTCACAGGTGAAGAATAGAAAAGAAGTATTTGAAATAAAGATAATGGTATTGATCACATTGAAGACTTAAGTGTTTCACAGACTGAACTGAAACAGCAGAATTCAGAGCAAAAGCAATATTAAGAAGAGACTGTTTCATGTACTCTTTCTCTATTAGGCATAAATCCAATTTAGAGTTCTATCTTAGTTGTTGAGCCTAAAGTAATATGCCCACAAGGCAGCACAACAATCAATCAAAGTTTCTATTGCCCTTGAAAGATAATGAGCCAACTATGAATATTCAAGAGACACCAGAAGTCATTATAGATGCCCTCAGTTCTCTTTACTTTTAAATCTGAACAAATTTTGTTCATGCTTAGAGGAAAAAAATGGAAAATCTGAATGTAATTAACACATAACATTTGAGATTCTATTTTCACCTTAGAAATTTTTGACTAACCAACTAACTGTGAGACAGATGAAAAATAAATTGAACAATGGAAAAAACTTTGCACTGAAGAAGACATATTTTGATGTTCCCATTTGACAAACAATAGGTTTTTATCCAGGAATTTTTGAATCCCATTTGTAGTGTGTCTAGTTTCTCTTTTACATAGTTTATTTTTAAATTTAGATAATTAATGGTATTTTTTCAAAAAATAATATTTTACTTATCTTCAACCATTTAAAATAATGTGAGACACCTTCTTTCTTTGTCATTTTGTGTAAACTTCTATGTATTCCTAATATTTTGCTTTGCTAACCTGAACACAATAAATTATTATTGAAGTGAAAAATTGTCTCCATTATCATCTACTGAATTATAGAAAAACCTATGAAATTATAATTATGAAAACACTGTGAAACCAAAAACTGTATTGATTTTGATTAAAATGCATATTTAAAAATAGCATGTGTAAATATTTAATGTATTATTCTCTTCTGTGTAGTTTTGAATCATTCGTAAATAATGGTAATTTTTGGTTAAATTGGAAGCATACCATTTTTTGACATCTTTAAATATACAGAATTCTCTGCAGAAATGCTTGTTTGTCTAATAATAGGAATAAGGCATGGCAGCTAGGTCAAAATGCCAAATGAAATTCAATTTATTTATTAAATGAAAAGCCAGTTATATTCTGTCCCTTGATTTCTACAGCTGTTTTCCCATTCAGAAATGTATTTGTGGATGTAACAGGGGCAAGTTGGGAGGATAAGAGTAGGCAGCCAAGACAAAAAAAGAACTTGTATCTCATTTTCCTAAAGTTAAAATATCAAATGTATTTTTTCACTTTCATTTTAATTCAAACTGTGTCATAAAATATTTTGAATTCCCCATCAAGAATCATAAAGCATACTGCAGTTTGAGTCAAGGATACCACAGACACAGTGATAAAGTCTTCCCATATCCGACAGTGGAAAGGCCTACATTTCTGTCTTCTCCACCAACCCATTCAGTATAAACACGTGGATTAACGTGAGGATTAAAACATGAAGCTTACATTAAGGATCTTGTCCTTGTAAACCATAGTGACAAGCCTAGAAGATGGTGTAGAGCAGTGTTTAATGGGTAACCTCTTAATGTCAATTGCCATAAGCTCCAACACTTTTGAGCTAAGTACTTTGAGCATACTTTTTAACTAACTCATATTGTATCTGGAAAATGTAATTTTACTTGAACTTTGCTCAGAGAAGTAACAGGATAAAATAATTTATTTGTTATTTAAAACAGTACTGACATATAAAAAGCAATCACTGACAGTGAGTGATTATTATTTTCTTAATTACCTAGTTTGGTGTAGCAAGTAAAGTCCCTGTCAGGTCTCAATGTAAATCAGAATTGCACATGTTTTCGGAACTATGATTTTTAGTTGACTGTATGTGTATTCACAAGAGGTTGACGTGAACTCATCGGTTGGATTAAATGAGAGCAGCAACATATTCATTCAAAGGAAAAAAATGTTGAAAATTATCTGGTGTTTCAAAATCATAAAATATACTTTCCTCGAATTTTCAAAAACTTTGTAGACTCTGAAAAGCTATCTTAGTTCACAAAATCAGATTTTCAAAAATTCCAAAAAAGTAAAAAAAATGCAAATAATTTACAAGTTAATAGAACAAGCAGAAAAAGTTAATTTCAAAATATAACTTTATCATTAATATACAGAATATTTCCTAAGGGTCTAAGAATTGACAAGAGATGAAGCATAAGTTCTTAATATTCTTACCTAAAATACATGTATCTATGTATGCTTAAATTAAATATGTTTTACCAACATTTTATATAAAAAGTAATAGATGTCCAATGAGATCAAAATAATTCCATTAAAATGTTCATCTTGTCTCAACAAAGAAATCTTAGGAAGCTCATCATCACACTCTGAAACAATTCTCCCTATAGAATTTGAGATTCCATTATCCCTAAGTCTCCTCATTCAATAATATTTTCCATTTTTTTCTTCACAAAATATTCTACCCTATATGTGTGTGTGTGTGTAAATACATATAAATTCATCTGATACTGGTAGCTTTTAGTTACCATCCTACTTATTTCTAATTATTTGAAATCAAACTCCTGAGAATATGTGATCTATAACTTTAACACAAGAAATCTGTGATTGCTAATCAGCAACTTTGTCAAATCCAACAATATGTTTTAGGTCTTTCTTTCTTCAATGGCTCCATAGAACTTGAATCAATTATTAAGAATTCAATTATTAACACATAACAGCCTTTAATTTCCTCTCTATGCAAGCTTAGAAATGCTCACAACATCTGTGAGAGATAGGTTTCTGATCAAAACAACAACAATAATTAATAATATAATAATAATAATAAATACCACAGATGTTTTAAGAAATAATGAAATTTCTCCAGTACCTTGAAAACAGTAAATGTTTAATAAATTGAAGCTAGTATTGTGGTTACTGTTAATGTTATTATTGACCAAATCATTCGCTTTTGAATTTTTTTTTCTTTTTGGCTTTTCTAATGCTATTTTTTTTCACCCAAATCTTCTTTTAATTTGTAGTTTTCTTAAAACTTTTAGACCTACCACACTATATCTGTACTAGATATTTTCCTGTAACCTTTCCAGGTTCACTCTTGATTATTTTCAAATCATCTCTGTGGCCTAGAGCTCTGACTTTAATTCACAGCCTAAACAGTCTCCTGGACGCTGTGCTTATTATTTGGGTTTACTTAGATTGGGGCATTTAGTCCTCTGGCCCTTCCCCTAAAAATCAGTACACATTTACTGTGCCCCTACACCAAAGGTGACAGTTTGATGGGCAGCCTCATTGTAAGAACACTTCTTTTTCTTTCTCCTCAGGTCTACAATGGTAGTGTTCCCTGCTAGTGCTGTCCCTGATAAATATATTATTATCTGCAGTTTCTATAGCCCTCTCCACACATTTGAAATAGCTCCTTGCTTAAGAAGTTCTTGATTATCCATTTGGATGTGGGATTGTTGCCAACCAGAACTTCTGACTCTTAGCACCACGGCAACACAGAAAAATAGACCTCCAAAGTCTGTGCTGGATCAGTCTTTGAGGAGTGTCACTTATAATTTGCTTGTTGGCTAATTTCATGCCTAGATTCGTAGCTGCCTGCAGTAAAGGAGGCTGAATGCTGGAATTATTTTGCCTTTTTGTAGAAAAAGAAGTTAAAAGGCTTAAAGAAAAATGTTGAAATGGAACTATAAAGTCATTCCTGCATAGCTACCTCCTAACCTCCAAAGAGCCTGGCGGTTACATCCTTTACCCTTTTTATGGGAATCCATTGGAGAGGTGGCCACCAACTTTGCTGGAAAGATCTGCTACAGGTAGAGATGAAGGGGTATAAAGCCACATTGAGGTTTTATTTTTAAGCTTAATGGAAATGTTCGAATTGGAGTAAATGCCAGGTTTTATGCTTATCCAGCAAAGAAAAAGAATTTAATTATCATGGTGAGTGACAGAACCAAAGTAATTCTCATACTGTTCTGACCAGCAGGGATCTGAAGATAGCTGTTTGATAATGGAGTCTGGATGAATAAAATGGATGAAGAGCCTAATAAGATCCTGCTTGATATGCATTATTGGAAAATTTCTAAAGCTGATGAGGCAGAAATCGAACAGGACATCATGCATTGGATGTAAACTGACCTATCCAATCGTAAAACTGGCCTTGCATTACAAAATAGAACCAGCAAATATTAAGCCAGGCTTGAAGAAAATTAAACTGCATGAGCAAGGTCTCAGACCAGTAGTGGGCTAGTAATGGTCAATAACCAGCTTTCCAAACAGAAGTGATCAGAAGCCCTGATTAGTATATCTATTGCTTTCCACAGTATAATACTCTCATCTTGGTCAAGACTTATAGAGAGGAAGAGATGTAAATGATTGGCTTATAGGGGCCTGTGCAAAATGGCTCCAACATACCATTGGATTAGAAATCAGGTGATACATGCTGAAACTGGCCTTTTGGTAGTTTTCCATTACCAGTTAACAGAGGACTGGCTTACAGATTGATGAAGTGCTCAACTACCAAGTAGATCAGGGGTTATTAAACTATGGACTATGGAATAAATCTGCCATACCATCTGTTATTGTAAATTAAGTTTTATATTTACATAGCCACATTTGTTCATTTATGTATTCTCCGTAGCTGCTTTTGTGCTTAAAACCACAAAGACAAGTAGTTGAAACAGAGATCGCAACTCTACAAATCGCAACGCCTAAGATATTTACTACCTGGCTCTTTACAGAAAAGATTTGCTAATCTCAAAGTAGGTTAAAAACAAAACTAAAGAAAATTATTTTGAAGTTTTATGGAAGTCATCAGCCTTTTTCACCTTGCCACCTCAGTTTTGATCAAACGGTCCATTGCAAATTTGTCATAAAGGCAGAAATGGAGCTCTGCCTGGGTTGCCCAAGATCCTGCTGAGTGTCCAAGTTCCCTAAAACACTGGCCACCACTCTGCCCCTCATGACACCATTCCTAGAGGGACTAGGACAGATGGATGATGCCGGATGCTTTTCATCATGAACAGAGCAGCTATCTGTCCTCCAAAAACAGACACATTACTCTCGATACAGTTTCCCTTGCCTTCAGTGGCTCTGCCATCACCTTCATTTTTGGAATTATAGAATGCCATCCAAAAGCCTCCTTTTATGCAGAAAATAGTCAGGCAATGGACTCAAGCTTAAGAGTGTAATTTTTCTAGTGCTCTATCACCACATAGTAGCTGGCATGACAGAGAGCAGAAAGTTCTACTGAAGTTTCTGTTATAGTTTCAGTTGAAAGACACCTGGGAGCTTTAACTGAAAGACACCTGGGAGCTTTACTGTATGCCTCAAACCGAAGGCTGATATGTGTTGTCAGCCTCACTGTCAGAATGTGCAAGTGTAAACTATGTGGTGAATCTGAGAATGGCATTCCTCATTATGACTCCAAATAATCTGCTGAATAAATGCTTGCTTCCAGTCCCCACAATCTGGTTCAGCAGGTGTGAACGTCTTACTTACAAAGGCAGGAAGACATCTATTGCCCATACACATTTATTTTGTTTTTCTGTTAGATTGGAAGTGAAGCCTATTTTCTAGCCTTAACCAACACACAGAAAGTCAGTTATCAAAGTTACAGTTCCTTATATAACAGTAAGGAGGACCAAGTCTGAAAACCAGATTATCTGTGAGACATCTGTTAAGAGTCACTAGTCTAACAATCCAGAAACAGGAATTAAAATAGTTCTGTTTAATTTTATTTAACAATTCCCTTTTCCTCTTTAGTCCTCAATGGCTTATATGAAAGTCATTGGTGATTAACATTTTAAGTTTGAAGGAGTATGATTAATTGATATTATCATGCAACAGAAACATTCTAATAGTTGACTCTCTACATGCTCTATGACGTGAAAAAAGAAGTGTTTTGCCTGGACACAACACAGTGGATAGGACCCCCCTCCCCACCCTATGCTGGACTATATCCATTTGAATATTCACAATGTTGCTCCATTTTTTTCCTCCAACCTACTCAGTATTCACTAAAGCTAACTTTTCTGGGCTTCTTAATGAACTCCTTTGTTTTATGGCTTCCAGGTGATTTGCTCAGAATTATTGGCAGGATATAAGAAAGTTGTAGAAGAATAAGATTGGGATAGCCATTCCTACAACCCTCTTTGTGTCAGATCATGCGTTGGAAAGTCCATTTTACATTCCCAGATTCTTATAATCTGTCTCTTCACTGACTCTGCTTATGCTAGTTTCTCAGCCCATTTTAGTTATATAAGATGTGTTAAAGGGCTAAGGAAAAATCTTTAATTTATAAGTTATTTGGGGGATCACTTCATAATTATATAAATGTCCACTCACTGTGCTATATACCTGAAACTAATATAAAATAATATTGAATGTCAACTGTAATTGAAACATTTTAAAAGAATTTTTAAATTGTATGTAAAAAGACAAGCATACTTGTTACTATTGGTATTGCTTTATAATGTACTAGCAACTACAAGATAAAAGGTATACAAATATTTTAAATGAGACAGAGGCATGATTTTCAGGTGATATGTTTGTCCACTTGTTATATCCAGGAGATTCAACTAAGAAAATATTAAAGTTGAATTAAGTAAGAAAGTCAGTTACTATCTGAATAATTTTCCTTTTTATAAAAAATAAAGAGGATTACAGTTAGAATATATTATTTACCATCGCAAAGATGAATGTAATACAAAGTAAAGGGAGCTCTGGACTGTGATGAGGGCTGGTTAAGGCTGGAAGCCCTTACAGAAATAGCCATGGTCTATACACCTAGGTCTTTCTTAGGAAAAGCAGGGGTGAGGATGATGTATGTTTAGTTTAGAGACAACGGCCAATACGTGAGAATCAACTTCATTAAATAAAGAAAAATACAATGTCCTTTGATTAAAAGATTTTCCAGTATATATAATCAATTTTCAAGTGACTTTTTTAAATACACAGTCATCATTCTGTATTAGTTCCAGGAATTCCCATCGTTATCGAAATCCACAGATGCTCAAGTCCCTTAGTTGGTCCTCCCTATCTGCGGTTCCACATCTGTGGATTTCAATTCAAGGTAAATTAAATAAATCTGCAAATGCAGAACCCGCAGATACAGTGGGTCTACTATAATCACATTTAGACTAAAATTTCAATAAAATCTCTAACTTAGATCGATTACTTTCCGGAGTACATGGCCTTTGGAATTATATCAATTGAGGTTAAAATATCAATTGAGCTATTTGCCCTTAGACACTTGACTAATAAATTCCTTGATCAGATGTCTAAAATTCTCTTGTGGTAATTACTAGTGTAAATGAGATCACATGTATACAATATCTAGTATAGTTTTAGAACTCAGAAAGTGCTTTTTAAAAGTTGATTTTGCCTTTTTCTTCATAGGTTTCGTGGATGAGACACCTATCTATCCACCAAAGCCTATGTTTCTCTTCACAAAGCTGTCACGAGGATGTAGTGGTTAGCCAGGGACTGCATTCCTCAGATCCTTTGCAGCTAGTTAAGTTCATATTAATATTTCTGTCCTGGTGTATAGATATAGTGATATGACTTTTCTGGACAGGACTTCTGGTTTCAGCTATGGCATGTCTAGGACTTGGAAGTTCATTCTCTTGGACTTAAAACAAGGGGAAAAAATGAACAAACTGAAATCAATTACTTTTCTTGGATCCATCAGAGAAAGGGAGATCACAGGTACATTGTGACCTCAAAATCTGGGGAGACAGGTGACTACAGATTATCAGAGACAGAATATACTTGCTAGGAGCAGAAGATGCTGGAGCCACGAAGCATCATGAACACTTTCGATGAATTGCTTGAGGTGGAGCGCAGACTCTTATGAGAGTGAAAAACTCTAAGGCCCACAGTCTTACCAATCACTACACATCCAGGAGTTTATCCCTAGAAATCCCACTAAGTCCTCAACATGAAGCTCCAAAAAGTACTCTCACATTTCTGCCAGAGTGATGAAAAAAGTAACTATTTTGAAATTGCCCAGAACATTTTCGATTCAAAAAGCCTCCTCACCAAGGAAAAAAAAAAAAAAAATACTTTAGCAGCACCTCACCTGAGCTGGTGAAAGAGAAATTATCCAACTCCATTCTCTCTAACCCTTCTGTCAAAACTAAGGTGTAGAGAGGCAGTATAAAACTTTTTTGAAAGTCATAGCACCTGTACAAAGGCCCACATAAATACTGAGATTTAATCATGATTTAATCATAAGGTTACAGATTGCTACCTGCCCCCCTACCTTACTACCAAATTTATAGGACTCAAAGTGAATAGTGATAATTGAAGCTAGAAGAGCTGAAAGGCAATCACCCTGTTTAAGGAGAAATTCTTAGGGGAGCCCAAGACAACAAGGGAGAAGAACAAAGAACGCAAAAGATATTTTGAGACCTTGGGTCCCTATGGCTACAATGAACATTCAACTAAAACTTACTCCTCCTACCTAGCCAGATTAACTTAAAATTTCAGGCTAAAAGCCTTTTACCTAAATTGCTACTACAAATACATCATGTCTGACTTTCAACAAAAATTTGCACAGCATGCTAGAAGACAAAAAGATAAATACTAAAAAGACAAAAAAATTATCAAAACCAGATGCATATATGATATATATTTGGAATTATTGGATAGAAAATTTAAGATAACAATGATTAATGTTAAGACAGTAAGATAAAAAGTAAGTGTATAATATGTAAGAACATGAATAATGTAAGTACTGTTAAGAGAATGAAAAAAGCCACAGACTGGAAGAAAAATCTTTGCAAATCACATATATAATAAAGAACTTGCATCCAAAACTAATAGGAAACACTTAAAACTCAACAATAAAACAAACAACAACAATAAAATACCCTTAAAGGTCTAAAGAGATTTGGACCAAAGACAATATACAGATGGCAAATAAGCATATAAAAAGATGTACAACATTTTTCATTAGGGAAATGCAAATTAAAACAATGGGATACTAACACACCTAATAAATTGGCTGAAATTGAAAAACTGACATTACCAATTGCAAGTAAATAGTAAGAGCAACCCTTAATTATTAATTCTTGCTGGCGGGAATGCAAAACAGAACCACCATTTTGTAAAGCAGCTCAGCAGTACTTTTTCTTTATAAAGACTATAGCATGCACACACACAGTGTATATAGTCTTATCATATGATCCATCAACAGTATTCCTTAGAATTTACCCAACTGATTTTAAAACTGTATCCACACAAAAACGTACTTGTGAATATTTTATAGTTTATTCATAATTGCTAAAAACTGGAAGCATTCAAGACATCCTTCAAGAGATGAATAGATAAACTATGGTACATCCATGCAATTGAACATTTTTCAGCCATGAAAATAATTGATTTATAAAGTGACAGAAAGATAAGGGTGAACCTTAAATGTATACTGCTAAATTGAAGAAGCTAGTTGGAAAAGGCTACTTACTGTATTATCACAATTATATGACACCTGGAAAAGATAAAACTAGAAAGGCAGTAAAAAGATCAGTGGTTGCCAAGGGTTTGGAGAAAGATAAGGAGGGTTTGAATATGTGAAGGGCGGGGAATTTTTAGGGTGAGGAAGCTATTCCGAGTAATGATGTAACTGCGTATAAATTACACTACACGTTTGTCAAAACCCCTAGAACCTTCCAGCACAAAGGGTAAACCTTAATGAATATAAATTTAAAAAAAACATTTAAGGAGTTGGATGATCTCAGAATCAAAAGCGGACTCTGAGAAAATGATCTAACTGTATTACAAATATATAAAATGATCTCCTGAATAGAGTAGGGCAGAGGAAGGAAGACCAGTTGACTCAAGAAAGTTTAGAAAACAATAGATGCTGTAGGACTGAAAGCAAAATGGTACTACATAAGCAATGTGCACCTGTTAATAAGGCTATTTCTTATGAGAGAACTAGTATTGCTATACATGTGTACCAAAACTGAATGGTTCAGTAAGTAAATGGGGGCCTGATTCCTCACTGCTGGCATGGAAGTTCACAGAGAAGCAAGAAGAGGAGGCCTGAAAGATAGAGCCATGTGGTAATGGAATAGAAATGAGAGATTGGTATGAAATAATTTTTAGCTTAATTAGACATAAATATAGAAATATTTTTACATCATGAAAAAATAAGGTTTTATTTATTCTAGCAGCTAGAATCTCCTATGAGACACAATGTTATTATGCTATTGACTTGAATATGTTTGACTCCTATATGTGTGGGTTTTTTTCAGAGCGTCGATACTAGAAGGTAAGAAAATAACTGGGTAAATATACCTGGAAGTAAAATATAAAAATATAAATTTGGTATTTATTTGATCTTTTTTTTTTTTCACATTGAGCCAGTATTATAAGTACTGTGTGTTACTTGCTAGAGGAAGTAGTGATGAATAAGAGAAAGTATCTGCTCTTACATTAGCATAGCAATATAACCTCCAGAAAAAAAGGATAATGTGGAAGGGGAGGGGGAGGAAAAGAGGAAAAGGAGAAAAGAAGTGGTGATGTTAGAAAAGGGAACAAGGGCCCGGGGAGAGTCATAGCATGGGTAATTTTTGAGAAGGAGAAAGTATCAAAATCAAATCTGAAGTTATTTTTCATGTTATTTCTCCTTCAAATTGCCTTTGTCTATTTAATGCAAAAGCAATGATGTCCTGAAGTGGAAGAGCTTCTAAACAATATCAAGGAATATTTAAGTATTTACCTCTTTAAGATTTTTAGCACATACAGTCATATCCATAATATCCAGCAGGAAGAGAAATATTGAATGGTAATATATGAGGAGAAAAGGGAGAAAATAAAAATTCATCTTTAATTTCCATCTGTGTGCTTTTAAACACCTGTACTCCAACAGATAAATAGTGAAAGGCCTACTATAAAAAATATAACCTATTTTTCAAATCTTTTTAAATAGGCATATATAAGGGGGAAAAAAAAGTAATTTTCATGGGTTTTCTTTCTTTTTTGCTAGTAGGAAGTATTGGGTAAAATAATTTGCCTGTTAATATTTAATTAACTGGTAAGAGTTTGTTTAAGGGACTGATTTACCAATTTATTCAGAAAAATAATATTATGACCAAAAAATAAATTGAAAATTAAATCAAATAATATCATATGTTAGTGTATGAAGAAAACTTTGACATATGATGGATTGCTTAAATCAGTATGTAAAAAATTAACTTTCATTCTGTCTTTGCATGAGCTTTTGTTTGTAATGACATGTTTCACTATATAGAAAATGTATGTTTAGAAAGGCATTTTTTATACATGATTTTACTTACTCTATGAGGTACCTTAAAAATAGGAACTCTTAAATAAAACTATTCATGGAATTGTTAAACAAAATATTAAAATACTACTTCAGTTTCTGTTTCTTAGGAACTTGTTCTAAGAGAAAATAACAAAATAACTGAGTGATCTTTTTTTTTCTTAATTGCTTTTACGAGGCCTAGACAGACTATATCTGAATAAGTTCAGGTCAATTTTCAAGAAAAAGAGAAGAATGACCTTACACAATCAAGAAAATGAATAATTTTAAAAATTTATAAGCTAAAATATGACAGTAATTTTCTCAAGCAGTCAGGTACATTGCCCTTTTATATTACCAGGCCCAATGAATTATGAATGTTGGCTGAATAAAAAGCCTGAGGATGACAACAAAGCCACGTTTTGTCATTTGCACTTTACAGAAAGTCTACTGCCCTAGCTGGGTTTCCAAATCTTACCATTTTCACTGACTGCTAAGGAAGTACGTAAGGAACAGTTCGGGGGTGGGGAAGATGGAATACTAATCGCTAATCATGATAATCAGTCTAAGCATGTAGACACATTAGTCTTTTGAACTATGTGAGCAGGCAAGCTCAGCAAACTCCCACTGTCCTAACCTACCTGAACATTTAAAAGCAAAAAATCAAAATGAAAAGGCAGTTTTCAAGTGCATACATCTCAGCTGCAGGAATTATGAGTGGGAAGAACAGGTGTTCAGAGAGATTCTACAGTGCTTCCGTTGCTAAGGGAGACCACTTTCATCAGTTCAGAAAGGATGATAACCTGGACTTTTGCTGCCAAATTGGTATCAACAAAGGTTGGAACTGATATAAATATGCATACACAAATGAAAAGGACATGGGCAGCTTTAAAAATAACTCAGTGATAAGGTTGCATTAGAGATATCTGGCAATTATTTGTATGTTAAACAAGAATAGTTGCATAATTGGTAAATAATTTGAAGCAGATTAATCTAAGCACATAATAGAAAAAGTTCATTTATGTCCATGTCAGTGGAAACAATGTTAATGTAACCAATGCATTAATTAAAATTAGTTAAAACAACTAATGACGTATATGTTTTAGTAATTCTCTAATAAAACTCAAGTTACATATTTAATGTGATGTTAATTATACAAAATAGAGAAAAGTGAGTACTACATAATTTCACTAGACATTAATAAGTACTAATTTCTGGGCAAGTTGTGTATAAATGATGTGCTATAACTATTGTAAGAGGCAAAATGTAATTAATATTCAATGTATTATCTAAATATTTTATTCAAATAATTAGTTTGTAAAAGTATCACAGTCATCTCAGTTGAACTATTGAACTAGTTCTTGAATGATGTTAGTATTGTTTGTCTTTATAGCATTGAATAACATAAAATATGTATCTGAGAAATGAGGGAAAAAGTGGCATCTATGTATAAAAAAAAAATTTCTCTTCATTTCCAGGTTTGATTAGTACAAGACTAGACATATTCGACTTATGTTTAATATATATGATCTTTCTATTTTTCATATCATTAAAAAATAATTAAAATTATGACTCAAACTAATGTTTACTAAAAATTGTACTTTTCAGTTAGGTTGCTTATATGATTATTCTTTAAAAGGTTCAAAGTGATGAAAAGTTGCATTGCAAACTTACCTTTTAAAATATCAAGGAATATTATCAAAATTTAAGATTTGGAGTCTGATAGCAAAGTATATTATACTATGTTACATAATATTTTTTTAAATCTTAAATTAACAATTAAATTTTGTCCATTTCATTATGTAAAAATTAAAAAGTAGAGGTAGAAAGACACGCTGCATTTTGCACTTTGTGCTGTTTTCATCGTAAAGCCATTTGTTTTAGAATAGTTATATAATTTTGTAAGGTTTGACAGAACTGGCACATCTGTAGATAATGGTACAATTTGATATTTATAAAGTATCAAGTTTTCTATAAATATATGTTTCTAGTTTCCATGGAAATTGAGTAATCACTAGAGCTCATTTGTATTTATCTTCTTTTACTGGAATCGAATAATGTTATTTACAGGGCTGTTTTTAAAAGTCCATCTGTTACAATTAACTCTTTAATTAACCATTTTATAAAATTAATAGCCCTTGACTGTTTATAAAGCCGATACACATATTTCAAGACTTACCTACAAAAGAAAAAAATCCTAGGTTTTATCGAAATGCTCAAGTGGAAATTACGTAAACTCTAGTGTTTTCTTTTGTTTAATTTTGGTTTACTAGTTGGTAAAATGAAAATATTAATGGAAATTACTTCACAAGATCATAAAATTAAATGAGTTATTACATGTACAGTATTTGGAAATTTTCCTGTATGTGTTTAAGTGCTACATAAATGTTTTTAATATAATGCAAGTTCTGCACAGGTAGGGGTGTCTGAGAGTATCTAGCATACAGTAGACCCTCAATAAAAATGTGTTGACTAAACTTGGCGTTTATCAATTGTTTCTATAATTATTGAATTTCAGTATGGCAAATGTGAAATAGGAACATCACATTTTATACTGGTGGTTTTCAAACTGGTATTGGTGCAATTCTGCATTTACACAAAGACTTTCCAAGGGCTGTGTAGGCATGGATGGTCATAGAGAATGAATTTTCAAATAGCCAACTATAGTAAATATTACCAAAAAAAAAAAAAAAAAAGTCTGCCTTAGGTGACTTTTGACATTTTTCTATTTACAGTTTACACAAAGAAGGCTTTTATTATTCCTATTCCAAGTACCATAGCCTTTTCCACTTTGTTTAAAAATATCCTTTGTGCTATAAAAAAAACAAAAAACAAACAAACAAAAAAAAACGAATGCTTTATTGTTCAAATAGTTGCAGCTTTAATCACTAGAAAACCTTCAAGTTGCCTCTGGGTTCTTTCAGTATTCCTTCTCTTTCTTCCTGTACTTGTTTCCTGCCCTCTCTCTCTCCCCATTCTCTTCCTCCTCTTCCTCTCCTTCTCTTCCTTCTGCCTAATTATGTTCTTACTTTCTGGAACTGGTAGGTGTTCCAGATATCTTGTAGTATGTCCGCCCCAGCACTAGAATCAACTGCCTCCTCAAGCAATCCTGGTTCCTTATACTAGACACTAGTGCTTAAAAACCAATGCAGAATATTGTCATTAGAAGAAGCCATTTGAGGGATATCAGATAACTATTTGCATTGTTTTTGCAATTTTTATCAGCCAAAAATTATTTTAAAATAAAACAGTTTAAAGATATCCATGTTGGCTGTGTAGAACAATTACCCACTTAGACATAAAGCAAGATAAACAGCTGAACATCCTACTAGAGCACAGACACTCACAAGGATATTACTCTCTGAGAAAAGGTATCTTTGAATTTGTTATTTGCTGTTAAATAATATTTCAAACACTGTGAATAGCTTATTAATTTGTAAATTATCTAATAGCAAATATATTCCAAAATGTTAGAGCTATTTCAAATAATACATTGACAAGTTCTGTCTATATTTATTAGTAAATTCATTTCAGCATTCCTCTGACTGAATGATAACCAACAGTACATTCCTTAGCTTCTTTGGACCAGCATCATTATCATACTGTTTTTCTAATAAAGGAGTCTAATAATTTTGCCAAATGTTCATTCGACTTTTATTTTTTATAAGATATATGGTTTTAAGTTTTCTAAAACAAGATCTTAATAAATCTTCTACTAAGACATTATAAATCTATGAAAAGTTTTATCTTTTCCTTTTTACATGTTTTGAAAAAAGATGAAACTAGCATTAAACATGCAGTATGTCTACCTTCACTGATGCATTCCAAATTCAGATATATTCAGAGTGGGGGGAAAGGAGTGCTGAAATTTTAAAAATAATTGACTTGCCTTTTTCATCCCCCAGCTATTGTCAAATGATGCAATGCAACCAGTAGAAATGTCTTTCTGAGCCAACAATAGAATGTATAAGAAATATTGAAAAAAATGTCATTTCATGTCATACAGACTCAGTGAAATCTCTGTTATAGAAATATATTTCAAAAGTACAGTATTTGTCATAGAAATGAATATTAAATTTATTTAATTAAAAAAATAAATATTCTCCCCAAAATTTTCTTTCCTGAGAAACTATTAAACTGTCGAGGTAGAATTTAATCTCTCATAATGTAGCATGTCTAATAAACTTAATTACTTTTGTACTTTCTGGGTTTTGGAGAGTCAAAACATGATGTTCCCTGCAGGTCCCACTGAGATCCAGTCAAGAATGCCTCACTGCCATCATTACAAACCATGTGCCCTTCTCTCAGATGGTGAAACTGTTACTCAAAAGGAAACTATAATTTGAGAATATAGAAATTGTCACTGAAATATATATATATTATATATTGATATATTACATACATATTATATATAAATCTTTCATTTAAATATCACATATTATTTATATATGTCTCATATAAAATCAATCTTCAGGTACAAAACTTGATACACCTTCATAATTATTTCTTTTCTCTTTTTCGTTTTATTTAATGGGATATATATATATATATATATATATATAATTGTTTTATAAAATGCATATATATCTATATGCATCTATATATGTGCATTTTATAAAACAATAATATAGATTGGGTTAAAGTTGCCTGCGAGCTAGAATTTTGCAGAGCAAGTGGGCTCCTTACTGAAGGAGGAAGATTGGCTTAATGGAAAGAGTTGAATGTTCCTTGCCCCAGGAAATAAGAGACAAAAACAGGAACGAGGATGTTTTGAGAGAACTTATGGAAAGGTCAGCAATCATTTGCATATGTGTGGGTGTTGCTTCTCCTGCTCTTCCAAGGGTATATATATGCTGTGCTAAATAAACTCAGGGAGCACTATTCACTGTTTGCCTTCTGGAATCTTATCTTCTGTCTCTCTCTCTTTTTCTCAATCCTCACTCCCCATCTCGGGAACTGTTCGCTCTTAGCTGGTTGGCAAGATACTTATAATATGCTTTATTAGACTGCAATTCACTAATTTATTCTATTCCAGAAAAGAGGAAAAAATCAGTTTGATTCTCAAGGTTATGAGTACATTAGAATATTTTTATTGCTAGCTAAAATAAGACTAAGGAAAATTAACAATAACATGAATTTTGTTGACCTCAGAGGAAATTATCTCACATAGGATTAGGTTTTCTTAAAAGCAAATGCTAAATATATGTTGAAGAAATAAATTTATTTGAAAAGGGAAAGTTAGTCACCAAAGTAGTTATGACATGAAAATGTGATAAAATAATGACAGGTTGATGTGAACAAGAGGGTTTAGGCATACACAGAAAATATCTTCAACCATATGTTTGTGTAATGAAGCCAGCAAATCATTCAAATTATTTTAGCTATAAGGAAGCTATTGTGCTTAAAATAAGTATTCCTTATTTCAGTTTAATTTAACAGCTTATTTTACATATTACTATTTACCAAACACTATGACATTTACTTGGTGCATAAAAAAAATTATATCTACTTAAGATGCTGAAATCTATAGAAAAATAGATAATTTTATGAGATAATTTTAACACAGTTGTGTAAGTATTAAGAAAACAAAAAAAATAAAGTAGCTAAAGGAATAGTGATTCATCTAACTTGCTGCATTGTTTTTAACAGCAAACATACATAGATGTTTGTCATATGTCATATGTCTAAGTGAACTACCTATATTCTTGTTTAATTCTCAATATGACTCTTCATGTGAATCAATTACTATTACTATAATTATTGCTATTTTGTAATATCCTTATTTTGTAATGAGGAAGATGAGGATTAGAAAGGTTTGGTGTCTTTTCCATGGTTCCACAGCTTGTGAATGGTAGAGCACTGTATTATAAACCATGACCATCCAACAGAATTTACAGAGGTAACACACGATCCAAATCTGAAGTATGAATTAAAATCACTTAAGTGTAGGGAGTGGTGGTGGTGTTGGCTAGTTGGTCATGTCGACTGTATTGGGAGTGATGCTGATGATGATGGTATAGGGGAGAGAGTGTAGTAAAAACAGCAAAAAATAAAATAGAGTGTTATTTTGAGAAATGTGTAAAGATACAAATTATTGTAGTATGTATAGGAAAGTATATTTTTTATTTGAGCATAAGGTACTATAAGAAAAGCAAGTTAGAAAGTTGGATAATTATCAAGTATACAATGTAGGCAATCATGGTTATCTGATCAGAGAAGGTTCCTATATAAATTCTAAGAAGCTTGGTATTTTCCTAATAACATGAGAAATAATTAAAGAAAGGTAGGGGAGCAGTCATATTTTTGTTATTTACAGCTCATTCCGATCACTTCTGTTATCAAATTTATTGAGATATAATTTACACACATTAAAATGCATCTGAATGCATATACTTGCATAACTAACTTCACCCTAAATGGTTCTTCATGCCTCTTTACAGTCAAACTTATCCATTGTAGCCTCAATTAATCAATTATTTATAGTAGCCAAAAACTAGAAGCAATCCAAATATGCATCAACAGGAGACTGGATAAACAAATAGGTATATTTATGCAATGGAAATTTTTTAAGCAATAAAAAGGAATCAACCATCATGCATATAACAGAGGAATCTCAAAAACATTATGCTAAAACAAAGAAGCCAGGCAGAAGAAAGCATTTTTACTTGAAATTCCCAAATAGCAAAAGCATTATAGAAAACAGATCTATAAGCATGCAGGACGATTTAAGGTAAGAAGATTATTTATATGACTTGATAAGAAAAGTCTTAATTATGGAGGTAATGCTAACTATTGATAAGTATATCTGAATATTAAATTTCCTGGAGTTATATAATATAACTGGAACTAAAAACAAACAAACAAAACATTGCTTTGGAATTCAAAATACTTGAAATTCAGATTTTAATTCTGGTTTCATCAAAGAAGTGAAGCTGTAAACTCTAGAAAGTTACTGTATGGTACTGAGATTCAGAATCTTATAACCAAAGTTTCACATAACTGTTCTCATTGAGCTTTAGTATGAAATGGCATGACATGTGTTATTAAAGTGCTAAATAGAGTACCTGGCTCGTAGTAAACTAATTTCAAATGAGTAGATAGATATCATTTCAGTTCTATTATCTTATATAAAAAAAAAATCACTTTTACCTTTTCAGGAACTGAAGAAACATCCATTCAGTGTTTACAAACCTTGAGAAGCCATATCTTTCCACTCCTCAGTCTCTGCCTGGCCAGGTGTTGATATGGTCATATGAACAAGGGCGCTGGGACGAACGGGTCACTCTGCCTCAATTTGGAAGACAGGGTCAAGTGTGGGAGCAGGTAGGCGGGCAGCTTGTGGCCCTCCAGCTTGACTTTGATGAAATGGTGGCCCAGGGAAAATTCCTCTTCATCCAGCAGTCTGCCTTGGCCCATATCACCCAGCTTCCACACCCTCTCCAGCACCATCCTGACAGTTTGGATGTCATCAACTCTTTGACATTGGTACTCATGCTCTTGCATTGACAGGGGACAGCAGATCAAAGATTTTGTTGTAGATGGGCTTGCTCTTGCTGATCACCCAAACAACACCATCAATGCCAGCCCCCTCACCGTGGTTATGCCCAAAGAGCCTGTTCATGATGACATCAAAAGCACCACCCTTAAAGCCTGGGAGGGCATCAGGGACTTCTCCTGGGGCACCATTAGCTGGGTGATGTCATTGGCCAGCACGTCGTCAACCATGTCCAGGAACTTGGGGTTCAAAGCCTGGAGCTTACTCAAATCTTGGGTCTGCAAGGAGTGTCTGCATCTTCACAGAAGTTTTGGAAGTCACAGAGAGAGGTCTAATGCTCATGCTCAATCTTCTGATAAGTCTCTTCCAGACTGGTCACCAGTTCTTTCTTTTTGCTCTTTACCGAAGGCGTTAGACATCTCCTTCTTGAAGGGGTTGATTATGTAGGCACAGACCTTGGTCAGCCACGCCTACTTGATCAGGTCATCGAACTTCCTGAGGACAGCGTTTGGGGACAGAGACTGGATGTCTTTGAAAAGGTCCTGCTCTTTGGCCTAGAGAGCTTGTTGCTGTCACAGATGAGGGACAGGTGGAGCCAGAAAAGCCAATGGACTTCAAAGAGCAGAATGCTGCAGTCGACACCTGCTGCGCCATTTCTCTAAGGACAGGGTCTCGGGAGGGTCAATGCTGGGCACATGAACTTGTTCCGGAATCCGCTGCCAAAGGTGCTGAGCTTGCAGAATGGGCACCGTGGGCCCAGGACCCGCCCAAACTCGTGGCCTGACACCACTCCGTGATGAGGCTGTGTATAATGGCAAAGAAGTCAAGTTATTGGTGTGTTCAGCCCAGTCCACATCCCTGGGAAATCTTGCTCGACCCAGTGCAGGGAGGAGGTGGTCTTGCCTCCTGTACTGGCCCACGAGATGCCACATGCACTTAAAGTCAAAGCCAGTATCCTCCAGCACCTGGAATGGAACGCGTGGAAGTGGTAGTTCTCCTCCAGGGGTAGCAGCTTCTGAATGGACCGCTGTCGCAGCCCCTCAGCCACCGTCTGGAACAGCTCTGGCTCCTTCTTGCAGCGTGCATCCTTGCTGACCCAGCTGAGCATGCTGCCAGAGATAGCTGGCTGCTCTGGGGCCGACCTGAAGCTGAGACTCCGAACAGGGAGCCAAGCCAAACCGCATCCACCCACAACCTGGCGGGAAGAGGCGGGGAGCGGTCTGCACTGCGCAAGCGCCCCTCTCGGCCAAGGAGGCGCCCTCGCTGAGCCAACAATTTGCTAGTACCATATCCGGGAATTTGTTTTTACAAAGGAATAGAATTTCCCCTAAAAGAAGAGGATAAATGCTTCAGCATGATCTTGAGACATCTACTGTTTTGATGACTACTACGTGATGCCAGGAGGAGGCGCTTCTGCTTTCACCAACTTAGATGATACGAGTCAGGTGTTTCTATTGAGATCATTTTTTTTTTTTTTAAGAAAAGCTGCACTAAAGTAAAATTTTGGAGTTATTAAAGACCAAGGGAAACATTACCACTAAAATTTCAGAGACTCAATTTATGGAGCTGTTATTTAAAGTATAAGACCCTAACTAGATGACGTTACTCTTAAGAAAAAGCTAGGAACTAGGTTAAAAAAAAAAAAAAAAAACCCACGCACACACACCTGTATATATGAGATAATTCATAATTGATTGCATTTGTTTCTTAATTTATCATGCCTGACCTATTAATGTTTAGTAGGTAAGGTTTGATTATTTACTGTTTCAAAGTATTTTTTAAAAAGAACTTGCCGTAATGTATTAGCCCAGACTCAGATCATCAGATGGTCTGTGTTGAGACATACATTGCATAGAAACTTCAAAATGCTCAAGTTTCTTTAAATATCAATAATGACATTTCATTCTGTTTTGAAAAAAAAAAACTTATCAAGTAGGATGAACTACTTGTAAATCTTGCTCTTGTTTATGAATTTTTGTTTTTCTACTACAGAATAGAGTAAAGCTATGAATCATGGGTGTTTAATTTTAATATACATTAAACTTTTATAGCACATAATGGAATTCTTCTTATGTATTTTCACATTTCCCAGAAATGACTCAGTGGTATTATTTTTAGTGTACTTATAAATATCTAATAAATTCAATGAACCATTAAGAGAAAAAAATATTTACTTACTACTACCCCAACAGTTTTTTAATCAAAATGTAATAAAACAAAAAAGTTGACAGACCGATGGAAATTTAGAATGTACAACACACTCTTAATTCACATTTAAAAAAGTGAAATGTCACTATATGACAATTTCATTGCATTGATCCTATCTGTAAATTAAACTTTTATTTTAAAAGTCCAGAAATGACATTTATGCTCTGTAAAAAATTAATATATTTTAAATCAACCCTCAGAACATAAAAAATTATCTTACATCAATCTTGTGCCACATAACTTTAATATTTTACAGAAATATTCTGTAATTCTAGATTGTCTAACTTGAGTCACTAGTTGCAGGTAACTATTAAGCATTCAAAATGTGATTAGCATGACTAAGGAGTTGGCTTAAAATTTGAATTTATTAAAGTTCAAATTTTAAATAGTCACTTGTCACTAGTGGCTATTGTATTGGATCTAGATTGATAATAAGTTATTTCCACACTCAACAATTATCAACAGCAGGGATTAGTGACTGTGATGAGGACCAATGAATATAATTTCTCCTTTGACACAAGATCAATGATCTGTTCTCTCTTTGAACTTAAGCTCCCAAGAGAAAATTGTTGGATTCAGGAAAATCCTGTAATCTAGTGTAAGATAAAATAGTTTGATCATGTAGGCAAATAGTTCTCTTAAAGGGAAAAATTTTACTCACGTGGGCAAGCAATTTGATTATCAAACATGTTTGCTTATTAAAAAAATTTCCTGTCTGTGCCTTCAATCCTAAACTTTTATGTCAAAAAATTTCCAGCCTCAATCAACTTCTCACATTGAAGACTTGCTTTAAACCAGTCGACAGAGACCCTAAACATTCTATAAAGATTTTCCACTGAAATCCCCTTCTGAGATTCACTAAGATTCTATCAAGGCAGTGTTCTCCATACCTACATTGGTTTTAAACATTAGTTTGCTTGATTAGTAAGTTTTTTGGTAAAATTTGGCAGGCTAACATTGCACAGAGGTCTTGATAGAAATTCCTTGTTAATCATAGTTAAAATACAAGCTTTGTTTTTTCTGGAAAGGAATGAAAAGAAGTTGGTATAGGCCCAAATCCAAAGTTAGCCACCTATTGTTTCATTCTCCTTCTCTGTAAAATGAGAATATTAATAATGCCAATATTACATGGTTGTTTAAGATTTGAATTAACTGATTCATAAGATCCACTTAATTTTCTCCCATATTAACTCTCAAGATACATTGATCATTTTTAATATTTACCCAAAAAAGAAATAGCTTATGAAATGTTAACATTTTCTCAATAAAATGAAAAATATTATTAAATGTTCAAATGATGCAGGGTTTACATATTTATATTATTATATTTATGCATTTTTGTAATAATTATATTAATATAACATAAACTCAAAGTTAAGTCTTTCTATTCCTAGAAAACTTTCCTAAGTTTTCTATCCCCTTTCTATTCCTAAGTTTTCTATCCCCTTTCTATTCCTAAGTTTTCTATCCCCTTTCTATTCCTAAGTTTTCTATTCCCTTTCTATTCCTAAGTTTTCTATCCCCTTTCTATTTCTAGAAAACTTTCCTAAGTTTTCTATCCCTAAGAAAGGCTCTGTTTAACGTTGAGTTTTACCCATGTGCTCCAGGCCAGATAACCAGAAAACTATATATTTGTAATTTTAGACACTGGCCCAGTGCATAGTAATGTCCCCAAGGAAATAAATGGGAAGTGGGGGTGATTAGAATAATGCAGGGTTGTGCATGGCACTCTAATGCCATAATGGCTGCATTCTCCTTTTCAGTAAAATTATACCTGCATGAGCTATATGGTATTTGTTCTTCAAGCAGATAAAAATAATCACTGGACAATACCATGGTCACCTTTATATGGAGCTTATTAGTGAAATGTTGAAAAGAAAAGAGGGAAATTGTGGAATGAATATGCTAAAGGCTGGAACTGATTATCTAGACTGACAAATGAGAATACATTTCAATTAACATTTGCCAATTATGGGAAATCCAAATTCTACTTAATCGACACCTATATCAAATCCTTTAGGACTATAAATTAGCTCCCTGGGACACATAATTCCAGGAAAGTTTAACAGAGGCATTTATAATTGATGTGTTAGCAGTCTCATAGTATGCCAAGGAGTGCATTTAGGTGTCACTAGGCTATTTCAGCACTACTGGAGATAAACAAATTACTCAGTTGCAGATACTATGGAGTTTCACAAAAGAGTCTATTTTAAGTTTTTATATACTTTGAGAAGATTTGGGAAGAATGTATAAGATTAAAAAGTTATCCAGATAATGGTAACAGATTTTATAAGACAAGAAACACTATCACTTATACAACTATTTTTGTCTATCAGTGCAAGCTCTTTATCACCATAGAAACTCATAATAACATTATGAAATCATTTTATGCTTAGTGATTGCCCACATAATAACAGGTGTTAACAGCAGAGTCTAACTCTACTTAATATTGTTACTGCAACAAAATATTTCATTTTCAAAAATATGTAGATTGTAGTTCAGATATAAACATAGAAGAACATAATGAAAATTAAATGTAAGCTAGCTACTATGAGAAGGTAAGTGAACCCAGAAAATAAATATAAAGTTATGTATTTATTCTTGTTCGTATACCAATTAAGATATGTAAGCATTATTCTTGTATAACTGTACTATATTTATTATTTTTGTCTAAAGAATAAGTTCTAACTAGCTAATATGAACCTGACAACAAATAATCCTGACAGTTTACTGTCAGAGAGAAGATTGTGAAAAGATATTGTTTTTATTAATGAATTGCTGAAACTGACAGTATTTCACAGATGAAAAATTTAAAAATAATTTGTTTATTATATTTCCAGAAAATACTGGTGCAAAAAAATTATTGACAATGTTTGAAGAAAAAGTAATATAAAGTCAAAGTAATCCTTGTACAAAAATTAAAATAGATGAACAATAACCAATAAAGTGCTTCACATCCCTAATTACTGTCTTCTATCCCCATAATTATTCCATGAAATATTGTAATAATTGGCAAATTTTTATATTTAGTCATTAGCTTAATTTTATTCAAATGTTTTTGTATTACTTTCAGATAATAATTCTTAATAATTTAAGTTTGTACAAAATCTCTATTTTTTATAGAATGTTAGTGATTTTTATCTATTTAATCAAGCAGATATTTTAAATAACAATAAAACATATGTGGGTGCCTTTGTAATATGTTCATTTGGGTAGGCCAAACTGAATTTTTCACAAATTTCTTTTCTGCTAATTTCTCATAGGAATGGGTCAGATCCAGCAAGAAACTTAATCCACATCATTTTAATTTATGACATGTACCATAGGAGTATTACAATGGCTGTACAGGAAACAATCTGCTCCTATTTGTTTAATTCTTTCCATAATGAGACTTGGACCTAATTTTGCTTCAGAATTTAAATAATTCTAAGCAAATTTGGCTATAGGCCTAGAAGAGTTAATATTTTCCCTTATGGTCTGAGTACCCGGTATTTTCTCTGTAACTGTGGAACTCTTAGCCCTTCACACATATAGTTGAGCAATACAGAGTTCTCGGTTATTTCAAGAAACATCCAGTCTTAAGAATATTTAATTTAATTTGGCAGTTTTATTTATAAAGGGAATGCCTCTCTCTCTCTCTCTCTCTCTCTCTCTCTCTCTCTCTCTCCCTCTCTCTCCCTCCCCTCTCTCTCTCTCTAGACACACACACACACACACACACACACACACACACACACACACACACTAATGACCAATAAGCACATGAAATGGTGCTCAACACTACTAATCATTGAGGAAAAACAAATTAAAACCACAATGAGACACCAGCTCACACCGATCAGGATAATCAAACAGAAAATAATGTGTTGGTGAGGATGCTCACATCATTGATTAAAAAACAAAACAAAACAAAACAAAAAACAGAGAGAAAGACAGTTCTGGCATACATTTTCATTGTTTCACTTTATCTTATTCAGCTGTTAAACATTTACCTTATCCCTACCGCACGGAACTGCCCAAAAGTTATCTCATTCAGGAAGTTTTCCCTTCTTTCAGAAATTTTTTTTTTAGACAATTCAATTGTTTTGTATTAAATTTTTGTGTCTCTTCCAAAATTCATATGTTGAAGCCCAACCCTCAGACTGTATTTGGAAATCAGGCCTGTAATAAATGATAAAAGTTAAATGAGTAAAATGTCAACTCCCTGTTCCTATAGGGACAAAAGGACAGCAGAGCTCTCTCTCTTCATCACGTGAGGATACGGTCAGAAGGCAGCATTCCGAATGCCAGGAAGAGGGCCCTCACACTATGAATAGAATCTTCCAGTACCTGTATCTTGGACTTCTCATTCTCCAAAACTATGAGCAAAAATGTCTATTATTTAGATTACCTAGTCTATGGTATTTTTTTTTTTTTTGTAGCAGAGTCCAAGCAGACAGTCCTCTTACCTCCCATTTTTTAGAGCATTTACTTTACAAAACATATAATTGCAAATTTTTTCCCAACTCCTGTATACTATGTATTACTCTCCTTAGTAGTCACTGGCCAGTTTTAATGTCTTTCTCAAGGACCTAAGTGTTGGGAGCTGTTTCTACTGCCTGTCTTGCAGACAGGGTTAAAGTTGCCTGCAAGCTAGAAGTTTGCTGAGCAGGTGGGCTCTATGCAGAAGGAGGAAGTTTGGCTTAATGTAAAGAGTTGAAGGTTTCTTGCCCCAGGGAATGGGAGACAGAGAACAGGATCAAGGAAGTTTTGAGAGAATTTATGTAAATGTCAGCAATTGTTAGAATATCTGTGGATTTTGCTCCCCATCCATTTCCAAGAGTATAAATATGCTGTGCTTAATAAACTCAGGGTGCAGTATTTACTGTTAGCCCTCCCAACTGTGTCTTTTGTCTCTCTTTTTTCTTTCTTTTCTCAATCCCCACTCCCCATCTCCGGAACTGTTCGATGTTAGCGGGCGGGCTCCAGCACCTAAGAAACATCTTTTTTTAAAATGCGAACGAAGGACCTAGTTCTCCTATCTTCCAGTCTCCTTGAGAAGGTAGGAGCTTTAGTGTGCTCCTTGTATTCAGTTGTAAAACTACTCTCTGTCATGAAAATATGAAAAAAATTTTTGTTGGGTAAAATCAATTAGCAAACACAGATAGTCTACACACTAGCTCTTAAATTTCTCCAGTTGTTTGTTTCAATGAAGTTGAGTTTAGCCCCACTCCCCTATTTCAATGATCTTGAATAAAGACACCAGTTTCAGATTTCACTAGAAAAATTCCCAAGGTTTTGAACCAACAAGTATTTAAAAGTATTTTTTTAAGTAATTTCTGAAGTCTCCAATTATTCTCTGACTTCACTATTTATAAGACTTGATTTAGGTCCAATCAATTTTTAAGATAAGATTTATGTAATTTCTTTGAAAATGTTCTGTTTTATCGCCTAGGCTATTTAAAGTCCATTCTTAAACCTGAGACATCTATGTAAGTTTGCATCCTCTCTGGGATATTTTTTCCCAAAACATACTCTCCAAGTTTTGGCTATTAAACAACCATCTAAATGGTCTACTTGATTTCATAAGTTCAGAATTCTAGGATTACAAGCTCCCATAAAAATTTAGAATTTCTGATTTTTATCCTTTATTCCCATGAGTTTGGTATTTTTTTTTTTACACAATATATTTTAAACTTTTCCATGGCAATGTGTTAAAAATCAACACACCACAAATTATTGACCTAAAGAAGTATTCTGGGGAATGGAAGGGCATTATTATACTGAACTAGAATTCAAACTCAGACACAGGTGTGATTACAAGGGGAAAGCTGGCCCTCAGAGGTGGTGGGTTCTAAAAATATGGCTGTCAGAAGTATTTTTTTGTTTTTTTATTGTTTGCTTTCATATGTTAGAGTAGTCCATGCCAGAAAAAAAAAAAAAATCATTTAGAAACATTACCTAGGAATCAAAATTAGGTTCTGATTTTTCCACAACTAATCAAAAAATGGTAATTGTTAAATATTACATATTTTGTTGCCTTTTTGTTTTAAGATGTCTATTAGATAATCTAAGTCATATCAAAACTTCCTCAAAATGGCCATCACAGTGGTAAGTTGTCATTGGTAGAAG